>CM060958.1:136181735-136630026 GCA_030765055.1 Mantis religiosa | reverse complement strand
AATCTACATTTTTGATATTATTAGATATGGTTAAAATGGGGTGGGGGTTGCTTATGTTCCTGTAACCAAAGATTATAATTTCACATTTCTTGGGATTTACAGTTAATTTTGTGTCACTGAAATATTTATTTATGGAATTTACTGTAGCATTCATGTTTTTTAGAGTGCATTTGCGTCTTTATCACTAAGTTGCCTAAGAAGTCCCGGGTGTGTGTGTGTGTGTGTGTGTGTGTGTGTGTGTGTGTAGTGTTTAACGCCCGCTTTTACTACATACGGCACCGCAGGCGATGACACTGATGATACATGAAATGAAGCTGGAGCACCGGTGGAATGAGATGGCGGTGGAAACCGGAGATGCCGGAGAAAACCCGCCCCAGCACCGTGTTGTCCACTAAAAATCTCACTTTGCGGTCGCCTGGGATCGAACCCGGGCCGCCTTGGTGAGAGCCAAGCGGTCTAACCACTGAGCCACGGCGCGGCCTTGAAGTCCCGGGTTCTAGCCTGCAGAGCTAGTAGAAAGTGTGCTAGATCACCAGGTGGCCCCACCGAGGTTATTCGACAGTGTTCCCTGCGGGGTTGACGTGCGTAAGGGGGGCATTTTAGACTCAAGGTATTGCCCCAAGGAAAGAGCCACGGAGTTTTCCATCGCTCTCGGGTTGATAGAGGCCGGAGTCTTCGGGTAGACGTCACAATGACATGAAATGTTCGGTGTCGCATTGGCAGCTGATTAGTTCGAGTATGAGAGATTTTTGAGGGGTTAAATCTTGAGAACGCCAATAACGAGCTCATAAGAATCGATATTCATATACTCGGGGAGCAGTTTTAAAGACATTCAAATCCTATAATTTTACTCACGTTGTTTAAATACCAACTTAACAGCATCTGATGCCAGTTAGGTTTAACAAAATTAACTGCGTTATGTTTAGTCGCAGACCATGCATTGTCTAAATCACCTTGCTTGTATTAATCACTCTACAATCACAAGTTATTTCGTTGTAGTTCATTAACTCTGTATTTATGGCATGCAATAAAAGGTTTAATTGCCATTGTTTACTACAGTGCGGCATCGGCTACATTTATGTTCAGGTTTTGCGGCAAACCCGCATACCAGTGTTAAATTGATTGGGTTCTAATTGGAGCTATGAGTTCTCTTATCCTCAGGTGAATGGTTGTAGGAAATGGATTTTTGTGGTTGTCGACTACTCAGTTGTATTAATAACACTTTGTTTGTTGCAGAATTATTTGGCTTAATTCCTACTAAGTTTGCTTATCGACTTGTATTGTGACCACCTATTAGTAGATTAGATTAGATTGATTTGCGTTCAGTAGGTTCACTTGTAGCCAGAAAAGGCTGTGAACATTGAACATGTCTAGAGGTATAAAGTTTAATAGCGTATATATGTACAAAAGTTAACATAAGACACATGTTATAGTACACAGGCAATATGAACAACAATATGGAAAACAAAGCAGGAATAATTATATTTTATACAAAATTAAACACTTTTTAAACCAGCTTTCACTTGGCTTATGCCAGTACGTCTCAACCTTTTTGCAATGGATACCATTCTTGTTATTTATTAAATACATATAGATTAAAAATAAACTTTCAGCTTGCATCAAATATTTATAAGTAATGATTTGTCATTGGAATAGTTAAATACTACTTATAGAGCTACAGAAGCATTATCAGGATAATTTGTCATTCAGATAATCTTCTACAGAATAAAAAGATTTTGAGCAAAGGTACTCTCTAACAGCTTTTTTAAAAGCACCGAAATTATAAACTTTTTCTTTAAGAACATTAGGAAGTGCGCCAAATATTTTGATAGTTTCATAATACACACCTTTCTGGAAGCAAGAAAGTTTAGCACTGGGATAATGGATATTATACTTTTGTCTAGTGTTTATTTTGTGAATTACATTATTTATTGCAAATAAGGCACGATTGCATACAAAGAATTTTAGGATCGAGAATATATACATGCAAGGAAGCGTTAATATCTTCAATCTTGTAAAATCTCGTAAAATTCGTAACATAAATTCAATTTTACTTGTAAGCCTGGATTACTTGTTTAAAGTTACTTCCGCGCGGTTTCTATTTCTTCTTTATACGGCGACTACTTTGCTCTAATAAACTTTTAATGCTGCTTCCACTTACGCTGGTTGCGCTATTCTTAACTTCCCTACATTTCAGACTTATAAATCTTCGCTTCTCTTCTTAACGCGCATGAACACGTCCTTCCTGTCGTAGTATCACCTTTTAAGTAAGTTTTTCTTACTTCACGATTCAGTTCGAACTTTATTCTGATCCCCTCTCTAACTTTATCACATGAACAAACTAGCTCACCCTTCTCAAATGTTACATTATTATTGGTTTCTTATTTATTTTGAATTTTCGCATTGGTTTGCAAAACTCATTTAACTCATTGACGTTCAACCCACCCTGAGTTGGGGAAGGCCTACCCTGAGTTGTTTGTAACGGTATACATCGTTGTCAAATCAGCGAAGTATATCTCTTTAGCTTTCATACTCAACTGCATTTTGAAAGCCCTTTGTCCCAACACATTCCTGGCTGAAATTATTTTATAGTTCTCAGACATTTGACCACAAAGAAGGTAACGGTCCATCCTTCCTGTCTCTCCAAAGTGTACAGATTTTTACAAGAATATTTTCTTAAGTCAACTGCGATTTTAATCATTACTCTATGCATTCTAATTCGATATTAATATAACAAGATTTTAATATTAGTTTAGCAAAGCACTTTTATTAATTTATCTTCTTTTTTAATTATCTGATTTCGATTAATTCGCCGCCTCCTAATCGCTGCCTGATACTGCGGTTACAGGTTATCTGCTCACATTTCTTCAACTTTTACCCTCTGCGTTTTTGCTGTTTATTAGGCAGCGCCGGGCTGAGTGGTTAAACTACTCAACTCTCACCAAGGTGGCCCGGGTTCGATCCCAGGTGACCGCAAAATGATTTGTGGTGGACAACACTGCGCTGGGCTGCGTTTTCTCAGGGATCTCTGGATTCCCCCGCCATATCACCGGTGTTCCATCTTCATTTCATGTATCATCAGTGTCACCGCCTGCGGTGCGGCATGTAGTAAAAGTGAGCGTTAAACACTACACACATTTCTGGGCTTTATTCATTATTATTTATACACTTTGCTAGTGTACCTATAGATTGGCTGTGTTACCTGCAGTGTTGTTACAATTCTTTGCTACTGTCACTTTATCGGGATGAAACCAAAAGGAAAATGTGTTTCAAATTGCGAGCTTCAGTCTCTGCATCAGGAGGAGAGTCAGACAGTAACGTACAGTGACGCAGTCCCTGTCTCCTAGGAGCACTGAGACGACATATAACCTGATATCAGAAAGACACTAACACAAACAAACGAATAAATATAAATAAATGACGTATACCAGAATAGACATATGCCATAATGCTAGCATATACTCCAGAGACGGTCACAGCGACAAGGCCACTCTGCGAAGGTCAGTAAACTCCCTTCGTAATCCCTGTAAACAAACAACCCTACTCTATTGTTTATTTTGCCCTCAAGACAAATTTGGTGTCAACCAGTCGGAAACCAACCAATTGTTAAAATCCCATGCGTGCTTCTGACAACAGGCTATAAGATTTTGACCGACGCGCAGAACGCATGCTTTCGCATAAATTTTTCCATGCGGAACGTCAGAGAAAGCGTCTCTGATGTTAGGTCCGAAACTGGAAATTCTAAACACTGATCTCAAGTGGGTATAGTTACCAGCCAATAGAAAATTGATGTTTGTTCATGTGACTTTGCAGACTCCGAGAAATACCTAGAGTGGGGGTAATTCAAAATGGGAAAGTAGGTTTCTCTAGTAAGAACACTTAGGTCCTGAGTTCTACGTGAGATGGACGCCCATTCGGCGCCCCCTAACAAGTACACCTTCACGACATGCACCGAGACAAAGTGCCGTATTTAACAGTCGCTCCAGTGAGAGTTAGCGCAAAGAGTAATATATAGGGAAGACGATAAATATATCCAATTCGACTACGCAGTGTTACTGCCTCTGCGCTTCACAACACAGCAACCACACCGACGACGACTTTACGGTGGCGAGCAAAGGAGTCTAAGGGCAACAATAAACTTCTGTCTATCAGATCCGAGTTGTCATCATTCAACCCACAACCAGTCAGGACACACACCCACTTATTTATTTATTTATTTATTTATTTATTTATTTATTTATTTATTTATTTATTTATTTATTTATTTATTTATTTATTTATTTATTTATTTATTTATTTATTTATTTATTTATTTATTTATTTATTTATTTATTTATTTATTTATTTATTTATTTATTTATTTATTTATTTATTTATTTATTTATTTATTTATTTATTTATTTATTTATTTATTTATTTATTTATTTATTTATTTATTTATTTATTTATTTATTTATTTATTTATTTATTTATTTATTTATTTATTTATTTATTTATTTATTTATTTATTTATTTATTTATTTATTTATTTATTTATTTATTTATTTATTTATTTATTTATTTATTTATTTATTTATTTATTTATTTATTTATTATTTATTTATTTATTTATTTATTTATTTATTTATTTATTTATTTATTTATTTATTTATTTATTTATTTATTTATTTATTTATTTATTTATTTATTTATTTATTTATTTATTTATTTATTTATTTATTTATTTATTTATTTATTTATTTATTTATTTATTTATTTATTTATTTATTTATTTATTTATTTATTTATTTATTTATTTATTTATTTGTTTGCTTGCTTGCTTGTTTGTTTGTTTGTTTGTTTACTCTCTTACTTACTTACTTACTTACTTACTTACTTACTTACTTACTTACTTATGTATTTATTTATTCATTCATTCATTCATTAAGTGCATAGCAATCAACTCCCATTAGTCCTGGACCCGTACGACCAAGGACCCGGGCCTCCTTCTACCCGGGAGCGATGGATAACTTTGGGGCTCTTTCCATGGGGCAATACCTGGAGTCTAAAAAGCCACCCCCCCCCCCGCTGAGCACAACTTCAAGACGGGATGGAAGTGTATACGCCACTTACGCGCGTCAACCCCGCAGGGAAGACCTCCGAAAAACCTCGGTGGGGCCGAATGGTGATCTAGCACACCTTCTACTTTCTCCGCAGGCTAGTACCCGGAACTTTTTAGACAACCCTCTACCTCCTCCGGGCGGCCGTAGCCTGCCCGGAAGTACCCATTTACCCGTGGGTGTCGGGAACACACTGCCCCCTCGAGTCCTACCCAATCCGAAGAAAGGATACACCCACTCCTGAAGTACAGATGAGAGTTCTCATGTGTGAGCTACAAGTCACCTTGAACCGATTACTATCTCCCTTTCCTTAACCTGCGCACGCCACCAATCCTTAATTGTAAGGCGTTGAGCACAAGGGAGAGCTCGACGTGGTTCGCTATGGGCCGGACCGCCTCAACTGGTACTGTAAAAAATCTTAGGCAAATTTGTTTAATAGAAATGTGTGGATAAATCGTCAACTAATGCAACTGCAAAAAGTGCATCCATTCCTACGTTGGTTCCTTTTTTTTTTTCAGAAATATTTTGGACACGAAGGACAAATGCTTGCAGCAGCAGAAACACGTTTTTCGTTTCACGCAGTAATTCATAAGCAGTCGTTCCGCTACAGGTGTACTTCGACATTGATTAAAAATGTTTTCATCCTCATTATGTGCTAGAACGAAAACCAAAGCAATTGTGACGAATGTTATCAGTCCTTATGGAAAGACTTGGGTTGAGTGAATTCATGGTGTACACGGGTTCTTCCAATCGAATCTACAATGCTGTTTCCATTTATGGTACGCTATTTTCTACCTATTTAATGGAATGCAAGTAAATGTTTCGGACTTTCAAGATCAGTGTGGTGAGACAGCTGAGATTGTGTCCTCATACATTTTAAAGACTTTAAGTGACTGCAAGCTGAAGTTGTAAGTTTATATGCTGACAATACCAACTGCAATTTGGAGTTCGAGCCCCAGGAGAAAGCCACGTGTTTCACAGACTACTTGGAGAGTCAATTGGAACCAAGGGAAGACCCCGAAGACGACGAGTTCACCGAACTTGTGGAGGATGCGGTGGAATACCTCTATGAGGCAACACCACCCCACATACGGAGATCTACAGCCCAATCGTCACCTCTAAACAGGTGACCGCCCAAATCCAAAGCCTGAAACCTAATAAATCCCCTGGGCATGATGGTGTCACAGCCCAAATGCTCCAGCACCTTCCTCGTAAAGCTGTGATCCACTTGACGCGGATTTACAGCGCGTGCCTCACCCTGCGCCACTTCCCAACTTGTTGGAAAGAGGCAAGGGTGGTTTTCATATTGAAGTCGTGCAAGAATCCAGTCTTTCCGGAAAGTTACCGATCCATTAGCTTGCTCCAAATCGTCTCAAAGATCTTTGAACGATTGCTCCTCCCCCGCCTAACTCCTCTCTTTGAGGAAAGGCTGCTACTCCCGGATCACCAATTTGGTTTCCGTCGGGGCCATTCCACCACCTTGCAGCTACTGCGTTTGGCGGAGAAGGCTGCCCTGGGATTCCAGGACAACCCCAAAACATTGCTGTGCTCTTGGACGTGGAGAAGGCCTTCGCCACCACGTGGCACCAGGGGTTGTTCAAACTCAAAGAAGCACAACTCCCCCCTCCCTACCTGGCAATACTCAGCAGCTTCCACAAGGACCGCACCTTCAGGGTGCGTGTCGAGGGGAAGCTATTCTCTGTCACATCCATAGCGGCTGGAGTCCCGGAAGGCAGTGTTCTGTCCCCGCTACTCTTCGCCGCCTACATGTCTGACCTACCTACGGAACCGCGCACTGTTGTGTGTCAGTATGCCGACGTCCCGCAGGGGAGGGGATCCGTTCCGTTCAGCTGCCGTAGTGCGGGCGCTGCGGACCCTTAACACCCGTGGTACCTCTGACGTTACTAGAGGAACCTCGGGCCGAACATCTGAGCCCCTCCTTCGGGAGTTGTTGGGGATGGACTCGAGGGGGCAGTGGTCCCGATACCCGTGGGCATTGGGTACGTCTTCGGACGGGGTTGAGGGAAGCCATTAATTCTCCCGGGTACTAGCCTGCTAAGCTAGTAGAAGGTGTGCTAGATCACCAGGCGACCCCACCGGGGTCTTCGGTAGTCTTCACCTTTGGTGTTGGCGCGCGTAAGTGGCGTATCCACTTCCATCCCGTCTTGAGTCCACAGGGCCAGATCGGGGTGCTTGTTAGGTATCAAGGTCTTGCCCTACGGAAAGCCCCACGGAGGACGCCGGGCGCCCTTTGGGACAGCTCGGATAACTCCCCGGTTGAAAGAGGCCCGGGTCTTGTTCCTACGGGTTCAGGACTAATGGGAGTGAAACCTCTGGGCTTAACTGTCAGTATGCCGACGATGTCCTCATACTGGCGCAGAACAAGAACGTCCGCTACTGTCTCCACCCTTTACAGCAACAGCTACACGCCATTGGCAGATGGAGTGAGAAGTGGAGGATGGCCATTAGCCCGCAGAAGAGCTCCGCTCTCATGCTGGCTAAGACCCGTAGCTGGCGCCCGGAAGGAGACCTGCGGTTGCGGCGAAGTAAAATCCCCTGGGTTCGAACCGCCAAATACCTGGGAATCCAACTGGACCGCGGCCTCACCTTCACTTCGTATGTCAGGGTAAAGGCCGGCATCAGCCACGCTGCGCTCAGGCAACTCTATCCCATCTTCCGGTCTACAATGCCCATCCGTCTCAAACTGAGGGCGTACCGTGCGATCGTCCCGCCTCTGATCCTGTATGGATGCGAGGTCTGGGGTTCGGTGGCTCATACGACCCTCCGCAGGCTGCAAGCCGTACAGAACAGAGCCTTAAGGATGATCTACGGTACCGACCGCAGGTTCCCATCTCACTTCCTGCACACCCAGTCTGGCATGCCATACGTCGAAGACGTCGTGCGTGAACGAACGCGCACATTGTATGCCAAGATCACTCCTCACCCTAACCAGCTGGTGAATTCACTAGGTCAATACGACCACCGTCTCCCCAGGAGACGGAGGAGCTATCGCCTACCCAAGGATGCCCTTGGGTGGTAAAGTCTGCCTCCTCCTGCCCCCTACCAAATCACCGCCAGGTCACCTCGCGCCTTGGCCGTGGCTGGGAGGTTAACATCTACAGTCCTGCCCTGGGGCGTGCGCACGACTTGGCCTGTTAAACCTCAAAATACCTTAATTCCCATCTGGTCTCTCGCTACTGGTTCCCTCCTCTGTTTGACGGATCGCTAGTGACCGCACAAAGCGAGGTGGAACGGGCACTGTCCCCCCACCATGGGGGAATATCCTGGCACCAGAAGCATCAGCAGAGGCCAACTGCGCCGTCTCGCCAAATGACACACAGGCTAGCGCAAATACTTTATCTTTTATACCACAAGGGTAAATCCGCATAGCGGATAGGTACCGTGGCGCGTAACCCTCCGCCCAGGAGAACCCAGGCGACCTGCACCTGCTCTTGGCTCTAGGCAATTTGGACGGGCATCGTGAAAGGTAAAAACAATGTTTACACTCTTCTTTAGAATTCCTGAAACAAAGCACTTGTTTCTGTAGGTTGCTTTGCACTCCTATCACAAAGTGCAAATTACTGTTTAATACTTCGAACAGAAATTTTTTTGCAGAAAATATATTCTTATCTCTCAGTGACGGCTCGTGCCGAAAAATAACAGTATGCAACGTGAAAAAGGGCATACAACCTACCTAGTTTCAATAAATGACATCTATGCGCCGGTTATTCTTGACGTAGAATGTGTCGATTACTCTGCTATTAAAATCCTGCATATCTGTGATAAGCTTCTTCTCTATAGATATCACAGCCAGAGTGGTAAGCCAATCCTGAGTCATGGTGCTCCCCAGAAAAGTCTTTATCCTCTTCAAAGACGAGAAACTGCATTCTGGTTCTGCAGTAGACATGGGAATTTTAGCAATAATTCTTGAAATCTTGGTTATTTCACTAAACGTGTTTTGCAGATTGTTCTTCCGTATTAATTGCAATAGTGGTAGGGCACCTTTTGTCTTCTTGAATTCCAAATGTTGATACAAAACGCTGGGTTTGGTTCGGAGTTTTCAATAGTTATGCAGTATCCAAATGTTCCGTAGACTCGCAGCGGCAATGTAGTTCTGATTATTATTCCGTCACATACTTGTTTAGAGCTGCAACAGGATTTGAATAAGCCAAAAGTATGCTTTTGCCTCTTGTAGTTCAGTCAAAACTAAAACAAAACAAAATTCTTCAGGAGAGAGGATTAGTAGGCCCATGTGTTTCCCATTTTAAGAAAAATTCAATTCAATTCAATTCAATTTTATTCATCCTTTAGAATCAAATCTGTACATAGTACCTTGATATGTATGTTCATTTTATTCGACTTGCATTTAATACATTTAGCTATGGTCTTCTATCCTTAAATAAGTGATTTAGACTGGACCAAACTTAGTTCAGTAATTGAGTGGAACCTACAGTCCGACTTTTAAAAGAAGATACGTGAAGGTCATCAAGCAAGGGACGCGAAGGGTAAGAAGGGAAGGTTGTTGCTATGGTAATGTAAACAAAGGTTGCCAGATTGGATACACTGTTGAATCACATACTCCTCAGCTCAGTTACTGCTAGTTGTATGCGGGAAACAGAGTTTGTTTGAGTATTCAGTTGCGCAGTGTATTGCTAGCCTACTTTGTTAAAACACAATTAAAATACGTTTTTATGGAAGCAAGACGTCATGGCGGAAGGATTAGAGGTGGACCGAGGAATCATGGCCCAAATCAAAAATCAGCTTACGGTCGGGTTGTTACATTGCACAGCCAAGCTAGTGAATTTGTATATTCTCTTAAAGAATTCTTCCAACAGGAAGACAAGAGTTCGTTCCTTATCAATGAACAGCTTATTCCTTTTATCCAAAAGCGACAGTCCCATGTCAGTAGATATGCTTGCACGCAAACGATTTCCTGTGGGTCAGAATTCCGACATACTGCCGGCGTTGATATGAACAAAGTCGTTAATAATAGTATATGGTGATATTTATGTATACGAAAGGAGGAAAGGTTTGAAAAGACGAGCCGACTGACTCGTGTTTGGAGAATTTAATGTCATGTTGGCACGTTGGCCATAGTAGCTTAATGGTTTAGAGCGGCTGGATGGCAACCAGAAGATCTGTGCTTCACAACCCGTGGCATTGAATTGTTCAGTCTGGCTCTACCCTTTCATTGTGCGTCCTACACATGGCTAGTGTAAAAGAACAATTAATTTCCAGTAAATATGCATATTTCTAACATTTCCCCAAATAATTTTAAGATAGTTGCGGTTACGGTTAGATCGTTAACATAGAGCCCTACATTTTGCTTATCAGTAGGGCCCAGATAGTTATGTAAATACATGAATGTACAGATACTTACATAATTTGCCCTTAAGTACATATTCTCATATATTTTAGATTTTAGTACATATTTTTACACATTTATTGATATTTCCAAGCGTTGTAGCAATTTTATTCGTTTTAACATGCGTGTTTATACTAGAAGTATATAGCTAGCAGTAGACAGTCGGTCTTTTTGGTCTGTATCGTTGATCTAGTGATTAGCACCTTGCTACTGCGTGTCCGTCATTTACATGATGCGCACCTTACCACTGCGTGTCCACGTCAAGCCATCACACGAGAAAATAGTCAGCTGCAGTTGGGCGGTGTGTGTAGATTGAACTTTTCATTGTATTAAAAGATGCTGAAGGAGAAAACCTTACTCTGCGTAAATTTAAAGCATTACACGGGAATTTAACAATTTGTCAACAGACGGAAATGTCCTTTTTTGCCTGGTCTGCGAAAAGAATATTCCCTGTTCTCAACGCTTTCAAGTGTTGCAACATTTACCCCCGTTACTTCATCAAGCCCGTGCTTCGAAGACATCTCTTGTCCATGCATTCCATCGCATAGCAGAACTGGTTCGGTCAAAATTTTCTAACGTTGACACACTCCTTTAAAATACAAAGAAAGTTCTTTTATGCCCGATTTCACCAACAGATGTTAAAATCGACGTTAAAACTAAACTAAAACTAATGTTAAATTTCTTGCATTTCACCAACCTGTTTTCTTAAAATGTTAACAAACCTGTGTTAACGCCAAGAAACTTTTAAATATCACAGCTATAGAAGGGTATGGATGATTTTCTGCACGTACTTTTGTTTTCATTTTCGTCTGCGCAAATGGCGGATGAACAAAATAGTAAATAAAGCCGTGAGATAAATTTCTCATCCACGAAGAAAGAATTGTTAATTGAAATGGTGACGAAGTGTAAGGATATCGTGTAAAATAAGAGGAAGGATGCAGTGAATGTAAAAGAGAAAGATGTCGCGGGGAAAATATTGGAAACGAATTTAATTCAAATGTATGTGTCACTACCACAAGCACCAAACAACTTTGTCAGTATTACGTAAATTTAAAACGAGGTACGAAGGACAAGTGAACAGTGAAGGACAGGTGGACAGTGTATTATCCACATAATTCAGTGAATTATAAAATCGCAAGGTTATTGATACTTGAAGCTAAGGCGAGATCGCCATATTCCATTCGATGCATGTTCTAACCTCTCTTGTACTTCCTCAGTAACCTTCACAGCAACATGTTTCGACAGTCTATACCTCCGTAAACAATTTTCTTCGGATAGTTCCTCAAAATAATTTCTCCTCATAGGCCGTACTCTATTACGAATGCCATTTAGACGGTCTTAAATATAGCAAATCGACATCAACAGCTGAGTTCATGCTCGCCATCTTGACTATTTACAATTGTTAAGGACTTAACATTAGAAATTCGGCGTGTTAGTTTAACATGAGATTTAACAATTGTGTTACGTTAACACTTCTTGGTGAAATGCAATTTTTGTTTTAAGAATTGCTAAACTCGTGTTAAGTCTTAACATTTGTTGGTGAAATCGGGCATTAAGGGCTTAAAACAGAGTTGATAATTCAAATAACTGTTTCCTGAGCTTCCACTTCCTCCTGAGCCAATCTTAACGAGGTGAGGAAGCTGGACTGATGCTGTAAGCTACTACGCGCAGAATTTTGATTATGTGGAATAAGCTGTCCAGCATTTTAATTCCCAGGATGCAGTTTCTGTTGAATCAGCCAAGGAATCATTCAGTGATGTGAAACTTAAAAATGATATTGCCTACATTTCAATGCAATTTTTCCTATTTATGCATTACCATTAAATCGTTGGAGGCATCGTCATCTAAACTCTCCGAGAGCGTTGATGTTGTTCATTCTGTGGTCACTTCTCTGGAAAAGTCTACCAGGGCGGTGAAGTATAAACTCTGATCCAGTTTGAAAAAAAACTCAGGATTCAAGACAATCAGTGCTATTAACAGAATTCTGAGTCAAGATAGTGCCGAAGACTTGGAAATTGACTACACAGTAGCAGTGGCGGCTGGTGGGTTAAATTATTGGTGGTGCACAAATGAAAAATAAAATACAGAGTAGTAATGACTCACCTATTTATACAGATTATCTGCTGTACTCTCCTTAGACCTGGCGAATCTATCGATAACTTTTGCGATGAAGTCGCTGATCTTCGTAACAAAATCTCTCTCAATTGAAAGCATTGCTAATGCTGTCAATCGGTCCTGTAACATTGTGTTCCTAAGGAAAGTTTTTATTCTTTTTAAAGTTGAGAAACAGCGTTCAGCTTCAGCGGTAGACATTGGCATAGTTAACAGTACTCGGAGGAGTTTGACACATTCGCTGAATGTAGTACATAAATTGTTTTCCTTATTGAAGTCCATCAAGCACAAAGTGCCGGACATTCCACGAAATTTCTCTCGACTGTAAATTACAGTCAGTTCTCTACGAATTTTTCTTCCAATGATAAAAGGATAGAACCTTATTGTTTCTCTAAGGGAATCCTCTGGAAATGTCTTAGAAATTTTCCTGATGAAACAAAGTTGAGGCTACCAGATGCCCGTGAAGCTAAATCTGTCCTTTGCTTCTCTAAGAATGTCACATACTTCAAGAGCTTCTCTTCTTTTCACATCATGATCTTCTATTCTTCTCCTCTTAATTGCAGTTTCTTCGTGTTCCTCGATATCCACGCTATTTCTTGCCTTTTGCACTTCCCTTTTAAATGCGTTTAGCTGGGCGATGGCAAACGTTGCATTGCAGTCTCGTTTCTGCAGCTGATTGTACAAAATGTCCACATGTGGCATGATCTTGTAGAAGAAAGACAGCCAGAATACAAAATTATAATCTTTCGAAGTGGCCATAAGCCCAGAAGCCTGAACAAGTGTGGCGTTGTTGTTTAACAGAGGTCTCTTCTGAATAACCTCCACGCATTTAATTAAATTCTCCCTGTATTCGAAAAGCAGAGCACACAGAAGCTAAGCCTGAAAGTCACGCTATAGCCGTTGCTAAGAGTAGGAGGAGCTAGGTTTATAAACCTCCATTTAAGCAATGTATAAGAAGCTCCTCCCATCTCTTCACCTTCCCGCAAGCCCCTCAGAGAGCCTACATTTGGGCGAAATCTTAGGTTAACTCTTAACTGCAAACCTGCGGCTCCTACAGTTAATCTCTGTTTATTTCGACTTCTGCGGTCATGGGCAGCTACAGACGATAAGCGTAATTGAAACATGTTTGTATATAAAACAATGCAAACAAGTACAGCTTTAATGTGCAACATGCACCTGTTGTATATTCAGAATCAGTGGGTGTAGCGCAAACCTGCAACCTTATGGAGGAACCGCCCCTGCACAGTAGAAGGCTTGTGGAAGTTTAAATATGCACTCATTACCTCACGTGAATTTGAATGATCATTCAGTCAGTACAAAGCCATGTTACGCGACAACCAAAGAAGTTTTATATTTGAGAATTTGAAACACATGTTTGTACCTTATTGACGGGGATCGTAATTTAAAAATTTAGGAGCAATTTTCAAGTTCCAATTTATTTACTTATTTACAGACATCTCCAATTTTCTATACCTAATTCAAGAACATGTAGTGAAATTATGATATTATGATGTTACATATTTCTTTGTATTTGAGTAGTTTAATTACATATTTCAGTATTTTAAAATACATATATAGGTATTACATATTTTACTTATTTTTAGTACATAACTATCCGGGGCCTAATTATCAGTTTCTGGTCACCCTAAACTAAAATGTTCATTTCTGCATGCTTATAACGTTGATTGTTACCCTAAGTTGCAGTTTAACCTATAGTTTTCACACAAGGCGCCTTTTTGTAGATGAAACGATGTTTAACTGTATGTGATATGCATGAGAAGAACACCCAGCTGTAAGGAACGGATAATACCAGGCTTATATCCGTTCGCGAGGATAATACAAGTCATAGGCACACTCCTTCAACTGATTTATTAATGATAATTGCGTCCGTTAAGTGCGCTAATGTAGGTTCATTCAGTTCATTGTTCATTAAGTACATTGGTTTTCAATAGATGGCAGTGCAAATACTATTTTATATTTTTGTGAGAGTAGATACAAATTTATTGCATCCAAAACACAGATTCAAATTTGTTGTATGTAGTAAATTAGATAATTAAGCACTTATAAATATTGTAGTCTTATTAATGACGTGTTGCCTTTCTGTTTTCAGCATTTATCATTTTTAGGTTTTCCATTTTGTTATTGAAATCTGTAGTTTATTGTATACATTATTTTGGATTATGATAACTGATTGCATCTCCTAGTACAGAAGATTGAACTCCATGACAGGAATTTTTGTAGCGGGTTGAATTTAAAGTAATTCAATCCGTATCTATATAAGAACCGAGGCTAAATCTCACACGCAGGTGGTATGTAGTATCATACTGACGATTCATGAAACGAAGGTGGAGCTCCGTTGGAATGAGATGGCGCGGAAAACTGAGGATCCCGAAGAAAATGCGCCGCGTTGACCACCACAAATGTCAATTTGCTATTGCCTGGGATGGAATCCAGCCTTCCTTGGTATCAGGCAAGCGCTCGAACCACTCAATCACGCCGTAGCCTATGGAAAGTTTAGAAATTTCGCTCAGTATACGTAGGAGGTATAGTAAGCGAAAGTCATATATCGAGTGTTTATATCACATTCCGAAGAATGCCCTAATGTAAAGTTTAGTTTGGATTGAAGAATCTTGTTCGAAAATTCTGACTTTAAATGCCAAGTTTGAAATATTTTCAGTTTTTGTTTTTGCAATACTTGATTTGTAAGTTAATCATAGTGAACTCATAGTTGGCTCTGTAAGCTAACTTTACAATTCATTTGTCAATTGCTGTGGCAACAAGAATGAGAATTAGAGGGAGAGCATCCCGAGATGAGCCTTGGCCTGGGAGCCAAGAACCAGGGTGCGAAGGCGATATTGAACGGCTGGATTATAATTTGTACTTAGGGAAGGTAAGCAATATTTTGAAAATTTGTAAATTATATGAAATGGAAATAAGTAAAGGTACCACTCAATTTAAAGTCGATTGAAAGGGCATACCCAGATGTATATTTTATTTGTAATGTAAATATCTTAAAGGTTTGGTATTTTAATATAATCCACAGAGCTGTTTTATGTACAAATCAAAAGCTCCAAAAGTATTCTATATAAAGGAGAGTTTGAGCTGGAAATTTTTAATATGTGTGTCGCATTCTTGAATAGTTAAATAATAACGAAATTCCAAGTTTAGTATCAAACCTAGAGTTCGGTTTAATTTATGCTTCACACACACACACACACACACACACACACACACACACACACACACACACACACACACACACAGAGAGAGAGAGAGAGAGAGAGAGAGAGAGAGAGAGAGAGAGAGAGAGAGAGAGAGAGAGAGAGAGAGAGAGAGAGAGAGAGAGAGAGAGAGAGAGACAGAGACAGAGAGAGAGATTGTTTCAAAATTTTTCATGCCGCCAGGGGTTACAAAACGCTATTTCTAGATTTGAGTAGTATGTCAATACTAAACATGGCAGAATTAGTGAAAATAAAGATGTGCAGTAAAATAATATTTATGCATAGATGTTGGTGGAAGACGTTATCACAGCATCCAGATAAAAAAGAAACAAATGTCGAAGAATAATTGAAACAAAAGAAATGAATGTTAAAATTCTAAAATATTATTACACTAAATGTATGATGAACTGCCCTTACATGTTTTCTCCTGTAGAATATCTGCTTAACAAAGAAGCAGTTTATTGAAATGCATTTGGTACGTTTACTTTGGCTGTTAATGTTCGGAAAAGCTGTTAAATGACAATGGCACTCTGGATTAGCACTGCCATATATCGGCTAGGCTTCAAGAAAAGAGTGGCCATTTAAAATTATGAGGAAGTGCTCTCCGCATCCAGTGCACTATACTATCTGAAAAGAAAGTCAACAGATAACAGCCGAAGCATTTACTTGAGATCTTTTTGGGGTAAAAATAATAATTAGGAATAAATACTGCAAAAGAAATGTAATTTGCTTTTATGTTGAGTGTTTCAATTATGATAATCATAGATAATATCATAAGTGATTTTGAAATTACTGGCTTCGTCACTCGTGAATTTATCTAGGAAGGTTCAAAGCCACGAGTGGCATGTGTAGAGACAGATAACAGATACTAAAAGAGGTTGTTAAAAGCAATAAAGTAAGTTATTTGATTCCTTAAATTACATAGGTTGACATTAGCACATGTATGACCCTTAAGCTCACAAGTCACGGTAACTAGATCAATAATTCTTATGGACGTGCACAAGTTAACACTGGTGAAAACAACTTTGCTCTTAAAGCCGCCAGGAGGCGCTGATTGATTATAAGAAAATAATAAAGTAACATGACCTTTATTTTCAAACAACAAAATTAATTTATTTTAGAGTACAATAAAGTTGCATTATTTAGGTTGAATATTCATGTTGTGCGAGAACAAGCTTGATTTAATTATTCAAAGTCTGAATTATAAAAGTTGAATGTAGAATGTAAAGGAACATGTGATAATTGCTCAGCGATAATTGGGCATGGTGTGCAATTATCGATTTAAAGATCAGCGATTGGTCGGTTTTTGACGCAGCCTAGTACTTGATTGCTCTATACGAGGATAGTGACATATGTGTGTGAAATACTTAAAGTAGTGGGAAGCTTGTGTATATGTAAGTGACTTTTTGTCATATTACGCTTTTTACTGCAAATTTCTGTGGAGGGGTGCAATTGACGAGCTTATGACTAATTTTCTGTTAGTGCCCGGCGAAAGTTGGGGCAATAATCGCTGTGAATAAGGAAGACTGTTCTAAATTGCGCATTGAGTGTAGGTGCACCGATTTGCGAGTTCCTGTCGGGTAATTGGGATCTCGACTCGTGTTTCCCCGTTCTAAGCTTGAGTGTACTCTTTAACTTCAAAGTCAGTTATCGTGTATTATAAATTTAAGTACAAAACTCAATGCAGGAGCGAGGGATGTCAGGAGGAAACCCTAATATGTCGAATAATGTTCTTTATGCATATTCTCAATCCAAAGTTGTCTTCTAAGCATTATTTCACTTACGTGATCATATATTATTTACCAATATTTTGTAAAGCACGATAAGTTGCAAACTTTCAGCAACACGAGGCATGGATAGATAAATGTTTGTGAAGCGGAGTGCAGCGAAACATGCACTTGATCCTACTTATTCTGCAGCAAGGTTTCTCTGTATTCAGATAACCATTAAAACCTGGCTCAAAGAGGAAAAGGGTCTTAAAGAATGTGATGCGAGTAAGCAATTTCGTATCGGCTGGCCACCTTCGATTGAATTAATGGTGTAAGTTAATCTAGAACAGGTAACTAAAAGTCTGTTACTTTGCTTACAACACTATCATGGTGTTCCAAAACGAAAAGAACAAAAACGAAGTTACATGACATTACAATACCTCCCTTATTGCAACATCTCCTTGCGGAAATATGGAGTTGAATAAGTGATTACTTCATTTATTGCAGTGGCGGCTGGTGGGTTAAATTATTGGTGGTGCACAAATGAAAAATAAAATACAGAGTAGTAGTGACTCACCTATTTACACAGATTCTCTGCTCTACTTTCCTTGTACCTGGCGAATCTATCGATAACTTTTGCGTTGAAGTCGCTGATCTTCATAACGAAATCTCTCTCAATTGAAAGCATTGCTAATGCTGTCAATCGGTCCTGTGACATTGTGTTCCTAAGGGAAGCTTTTACTGTTTTTAAAGTTGAGGAACAGCGTTCTGCTTCAGCGGTAGACATTGGCATAGTTAACAGTACTCGGAGGAGTTTGGCATATTCGCTGCATTTAGCACATAAAATGTTTTCCTTAATGAAGTCCATCAAGCACAAAGCGCCGGACATTCAACGAAATTCCTCTCGACTGTAAATTACAGTCAGTTCTCTACGAATTTTTGTTCCAATGATAAAAGGACAGAACCTTATTGTTTCTCTAAGGGAATCCTCTGGAAATGTCTTAGAAATTTTCTTGATGAAACAAAGTCGAGGCTACCAGATGTTCCGTGAAGCTAAATCTGTCCTTTGCTTCTCTAAGAATGTCACATACTTCAAGAGCTTCTCTTCTTTTCACAACATAATCTGCTATTCTTCTCCTCTTAATTGCAGTTTCTTCGTGTTCCTCGATACCCACGATATTTCTTACCTTTTGTACTTCCCTTTCAAATGCGTTTAGCTGGGCGTTGGCAAATGTTGCATTGCAGTGTCGTTTCTGCAACTGATTGTACAAAATGTCCACATGGGGTATGATCTTGCAGAAGAAAGACAGCAAGAATACAAAAGTATAATCTTTCAAAGTGGCCATAAACCCAGAAGCCTGAACAAGTGTGGCGTTGCTGTTTAACAGAGTTCTCTTCTGAATAACCTCCATGCATTTAATTAAATTCTCCCTGTATTCGAAAAGCAGAGCACACAGAAGCTAAGCCTGAAGGTCACGCTATAGCCGTTGCTAAGAGTAGGAGGAGCTAGGTTTATAAACCTCAATTTAACCAATGTATAAGAAGCCACTCCCATCTCTTCACCTTCCCGCAGCCCCCTCAGAGAGCCTGCATTTGGGCGAAATCTTAGGATAACTCTTCGCTGCAAACCTGCGGCTCCTACAGCTAACCTCTGTTTATTTCGACTTCTGCGGTCATGGGCAGCTACATACGATAAGCGTTATTGAAACATGTTTGTATATAAAACAATGCAAACAAGTACAGCTTTAATGTGCAAAATGCACCTGTTGTATATTCAGAATCATTGGGTGTAGCGCAAACCTGCAACCTTATGGAGGAACCGCCCCTGATTTATTGTATTGTTTATAAGAGGTAAAGGAAGAACTAAAAAAAAGCAGTAAAAGAATATAAATTGTGAAACCACTTCTACAAAAGGTATATGGGAGTGGTATAACAAAAGAGTTAGACACCTGTATAATTTATTATATGGTAGAACATACTAACCATTACGATATTACTAAATATAGTTTTGTTAATGTTGTCTGGTTTGCGCTAATGCCGAGTGACTCTTGTTTGTTGTATGTATAGACAACTGTGTTCTCTTGCACGTGACAAATGCAGCTGTGAATTCCCCGAATCCCAAGTAAACAATCCACGTAACACAGTTACTCACAATATGCTGGGGTACATTCAGTTCAAATCTTGTGATTTAATTTGTTGGTGTTTGAGTTTTACAATATAGAAGAAGGTGCATGTCAACTGTTCAAACATAGAAGTAGGAAATCCTTAATAAGTGGTGGAAAACGAATAAGGTACTTACCTTCACTGACAGAGCGCTGCAGTCGTTTATCGTGTTTACTAGAAGAGCAAACTGAGTAGAAATATAAAAGGTTAAACAATTAATTATGATATACGCGTATCTAAATTACCATTGCAATCGCTTTACATAAAGTGTTTTTGATTTTCTCTGCTTAGAAAAGGGACTGTCCTTTATTTTCAGTACCCGGGGCGGCCGGTGAGGTATTGTATTGATGGTGCCATAAATAAATAAGGGCTGTTAAAGTATAAATATGTGTACTAATTACGAACGATTGAGGTAATCTTATAAATAATCCATCCTATTTTATAATATACTGTACCAAACAGAACAATCTTAGAAATGCCTTTAAATACTGATAACTGGCTGAGCGGTACTTGAAGTTCTTTATCCAACTCCGCACTAAACTGAATGAGCTCACGAAAAACCCCCTTATTTTGAGAGGCGTCAGATGCGTCGTGTCCCTAAGAGCCAGCTCCAAAGCACCACAGAAGCGAATACAGTTTATAATTAAGTTCAATATATACCTGTTCTTGTCTACTTGTTTGTTATGGCTGTTGACTGTTTGCCTATACTGCGAATCTAATTTGTCCTGAATGTTGGTTTTGCCTGGAAATGAAACGCTCAGAACATTGTCCATGTGTCGCTTCGATGTTTCATGCATTTTCATTTTAGACCATAAATGCCCAATATCAGTTATTCCAGTCTTACACCAATGGACATCTCCCCCAAATAACACACAAGGAAAACAAAAAACTGCATTGTTTTCATCACAGCCGCAAATCCATTTCTTCTTTTGATAAATATCTGGATTAAACTTAGGGCATCGATTTTTTGTTTGCTGCTGCAGATTCAGATTCGGGAGTGGCCTACCCATTGTTTTTATCTGAATTCTTTCACTAGGATACTGTTACTAAATGGAATTTTCAGTAATTTACTCACCTTGTTCATGTTCGTAACTTTACTGTGAAGTTTAACTTAAAGAAAAAAACACTAAACACTGTTTTAAAACTCCATGCCCACGATGAACTTCTACCGTTGTTTTGAAAACATGTGTCCAACACATGGTGCACACCCGGGTTTTATGTTGTACCAACAAAACTGCTGCTGTGAAATATGCACATGTTGAAATACTGTCTCTTAATTTTAAAAAAATCTAATACTATATTCACATTGAAACCAAATTAATTTTATTTATAAGGATATCTGTGTGTTGTGCTTCTACAACTGATTCCATTAAGCGTTAATTTGTGTTTTGAAGTTCTTTAGCATTAACTTGCAGTAGGATGGTGACACTGCATTAAAGGAAGGTATAGCGCGAAATGTATTCTTACCATTGTCTTTCGCTAGGTGGCAGGATCGTGGTTCTCTGAAGTCCCGTGCTTACTGCACTCTAACGGACAAAGCGTAAGTTATGTGCCAGAGCAATCCTGGCACTACCTTCTCTGACCTTCTCCCATAAGAAGCCGTGTATAAGCAGACATCCTAGCCCTTAACACAGGCGCTTATGAGCGTAGATGGTGCCGTTCTGGAATCGGCACCAAGCTACGGAAAACAACCAAGAGAGAGCGCTTGCGTTTAAACGCGCCTATTCAAACGAGGGAGTAACCACTCATAAACAATTCTTTTTGCGCAATTCTTATACACTTCTCTTTCCTTCGTTTTTATACAGATGGTGCCATGGCACAGCGGCACTACCTCAGAAGCCGCCCCTGGTCAGTACGTATGATTACCCTAGACAACTGTATTATATGACACACTATATGGAATTTCTATGGTGCGGAATAGACTGCAGGTACCAGAAAAAAAATTTACTCAAATTACGATAGACTATTAGTTTTCAAGGAAAACTCACAAACTTTCGAAATATTATTTTAAAAATTGGACTTTAAAAGGATAAAGGCTAGAAATGAAAGGCGTGTTCAGATTGAAAACTATAATGTTCGTTTTTTTTTTTTTTTTTGCGTGAGACCTATCTTACTTGTCTCCGTAATTACAGAGCTGAAGGACCTCCAATTTTTACGAAGATGGAAAATATATACATAGCAGTCACAGTGTTCCAAAAAGTTGGTCTGCACCTGTATCCAAAGAGAAACGACTGAATATAATACATGCAGGTGAAAGGTCTAGCTTCATACCAAATGCTCTCCTTATTTACATTCCCAGCACAGACCAGGAGACTTTCATGAAGAAATGAGCACTGAAAAGTATATCAGGTGGCTTCGTACAATGTTGATTCCAAATTTACCTCCTAACTCTGTTTTACTAATTGACAATGCGTTCCACTATAATAAAACAGAGTTAAAAAACCTCCAGCACAAAATTCTTTAAAAAAGGATATGCAGTACTGGCTACAAAGTCACAACATTCCGTTTGATGAGCACTACACGAAGACACATTTGTATGATTTAATCTTAGCCAATAATCCGGCTCAGAAGATGTATTTGATAGATCAAATATTGCCTGAACATAAACCTGACAAATTCAAGTCCTCCATCGTACGATGTCTGACCCCGTACGAGCTGTTCCTCAGCTCACCAACGCCTCTGCTGCTGTTACGTTTCATTTATCCCCCAGGGGCCTACTGTGGTAGGTACACGAATTGGGGATCCCGGAGTCCCGAGCCATATCTCTGGATGGGTACCTCTGAGTGGTGAGAGAGCTAATGCCAAGCGCCCAAACAAGGTCTACATCTGTGTTTGACCGTAACCTCCCTGAACACACGTCTGACGGATAACCTAACGCGGGTTGGTGGAGTGGGAAGCGCAGGGGTGACTGGGTAACGCGTAACCTCCAGATCTCGGTTATTATATAGGACTGTGTTCGTATCCGCTGATAAAGGTCAGTTCCGGCTAGGGGCCAATGAATTAACTGTTACACTAATGAAGGCGATTGGGTCCCTCTGTCTATATATTGGGAGGTGAGATCCTGTGATGAGCAAGGTCTAGGTCAGGACTCTCACCTAAGCCGGGGTTGCGCCCAGGATGTGAGCGCGCCATCGAAGACGTTTGCAGTGTTGGAAGATATTGTCGATATGGGAACTGATTAAATAAAACTGTTAGGAAATGTGGAAAAGAAACAGCTGAGTCTTGTGGTCCTCGCTATTTGGTCATTTTTAGAACTGAGGAAGGTCAAAAATTTACTACCGCGAACCCGTTTATCATTCAGGAGGGTCTAGATAATGTTGCTGGTCCAGTAAAATCATGTACTCGATCTCGGAATGGCACGCTTCTGGTCGAAGCACTGTCACCTCGCAGGCTTCAAAACATTTAAAAGCCAAAATGCTTGCGAGCTTTCCGGTGCGCGTGGAACTACATAGGACTCTGAATTCCTCGCATGGTTGTGTAAACACCAGCGCAATGGACGGTATGTTCAATGAGGATATTCATGAAAACTTGGCGCAACAGCGTGTGACAAGTGTATATCAAGTTCACCGCAAAGAACGAGGTGAACTAGTGCCACTCGTACCCTGTTTCTTATCTTTGATTGGGTAGATCTCTCACAAAGGATAAAGGCAGGGAATGAAGCTATTGAAGTGAGGCAGTATATACCCAATCTACTGAGGTGGATAACTGACAGCGCTTTGGCCACACGAGTGATTCTTGTAATGGAGTTGCAACTTGTGTTGACTGCGGGGAAGTTAAGCATGATAATGCTAGTACTTCTCCTGCAATATGTGTTAACTGCAGTGCTAATCATTTATCTAACTGCAGACGATGCCAGCGTTTTATAGAGGAAAAGGCGATCCAACAGATCCGGGTAAGAGAGAGGGTGTCCTTCTGGGAAGCCCGGAATCTCTTGCGTATTCTTCAGCCTTCTGACCCTAGGGCCGTTACCTATAGTGCAGTTGCAGCTAAGCAGATACCTAGACGTGAAATTGCAACACAAACTAGCGGCATAAACAACGCAGTAATATCCGAGAGAACAACTACACCAAGATCGCAGCCAAAGCAACAAACACCAGCACGAGCAACAGTGAGCGCGCCGACCAAGTCCAGACCCAAGAAAAAGGATTCAGCCAAGTCGCCGCCGAAAGCATCAAGAACATGTGAACCGGTAATATATAATGTATCGCCAAGGATATTTAAGACCTCATATGACAGAACTAACTTCCTTAAGGGAATTAATAAGACCAGTGAAAAGAAAGCTAGCCCAGCATAAAAGTCCACGACCATTTCCTCCATCAACATCATCTGAGGAATCATCATCATCATCATCATCATCATCATCTTCATCGAACCACCCAGATCTGAATCCCATTGCATAATTATTGGAGAGGTAAATGGGTAGCTGCTAGAAATATAATATTTAAATTAAAAGAAGGTAAAAACCTGTGTAAACAGAGATTTCAGAAAATTCAACATACAGAATGGAAAAGCCATGCCGTCATCTCGAAAAAATTGAACACGAATACTGAGATAAAGAAGCCAGAGTGAAGTGAGTGTGTGCTGTTTTAGTGGTATTGATCAAATTGTAAATTAATTGTTCTTTCACACTAGCCGTGTGTAGGACGCACTATGAGAGGGTAGAGCCAGACTGAGAATTCAATGCCATAGCCGGGATTTGAACCATGGATCCTCTGGTTTCCGTCCAGCCGCTCTAACGAACCATGGATCCTCTGGTTTCCGTCCAGCCGCTCTAACCATTTGCGCTACTATGGCCAATGTGCCAACATGACATTAAATTCTCCAACTGATTTGTGTTTCTTAATAGTGGTCCGAACTATAAAGCCCGGGCCTTAAAGTACATACAGCATAGTAAGTCGCCATTAAGGTAGTTGTCTCAAATGTCTATGAGAACTCCTATGAGATTTCACCAACAAATATTAAGACTTAACACGAGTTTAGCATTAGTTAAAACAAAAATTGCATTTCACCAACATGTTTTAGCGTAACACTTGTGTTAAATCTCATGTTAAACTAACAAGCGGAATTTCTGATGTTAAGTCCTTAACATTTGTAAATAGTCAAGATGGCGAGCATGAACTCAGCTGTTGATGTCGATTTGCTATATTTAAGACCGTCTAAATGACATTCATAATAGAGTACGGCCTATGAGGAGAAATGATTTTGAGGAACTACCAGAAGAAAATTGTTTTACGGAGGTATAGACTGTCGAAACATGTTTCTATGAAGGTTACTGCGGAAGTACAAGAGAGGTTAGAACATGCATCGAAAGGAATATGGCGATCTCGCCTTTGCTTCAAGTATCAATAACCTTGCGATTTTATAATTCACTGAATTATGTGGAAAATACATTGTCCACCTCCCGTCTTGAAACTTTCAAGTCATTTGCCCTTCTTCGCTCTTCGTTTTAAATTTACGTAATACTGAGTTAGAACATGCATCGAAAGGAATATGACTATTTCGCCTTAGCTTCAAATATTAGTAACCTTGCGATTTTATAATTAACTGAATTATGTGGATAACACACTGTCCACCAGCCGTCTTGAAAAGTTCAACTCACATGTCCTCCTTCGCAACTCGTTTTAAATTTACGTAATAATGAGTTAGAATATACATTGAAAGGAATATGCCGATCTCGCCTTTGCTTCAAGTATTAAAAACTTTGCGATTTTATAATTCACTGAATTATGTGGATAATACATTGTTTACCTCCCGTCTTGAAACTTTTAAGGCACTTGTTATTCGCACCTCGTTTTAAATTTACGTAATACTGACAAGTTGTTTGGTACTTGTAGTAGTGACACATGCATTTGAATTAAATTCGTTTCCAATATTTCCCCGCGACATCTTTCTCTTTTACATTCACTGCATCCGTCCTCTTATTTTCCACAATATCCTTACACTTCGTCACCATTTCGATTAACAATTCTTTCTCCGTCGATGAGAAATTTGTCTCACGGCTTTATTTATGATTTTGTTCATCCGCCATTTGTGCAGACGAAAATAAAAACAAAAGCGCATAGGAGTACGTTCAGAAAATCATCCATACCCTTCTATAACTGTGATATTTACAAGTTTCTTGGCGCAATCACAGGTTTGTTAACATTTTCAGAAAACAGGTTGGTGAAATGCAAGAAATTTAACATTAGTTTCAGCGCTGTGGCAATTGTTACGTTACATTTGTTAACGTCGATTTTAACATCTGTTGGTGAAATCAGACACTAGTGGTTTACCGGGAGAAACACGAGCCAGTTGGAGACTTTAATGTCATGTTGGCTCGTTGGCCATAGTAGCTCAAATGGTTAGAGCGGCTGGACGGAAACCAGAAAATCCGTGGATCAAATCTCGGCTATGGCATTGAATTTTTCAGTCTGGCTCTACCCTTTCATTGATCAAATTGTTATCCAAGGTAATAGGGTTTAAAGCAGTGACGAAAATAATGAAAATAGCAATTAAGACGAGGGAGAAATGTTTGAAATAGAAGAAATGCAGGAAACTTAAGTGGAAACAGCTATAGAGTTTGATAGTGTATCATACGCGTGGTTATATTACAGAAGTGTGATAAATATTACTTTGTGGTGTTGTACTACTTAAACTCAGAAGCATGGGTGTTAACGCACAACATCTCACTGCAGACTGTACTTCTCTCTCGATTCCCGAGATTCCGAAAAATGTGACTAGTATCTCGCAACCAACCATTCATGTATTATTTTCATTCGTTAAGAATTAACGCACGACATGTAGAATAAAAATTACCCAGGCAAGAGAGCGCGTGAAACAATAGATAGTATCTAAAAAGAAAAAGGAAGTATGGGCAAAGGATGTTAGAATCCTCTATGGACACGGTCTGTAAATTATGCTAGTTCTCATAGGGGCTGACACTGCGAACCTAAAAAATAGATAATACTATGCAGCAAACGCATTATGAACTTCACAACAAGTGTTCAAACAATTAAAAGAAACAAGTTGCGATACTGAATACCCTTTATATTCTCAAAACAGATAAATCTGCAGTAATGCTTTGTGATTAATAACACAAATCTTCAGAACAGCAGAAAACATTGCATCCCAACAGAAGAAATAAAAGCCGGCGGAACCTAAGCTTAAAAACTGTAAATACATTTTATGTTTTAAAACCTGTGTAAAAATCCAAAGAAAGGAGCTTATAGTCCGGCTAGAGAAGCAATCAGTTTTACACCAATTATATTTCAATTAACGCCCATTAACACAAAGATAGCGGAAAGCAAAATATGCAAATGGGAAATAGAAGTGAAAAGCAATAATAAACGATGACGTTATTACAGTCTACTTCCTAGTATTCAGAAGAGAGAGAGAGAGAGAGAGAGAGAGAGAGAGAGAGAGAGAGAGAGAGAGAGAGAGAGAGAGAGAGAGAGAGAGAGAGAGAGAGAGAGAGAGAGAGAGAGAGAGAGAGAGAGAGAGAGAGAGAGAGAGAGAGAGAGAGAACTAAAATTCAAACTAGTGGTGATTTTATAACAGTAACTATAGGCCATGGAAACGTTGGTAAATACTTCCGTAGATTTACGTTAACTGTGATGGCATATGTATGTGCAATAATGGGAAGTCAAACAGTTGAATTTATCTTATGGAAGAATTCCCACTTGTCCTTTTTCCCTCGGACAGACCTGTGTTTCTGATCGGGTGTCCCGACACCTATCCAAATATTCCATTTTCTTTTAATTTTTCTTGCCCTCTTGTATGTATCCCTCCTGAAGTAATATCATAGGCTGGTGGAATTTATTCAGTTTTAGGTATGCAGCACTCCTCATGGCAAATTTACAGTTTCTGGTTGAACATGAATACACATTAATCCAATGCCATTATTCATGGTCTCGCTGCGTTAATTAGTATACTAGGCAAACCATTCTTCTTCAGTATTTTATTATGCTTTTACTAAAGGTACAAGGTTATAAAGTTTACTGTTATCTGGATGGTCTTCTCTAATCATGTCCCTGAAGTAATAATAAGGTTGTCCTCCATAAAATAACTATATTTTAAAAGTGTTCGCAGCTGACTTCTACTTGATTGTGGCTTGATCAGCTGAGGGAGAGCTGGCAACCCAGCGTACATACATTGCACTCGGTGCGATGGCAGTCAAAATGGATTCGTTCTAATGGAACTTGTAGTATTTCAAATATTAATTGTGATGCATTTATTAAATATTATCTAATGAAGTAATTTGCAGTAATTTACTGAATTTGCAGTAAATGTTATAACAGCTGTTTAATGCTGTTCCGTTTTCCATTACATTAGGTTCGATATTCAATCGATAACATAAATTTACCACGTACTGATTTTAGAACTGAAAGTTTGTTTTGTTGGAGTTGGTATTTGTGGCTGAATGTGTTTTCGGTGATTTGTTATTGCATATCAACCAAATATCTGGTAATGTAGTGTCGAAAAATATTAAGAGCCTCCAGAGGAAACAAATAACCATTGGAGTTCCACTACTAATTAATTAAAACGAAATTAACTTGTAAGTTGTATACTTAGTTCTACAATTTTAAGCGAAGTTGCTGTTAATAGTGCATAAATGTGTCGAGCATACAATGTGAAGTGTCAATTACTGAGGTTCTTAATATATAGAAAGGATTATTTAAGCATAGAAAGAATAGTATTATAAATTATTTACAAATTTATTGCTTATATAGGACGTTCACATGAAAAACATCCATGATTTTTATTATATAGTAAGTGGTGCAGATAGGGTAAAGCATTTGTCAAATGTAGGTTATGGTCACCAGCTTTTTGATTGTAGATAGGCAAAATGAGCTACAATCGCGGAGGAGATGGCAGACCTCGAGGGTTTGGCTTCTCAGGATTCCAATTGAAAAGGGATAGATCAAGCCAGTTACCTCCTCCACCAACCAGTGCAATTAGCAAACATGGCTATTCAACGATGTCAGCAATAAGTCAGAATGCTCTTGCTGCAAGCTATGGATTGCCAAGAAAGAGATCAAAGACTGAGGAAGAGTAAGTAAAGAAAAATATTTCAGTTTGAAATATTCTCTATCCTGGTATTCTATAATCCTTAACCTGGCTCATTCTAGGATGGAAGAAACAAGATACAAAACAATACAATTTAACATCTGCACATTTTTTTCGGGTGTTGCAAATCCAAGAGTAACTTATCATGTAAAAGTGAAATATACCTTTATGGGTGTTTTGATAATATTAGCGCTTCCGATGGCTGTAGTATTCCCAAATTACCAAATTTCAGTGAGCATTTTGTAAGTCAATATGCCATTTTCCTTAAACCAATGTAAGTGCAGGAACCGAAACCCACTAGAAACTGTGTTTTCTACTTCTATTCTTCTGCTCCTCTTGGGCAGTGCATTGTATATGTTCCCTTAATTGTTTTAGTGCTTTAGAAACTTGAGTTAATGTATGTATGTTCTTTAAGAAAATTTGGAACAAGCTATTATACTCATGTCAAATTTTGTTTTGTCTCTATTTCCAAATGATCATATCGTGCCATGTTTTACACCTTATCATAATTTTGGAACCCAGATTAGTGTGTAAAAATAAGTATCTTATTTGTTATTGACATTGTCAATTGCCAGGACCATTACAGCACCTCCAGTGTGCTGAGTTATATTCCACAGGAGATCTTTCACACATCAGCCAGTCTACTGACATGGAGCTGTCACTTTTAACGCTTGGAACTGCCTAACCAACTGAGCCACCCTAACTGATAGGTTAATGTGATTATGAGCAAAATGACATGCCCTATGTTATCAAAATTAGTCCTTGTTATTACGCAAAATGTGAAGCTAGTTACAGTGAATGAACAAATACTACACAAATATAATTATTTATAACGGAAACTTCACTTATCTTTAAAGAAAATGATGTAAATTTTTCTTATTAATTAAGATTGCAATTTCATGAATATTTATTCACATCTTCAGTCAAAAACAATCTCATCAACGTTACGATAACTAGAGGTCACTACGTTTCTGCCAGTACTACCAAAATCTGAAAATGAAATAAACTTAAAGACAAATCGATTGTCGGTATTTCAAAATTCATTACACAGTTTTTATTTTTTAAAATAAATATTTTATTCCCAAACCGTTAAATCTATCAGACCATTTAATTGTTTAAATAATTTAACTTCTGGATTTATTTCATGGCTAAATCACTAAGAATGATTGCTACGGCTGATGTATCAGGCTGTTTATACTTAATGTTATGAAAATGTTCTTCCTTCTGGTTTCTAAAATATGTTTGATCTTTCCAGTATAAACCTGATCACAATGTGAACAATTAAATTTATAAATGCCAGATTTTTTATTATTAGGAATTTTATCTTATTTAGATAAATGTAAATTTTTAATACTATATTTATTTTGAGGAACTAAAGTTACACATAACTTTAAAACTTTTTTGAAAATGTTTATTAACCCGAGGATGGTAAGTATATTTTTTGAAATTATAATCGTCTTTTATTTTTTTAAGGGGAGAAATATCATTAACTTTTTTTTCGATATTTAAATTTTTTGATCCTTTTGTGTATAAAGTATTTATTAAAACCATTAATTAAAGCATTATTAATAATATACTTATATTCTCTATTAAATTCCTGTTTATTCAGGGGTATATTTAATAACCTATAAATCAAAATATTAAAAACAGTAAATTTGTGTGAAAAAGGGTTAAAACTTGTATTTTTTATGTAATTATCAATATGAGTAAATATCCTATAGATACCAAAGTTTAATTTATTATTATTTATTATCTTTAGATCTAGAAAAGGAAGAAATCCATTCATTTCAATTTTTAATTAGAATTTTATAGCTTTATTTTATAAATTTAGTAATTTTAAAGCATCATTTATGTTATATGTGTTTGGAGTGACGTCAAAATTAATCTCAGAAACTATTTGTAGTTGGTTTATTAATACTCGTCACTTGTTTATATAAACATGTAAGTGACGAGTATTAATAAATCAACTACAAATAGTTTCTGAGATCATTTATGTTATTTGAAGCAAAAGGTTAGAAACAGTGATGTGTTTAACATTTGAAAGTAATGAGTCGGTAATTCAAAAACAAACATCACTTGAATTATCCTTACTTGGACATGTTTTGGAGAACGTTTTGTCCCCATCCTCAGCAGTTATCTGACTGGTTGGATCCGTGGTTTCTTGAAGTGAGCTGGTTGTCTGTGGCGGCATCTGTTGTCTGTGAGATGAATTCAAAATTTAAAGTATACTGTTTGATTTTTATAATTAGCAACTTTTCCCAAACATCGAGTTTGGTTGCATTACTGGCTGATTTTAATAGTTTTATATTTGGTACTATTTCATGATTGGTAGACCAGAAATGGTGAGCTATTGCTGATTTTTCTATTTGTTTGTATTTCACACATCTCATATGTTCCTGTAACCTAATATGTAAACTTCTTTTGGTTTTTCCTATGTAGAACTTATAGCAATCTGAGCAGTTGATACCTGATTTCTTGTTTTCAGGTACTGGGTCTTTCAGGTAATTGCATAATAAGTTTTTTAAACTGAATTTATTTATTGGGGCTAGGGTGATGTTGTACTTCTTGAATATCTTGCTGAATTTATGATGCATTCTAGGATGATATGTGAATTTCCTGAACTGTGTCTTGGTTTTCGATTCTGTCAATTTTGTGGTATCCAATATGTGTTTCTGTTTCTTGAATTTCCAAATAATTAATGGGTACAGTAAACAATTAATAGATAAGAAAATTTGTTTAAAGATTTTGATTAAATGTTTAACTGTTCGTTTTAGATATTTTATTGACAAATGAAATAAATCATCCTGAATTTTCTGGGAATGTCATCAGAAGCCTCTTTATTCTGGAACACTTTTGCCTAACTGATAAACTGTAAGAGGTAGACAAAATCTTGGTGTACAAACATGCAGAGTTTGTGAAAACACAGTTTATGTCAAATATTTGTGTGTGTTATGAGAGAGAGAACCATTTTGGAGATATGCCCTGCTATTTTGTTGAATGTTGCAATAGTTATACTTTTTTAATGGGAAGTTATTGATGTTGTTAACCTTAGACCTTGTAAAGAGAATAGAATTTCAAAGCTAACACATAGTGACCAGCTGTTTAAAGATTGAAATCACTTAAAGCCTATTACACAGTCTTACCATAAATACTGTCAACTTTTGAGAGTGACTTTAATTCCTGCATCTGCTTGCCTACACGTTTCTTTGTTGTGCTATTCAGGGCTAAATCATTGAGAGTTCAATTGCAGAAGAAGAAGGTTATTTGTGTTGTCATAATGGAATGGGGCAATGACACACATCTTGTATCTGTAGTAGCCTTGCTCAGGGCAGGCAAAACTCCTCCAGAAGTTGAAAATAAGCAAGAGGTTCGAGTACTGCGTTGTCCAGCGCTTCCTTGAGACGGGAACTGTGAAAGACTGCCACAGGCAAGGAAGACAATGTAGTGTGTGCCCTTCAGAGTTGGTGAAAGCGGTGGCTACTCGTATCCGAAGAAATCCATAATGGGGACAGTCACTGATGTCTCTGGAACTGAACATTTGTAAAATGTCTAAGTCATGCATGTTGTGCAGTGACCTGGCCTGTGTGTCTACAAATGGCAGAAATGGCACCTCCTCACAAGTGAGCTGAAGCACCAGATGCTCCTAAAATCAAAACGGTTATTGCAGTGTTACACAGCAAATGGTCACAGAAGAATCATTTTCACTGATGAAAAAATGTTAAGTGTAGAGGAGACTTTCTATGCCCAAAATGATTGAGCATATGCCGAATCATCTAAAGAAGATGCCGAAAAGGCTCCAGGAGTCCACGGAGGCCATCATCCTGTATATGTCATGGTCTCTTGGTTAATGAGCTACAAAGGAACCATTGAGCTCCATTTTTGCGAAAAAGATGTGAAAATATTGGCCAAATGTACCAGGACAGTGCTGAAGAGAATGGTGTCAAACCTCTCTGGAACACCCTCTTCCAAGGGCAAAACTGGAGCTTCCAACAAGATTCAGCCCTAGGGCTTAAGGCAAGGACAACTTAAGAGTGGCTCAGGGCTAATGTTCTGGACTTTTTCGACCTCAGAGTGGCCTTCTGCAAATCCTGACCTGAACCCCCTGGACCACAAATTCTTCTCTATAAGCTTCAATAAATGGCTTGTAAGAAGAGACATCCTAATATTGAAAATTTAAAGCATTTGCTTAGCAAGGCAGCAGCAGTTTTCCCATTGGAAATTTTGGCAATTTAGTAGATGAGTGGCCACAAAGACTTAAGGCCTTTGTGTATGCCAGAGGTGGTCATTTTAAATAATTATATGTGAGTTTCATTCCTCGTACATGTAATCAATATTATCAAAATATTAAAATATCTCAAACCACTTTATGTACATTTATTGAAAAGTTTGTAACAGTATTTATGGTAAGACTATTCGCTGGTACCTACAAGAAAATTAGGAATAAAATAATTTCTGCAATTCCTACATGAAATAGAGGAAGAAGTATTTGTAAGAATAGTTTGTACAAGTGTTGGGAAAGTGAGTTCAACACATCAGATTTTTAATTTCTGGAAGCTTGGAAATTTCAGTAAACTAATTTGTATATTTTGAAATTTTGAATTGATTCTGTTGTTAGAATGGTATATCTGATGAAGGGGTTTCTATGAAAGAGGAAAAATACAGAGTTCATTAAAGGATGCACTTTGTATCTAGTTTTCTTCATGGCATAATGTTTTCAAAATATTCATTATATGTTTATAGTTACTTTTACTACTGGAAGTTCATTTCCCTTACAAAAGGCAGCAACTGCATGGAAGGAACCTGCTTAGGCAGTATCTACAACTTATAATTCCAATAAGTTAGATAGTTTGAATTCTAAGATTCCTTTATTTATTGTATATTACAGGTATTTTGATGAAGATGATGAACATGTACCTCCAGCGTCAACATTGGAATACATACCTGCACCTGGTAGCCCTTCATATCAACCACAAGGTGGTGGGAGTTCGGACTCAGAAGAAGACCCTCTTGATGCATTTATGGCTGGCATCGAAGAACAAGTGCAGAAAGAAACAGTCAAATTAATGGAAAAAGATCAAGATAAAAAGAAAGGAATTCGAGACGATATCGAAGAGGAAGATAATGAGGAATCATATTATAGGTATATTTAATTTGTTTAGCCATTACCAAATCAGATAATTATGTTTCTCAGCATTTTTACTTTCTCTAAAACTTATATAGGGAGAGAAAGAATTGCATTTCGCCCAAACATTTGATGTTCATTTTACTGAAATTTATACTTTAAAATCTCTTGGTTCATATGCAGAGTGGTCAGTTGAGATCACATGTATATATGCTTTGTGCACTATCTACTATACAAAGGAGTTTTCCATTCTAGAACTCCAGCATTACATACTTATTAGTCGCCCACCTCTGTAGCATAGATGGTAGTGTGTCTGCCTCATTTTCAAGAGGTCTCGAGTTTGAATCTTGTCAGGGTAAGTTTTTTCTGGGGTTTTGCCTTATCCTGAAAGATAAATGTCAGGTAACTCTTAAGCTCTATGAACCCTGGACTCATTTGAGCATTATTTCATCCATTTCATTCATTGTCCGATATGACTTAATGTTGGAGGATGTAAATTATTCATTTGCATTATTAAATTTTAACTTCAAGGACTTAAAATAAATAAATACTCATTATTAATAGTAAAATGTACTATTAATACCAATGTTATTAGAACCTGGATTTGTATGAAAAATGAATTTTTTTAATATACTTAAAAGTATGCATAAATTATATATTTTGTCTACCACACTTTTCCAGACAATTTAAGCAGTATTTGTTAATGTATATAAATGTATATTTCTAGGAAAAATGCATATAATTGAATGTGGCATTAAATTATAATTTTCCCAATTATGTAATAATATTAATTTTACTACTACTTAATAAAGTGTATGAAAGCAATCAAGCAAAAGATATACACGGTGTTCATTGTTATCTGTGTTTTTACTGCACAAAATTTGACATCAATAGCATCGCTGAGTTTATATACAATTCCCTAGTGGTTTGAGATCGTTGTGCTTGATATGCTGACTGCAGCTTTGAGGTCTCTCTCCACCGGCAGGTAAATATACTATTTGAGAGGTGGGTCGTGCCCGGGTAATATAAAGGTGCATAATTTTACCTGGTGCATAGATACGATAACTGTTGTAGTTTTTTTTAATGAATGTGAACACTACAAATGACGATAAATACAAACAGTATCTTGCAATTTGGTGTTTCTCTGTGAAGATATATAACTTAATATAATTTAATAAAGGAATGTCAAATTAATAATAGTATTACTTTCAAAACATTTTAGTAAACAAACAGAATTTTTTCATCCATTCAACAGTGCACATCATATTGAACGATGAATGAATAAATGAATGAGTGAATGAATGAAACCGGTGATATACTCAAATGAGTGCAGGGTCCCTAGAGTTCAGCATTACCTGATATTCATCTTCATAGGTTAGGGAAAACCCTGGAAAAAGCCTTAGCCAGGTAACTCATCCTTAGCGATATTCAAACTTGCGACCTCTTGAGTGAGAGGCACACATCCTGCCTCACACTACAGAGGCGGGCAAGAAACAGATTATTTATATTATGTATTTATAATATTTATTGTATTTATGACTTTTAGATTGGGACCAGTCCCTTTATAGCGTCCAGTGTCTCTCATTTTGCAAGTGACTGATCCTGTATCTTGGAAATGTTTGATTCACCTATTAGTTTTAAAAGACATAAGGATACCAACATTAATAAATACATTTTAATTAAGCATGAGAATGACAAAAATTTCATATCATATACTTATAAAATGTAAGATGTTTATATTGCAAACAAAAGAGAGTGAATTTGACAGTACCTGGACACTTTTGACAACATTACACTCTGAGGAACTTGTCTGAATGCCGGAAAGCATTGCATAAAGTCCTGTATGCCGATGAGGGCTGAAAGGGAAGGCTGGTTGTATTAATTATCAGCGCAGAGCGCTATAATTTGCTTACTGTTCCGCAAACATTACTGCTTCTTCTTCTTAGAGGAGAATCAGCTATGATTTCAAGATAGACTCACCAGTCAACTATGATGTCATTCTTGCTCCATCGGAGGGTAGGAAATAATGAATAAAAATGAACACCATGTATAAAACATGCATTTTTTATAAATAGATGTATTCTCTAATAAAATACTGAAAGCCTGGAGCAAATCAAGCAAAATAAACGTATGATATAAGTTAACAGTCAACCCGGGTAATCAGCCTGTTTATTTAATGCGTTTAACAGAGATACACTCAAGCATCTTGTGAAATAATACTGCACAGTTAAGATTAGGGACAAAACAAGGTAATCCCCATAGCAGCCATTAAGTTAAAGGAAATCCAAAATCAGTATCAAGCATGTCTTCATGTGGTTTGGTGCTTGCCCACTTTCCATCACATACCAACTTCTCGGTTCGACGCTTGATTCAGCTCTCAGTTGTGTGTCAATAGTTGTTTTGAATTTTGTTCATTTCTTTTCATATTATGGTGCATATTTTTGTAGTTTTTCATGCACATTTGTGTGCATATTTTAATATTATTTTGCATACAAATCTAGGCTCTAGTTATTATAATTGGTATTAAAAGTGGTATTTAACTGTGAACCAGGTGTATCATAAAACTAATGCTTTGCATTTAAAGGCTTTGTAAAAAAGTAGCCCTAAATATGTGTGTGCCTTATAGCATGTGTGATTTTGTTTTCTCAGGAATGGAATTTTGATATTTTTGCATTACAGATTACCTTTGTATTGTGTAACCATATTCTGAAAGTATCTAAATTCTTGGTAATTTTATATAACTGGGAAATTGTAAGTAGGAGACAACAGTTATTACAGGAAATGTGAAAGATCTCATCAAAATATGAGAGAATTTTTGTGATTATAATTTTCAAAATACTGCTTTAATAATTTCGGTGTTTTAAACAATACATTTTGAAGTGCCATGTAGTTCTTTTTATGTTTCACATCAGCTCATTTACATAAAGTCATACTTTGTAAACAGTTGACTGTACCTCAAAGTGCTTTGTACAATGAAGTGTGTCAGACTATTAAAATTGGAATGATTCCGACAACAGTCATAAAACTTTTCTCGAGCTACCAGCCAGGTAAATGGCGACAAACAAGCTGCCAAGCTTTCAAGAGCCAACATGGCTCGCCTCATCAGGGCGATGTGCAGAAAAACACAATCACCAATGTGCACAATCACCACAGCAACATAAAATTCACAATGGAGGCTGAAGTGGAAGGTGCACTGCCATTTTTAGACATTTTGGTACGAAGAAAGTCAGATGGGACATTGGGTCACAGCGTTTATCGCAAACCCACACACACGGATTTGTACCTTAATTCGAACAGCTGTCATCACCCGACTAAATGTAAGTTGGTCATTTCTACATTGGTATACAGGGCCTTCACAATTTCAAACCATGAAGCCCTTCCTAAGGGATTAGAGCACTTAAAAACAACACTTCAGGCCAATGGTTATAGCAGATCCTCTATAAACAGGGAAATAAGAAAGAAAATCGTAACCTCAAGAACAAAGGAAAAGCCTGATACAAAGACATGTACAAATACTGATAAGGCAAAACAACGTAAAGCCTTTGTGCCATATATAGGCAATCTTTCGGGGAAAATTGGACACATTCTTAAAGGGCATAACATAAAAGTAATTTACAAGCCTCCCGCTAAGTTAAAAGGGTTAATAAGACCTGTAAAAGATAACCTTGGCCTTAAAACACCAGGAGTTTATCGTATCCCGTGTAATTGTGGGAGAGCATATATAGGTCAAACAGGTAGAACAATTGAAGTTCCCTGAAAGGAACATGAAAGCTATTTCAGACTGAATTATCTGGAAAGATCTGGCCTAGCAGAGAATTGCATAAATGAGGGCCACAAACCAATGATTGCTAACACCAGCATAATTGCCAAAGTCTCGTGATATGGGATCCTGCCATTAGAGAGGCCATGGCTATAAGAACTGAGCCCAGTAATATAAACAGAGACGGCGGAATGCAGGTGAATAGCATGTGGACCTCTGCTTCATAAATGTAGCTATTGCACTGCCCTGGATCTTCAACTATACAGCAGTTTTGTCACGAGTCCGTCTCCAGCCTGGACTGATCAGTAACGCTCTCCAGCTATTGGCTGCTCCAACTGTGCCAATCACCAGGCTCTAGCCCGCACCTTGGCTAGAAATCGTCACCGCCCATGTCTGAGCTTTTAGTATTTCTATGAGACAAATTGCATTTTTCTGCACATCGCCCTGATGAGGGGAGCCATGTTGGCTCTTGAAAGCTTGGCAGCTTGTTCGTCGCCATTTACCTGGCTGGTAGCCCGAGAAAAGTTTTATGATAGATAAATGCTGCACATATTTAATACTGAGCAATTAGGTGACCATTATTTTGTAATTAAGACTGAAAAATGTCAAATATTTTTATAATGCTATGGTACACAAGCAGTATCAATGTGAAAATATATTTTAATAACCCTCTTGCAAGAAAGTTTTGCTTTATTTACATTGTACTTATGGGTAGTCAACTTCAATAGAACACCTTTAGTGTCAGATCATATATTGTATTACTTTCTTTCCTTGTAGGTTGCAAAAATTTAAGTGTATCAAGATAAGTACAGTTGTTTTCAAGAAGGCATGAAAAAATGCCCTTGTTGTTCCAAAGAAAAAATGTCATTAATATTGATTGAATTTTGAACATATCAGTCCTTTGGTAGGAAGGAAGGTTTATGTTAAAATTTTGTGTCTTCAAAAGGTCACATTGCTCTACAGTGACTACAAAAATTGCAAAGTACTATTTTGAACATATATCTCTATGTGGCATATGGTTTTAGAAGACATGTGAGCTGAACCAATGCGTGCATGCAGTGGCTGCACTGTTGCCATCTGATGCACCAAAGAGTGGAAGATACTTAGAGGGAACAAGGAAAGTAACATTTGTCATCTGACAAAATGTCAAAACGTAAACTTACGGAGCAAAGGATAATTATGGTAACATTATGAACTGCAGCGTTCAATATTAACATGATTATTTACTGAAAATAACTTACCTGAATTTCTGAAAATGACTTAATTTAGAGGAGTTGCTAGCTTAAATAAAATAAATAAAGTTTAATGAATTTCTGTGCTAGAAGTTTTGCGCTGTTTCAGAATAAGCGACAGTATGCACACTGAATTTGCGTGCTCTGGTTGTTAGGTTTTGGCTTAGTGAAAATTGATCCCGTCATGCACTTTCTCAGATGAAATTTCCTAAAGAAACTGTGCACTTAAAAAATAATATTTCTGCCTTGCGAGTGGAGTATTGCACCTTAGCACCTGCGCCACTGGTACCAGGCTCTGAAAGTGACATTGTTAACAGTTAAAAAAATCACAATGTAAACATGTAAATTTTCTGCTTATTGTCACAGTTACAGAAAGCACTTTATGCTGAAATTTGCGTTATGGGCTGGTCTTGAACCAAACATCAAATAATACATGCACGCACGCTCCTGAACTGCAGTGATCTGTGCTCAATTTATGAACTAAATATGTGCAGTTCTTAATGGCACTTCAAAATGTCTTACTTACTAATGCGTAATGAAAAGAAATAACATGGGACAAGATTGGAAGTTGAAACATAAACACGGGAGTCAGGTGTTTACTCTCGAAGCAATAACTTGAGAGCTATACGTCGTAGAAAAAAATGGTCTTTGTACAGGCTGCCTCAAATTCTTGCTGCATATACCTAGGCATATCAGACTGTCGAAATTCCAGTAGAAATTTTGGGCTCATGAAAAAGAGAAATCTCTATTTCTCATGCTTGTGCTGTGCATTCTGAACTAGACAGCACTGCAAACCTATGATAGGACAGTTGCTTTAGGCGAGCCCTCCTTAGCTCTGCTTCATATGCCTTCTAATACTGTACGCCTTATAGTGTTGTTTACTTGCAGCCAACTTAGCAACTAACCTTGTTTTATATAGCAAGTACATGCTATTTGTGGTAAACACAATATAGTGCTTCCAAACTTGCTTAGTGTCCAAAGCAATAGATAATTCTCTAAGATGTAGACTGAAATTTGCAGGAGTAGTTTCCCAAATACATCATTTTCATCTTCAGCCAAGTTATTTATTTTATTGTGTCAATACAATTTCCAGTTATCCATTCCATTAGTTTCATTATACCTCCTGTAATATATAGTAATAGTAATATTTATTGAGGTACTAAGCTTTTACAATATTTGGACTGCCCTCTGTTTTGGCCCAGGCCACTGCTACACAGGACAGTCCATTAAGTATATTTACAGACGTGTTACAATATGTGTTATTACAGAATAGTCACTTATTATTCCTTCTCTCTTTTTACAGTCCATACCCACTTGTTTTTAACCTTACTTAAAAACTGACCTATGTTTTTATAATTTTTACTTAAAACCTTGATTAAGCTGATTCTCCTATTCATTTTTGATATTTGACATTCTTTCCTCCACATCTCTGTTTCCTTACAATCAAACAATATATGTTTTATATCCTCTTTATCCCTACACAATGGGCACTCGTCTTGTGGGTATCCATTTCTTTGACCTCTTAATCTCCATATCCCTGCTCTTATCCATGCTAACCCCTTTCTTTCTTCACTGTTAGTGCTATCTATATACCTCTCCCTCCCCCAACTATTTTTCAATTGAATATAGAAAACAAGTGATCTCTTCTCTGCTATTTGACTAAACAGTTTCTGTATCTCCATGTCCCTTTCCAAAACCTTTATAATTAGTTTCTCTCTTTCTCCATACCATTATTTTCCAAATTATTTCGTAAATTACTTACCCATCCTTTATTTGGTAAACTTAGTTCTTGATACTTCAAGCATTGTTTCAGTATATTGCCCTCCTCTAAATTCAATGTCCTATACCAATATTTTAGTGCCCTTTCTATAACTAACCCTTTTCTTGGAACTCTCCCCATTTCAATTAGAGCTACTTCATTTGCAGTTGATATTGGCAGCCCTAGAACTTCCTTACAAAATCCCCTGTGTACATAATCTAAAACTTCCCATCCCTTTTCTAGCCCCCACATCTCAATACCATATAGCATTTGTGCCTCAACCACCGAATTATATACCCTTTCTAACCATTTCATTTCCATTTCAGGTGTTTTATACAAACATCCTCTTACAGCTGCCATTGCTGCTTTCCCTTTTGCCATGCGCATTTCTTTTGCTTCTCCCATTTCCCTCCTGCATCAATTTTCATTCCTAAGTAATTACATTCACGTACTACTTTATATTCGATTCCCTCTTTGTACCACTTCTCATGTTTACTCAGTTTAGTACCTTTTTTAAAAACTACAATTTGGGTTTTAGCTCTATTCACCTTTAGGCCCCAAGCTGCACAATATTTATCTATTTCTTGTAAAGATATTTTTAGCCCATTCACAGTAATAGCAGCAATCACCAAGTCATCTGCAAACAATAATCCAGGGATTTGTATATTATTAATTACCGGCAAGAAATTATTATTATTGCTTATATTTTTCAATATATCATCTATGAACAAGTTAAACAAAACTGGGCTTAACTTGCACCCTTGCCTTAGCCCTTTTTCCTGGTGTATGTCCCTAGCTGTAATATATGAGGATGTTCATATAGGTACCAAGGGACAGCTGTAACTGTCAGTTCTCCACCACAATGGTGGATTTGAACTGGCAATTTTTATCTTCAGTTCTTGCTGTAATTTGCTGTAGTATAGAAGAACCAAAATTCTTTAGAAGAATAAATTAAGTACCTTTTTATGCTTTTACATACATCTGAAAGAAAAAAAATAATGGGACACAAAAATGAAGGAAAGAATGTGTAAATTGAAGGAATATATCCTAATGAACATTACAAGCTTCTCTGATTAATAGACATGGAAATAGTTTGGAAAGAATTCTCTTTTGAAATGCTTTCCTTAAGCTGAACACATTTCAGAAAAGGTTATTACTTCTATTGTGACAGGGAGTCTATTTTTATTTTATCTAGAAGTTTCAAACGTTCCTTTAAATCATTATTGCAATATTATTTTCTTTTACCTGACATAATGAAAAGAGATATTTTAATTCTTTGATAAATTCATGTAAAAACATTTTTTAATGCATGGCTAAGACTGCCTGTTTTTCCATTTTGTCTTTGAGATCTTTGACATGAACTGCAGTGTGACTGAGATTGAGCTTGTGGAATTATGCTGTAGGTTTTTGTCTTCCCTACTGTAGAGCTGTATGAAGGGTCATGAAATAATTATTATTGGAATATGAAGGAAACTTATCACTCATTTTTTTTGTTCAAGGTACATGGAAGAAAATCCACTAGCAGGGGTTCAAAATGAAGAATCTGACCAAGAAATTGAATACGATGAAGATGGAAATCCCATAGCTCCAAAGAAGAGTAAAGAAATTGACCCACTTCCTCCAATTGACCATTCAGAAATTGAATATGCAGAATTTGAAAAGAACTTTTATAATGTCCATGAGGACATAGCTAATCTTAGTCAAAACCAAGTAGATGAATTGCGCCAAAAATTAGGAATTAAAGTTACAGGAGCACTACCGCCACATCCAGTCAGCAGCTTTGCCCATTTTGGCTTTGATGAGGCATTGATGAAGGCAATTCGCAAGTCAGAATATACTCAGCCTACTCCTATCCAGGCTCAGGCTATTCCAGCTGCTTTAAGTGGACGAGATATTATAGGTATCGCAAAAACAGGTAGCGGTAAGACTGCAGCATTTATATGGCCAATGTTGGTGCACATCATGGACCAGAAGGAATTACAGCCTGGTGATGGACCGATAGGATTGATTCTTGCTCCCACAAGAGAACTTTCACAGCAAATATACTCCGAAGCAAAGAAGTTTGGGAAAGTTTACAATATACAGGTGGTATGCTGTTATGGTGGAGGATCAAAATGGGAACAGTCCAAGGCACTGGAAGGCGGAGCTGAAATTGTTGTAGCAACTCCAGGTCGGATGATTGATCTTATAAAAATGAAAGCTACAAACCTCCAGAGGGTGACACTCTTAGTTTTAGATGAAGCAGACAGAATGTTTGATATGGGATTTGAGCCACAGGTTCGATCAATCTGTAATCATGTAAGGCCAGACAGACAGACATTGCTGTTCAGTGCAACGTTCAAGAAAAAGATAGAACGCCTAGCCAGAGATGTGCTTACTGATCCCATTAGGATAGTACAGGTAAGAGAAAAAGAAATAAATCTCACTCTTAGACATGATATTTACTTTTTTCTTAGATTTTACCTGAAAAATGGTATGTTATCCAAAAGTTTAAGATTTTGAAACCTCTTGAACTGTTCAGGTATGTCAATCATTACCTCAGTGGTAAAATTGTAACAGTGCAAAGTAATGATTTTCCCATATTGGCAGGAACACATTTTTATGTAATAAAAGTAATCCCTCTTACAGTTTGTTTGAATATATGTTAACCTCCTTTATTCTTTTATGTTAACATTTCCTTAGTGTCTGTGAGAAATTTAAAGTGCTAGAGCAAATAATATTGATTAGCACTTTTACTGCTTGATCTATGGGCCAGTAACAGTTCTGACAATTCCAGTTTCATAAAGGCAAAATTCGATAAAACCAAAATATTGGTTAAGTATGTCCAAGTTCCAATGTGTAAGGAGTATGATACAATGAAGCACAAAGTTAGTATAATTTTGAGTCAAGCTAGTACTCAAAATTATACTAATGTCCACATGTGTTTATGCGTAAAGATTTTGCTTCTGCCTTAAGTTGTGATCTTGTTTTGCCACAGATACTCCTGTCCTCCTCTCTTTCTATCCTGTAATTAGCCAGTACATGCAGCTTAGTTACATTGTTAATAATAGACATATGACTTATCTAAATATTATAACAGTTTTTGCTCAGTAACTGTATGATGCTAATGGATATATGTCAAATTACCTGACAAAGGCGACTGCAGTCGTGCTATAGGAGTGGAAAACTGGCAAACTAATGCAGTGACATGAATATGTATTGTATTTCGAGATTTAACTGTATTGGAACACCACAGTGAAGTGAAAAATTATTAATTTTTAGATGAGTCGTATTTATTACACATCTGCTTCACTTTCGTACCTATTTTGAGGACATGTTTCGCAAATCATCGTTTGCATCTACAGCTCTTATGCGACTGAAGCTTGATCCAGTGGTGTGGGTAATTCTGGGGTTGCTGCTGCCATCTGTTGATTTAGTGATGAACTTAAATGTGGGATTCTCTTCTGGCGGGATTTCAAAGTTCATTAGTTGGTTTTTATGTTTTTCTATGTATATCCTCTCCCATATGACGAGTTCACTATGTTTTTGTACGTATTTTAGTAATTCTGTGCTATCTTCAATTTCATGATTTTCAGACCAGAAAGGAGCTGCTATTGTGGACTTATCAATATTTTTGTATCTTAAGTGCCTGAAGTGTTCTTTCTTTCTAGTGCCTATGTTTCTTTTTGTCCTCCCTATGTAAATTTTTTCACAGTCTTTACACTTAATCTTGTAAATGCCTGACTTTTCCTCTGGTTTTATCTTATCAGTATTATTACTATGAAGTAGGTTTTTAATGTTGTAATTGTTTTTTGGTGCCAATGTTATATTGTATTTCTTGAATATTTTTTGGAACTTTTTTGTGGCTCAGGGGTGGTAAGTAAATTTAGCAAATCTAATTTCTTGTTTTATTGGTGTGAGAGCTGTGATCTGTTTTAATCTCTTTTGAAGTTTGAATGATTTTAGTTTTTTATCTACAAGGTTTTTTCCATATCCATTTTTAATTGCAGTTTTTAAGATTTGATGGTATTTGTTTTGATATTCTTGCTGGCTGAGAGGTAGATTTACTAATCTGTGTGTGAGACTGTTGATGGTTGCATGTTTGTGTGGAATTGGGTTGAAACTATTTGCTTTGATGTAATTATCTGTGTGTGTTGCTTTTCTATGGATACCAAATTCTAGTTTTTCATTGTTTTTTTTTATTTTAAGGTCTTAAAAAGGTAGAGTACAGTCCTCTTCAGTTTCTACTGTGAATTGTATGCTGGGTTCTTGCAGGTTGAGTAGTTTCAAAGCATCATCTATTTGTTTGTAGGGCACTATTGCAAAGATGTCGTCTACGTATCAGTACCATGTTTTAAACATATGAGGGAAGGCTTTAGTTATATGTGTTTCGAAAAAGCTCATGTATAGATTGGCCAAAAATGGTGATAGCGGGCTTCCCATAGCTAGTCCTGAAATTTGTTTATAATATTTTCCATCGAAGACAAAATAATTTTGATGTATACATATTTCAGTCATTGCCAAATAGCACATTTAAGTTCATCACTAAATCAACAGATGGCAGCAGCAACCCCAGAATTACCCACACCACTGGAACAAGCTTTAGTCGCATAAGAGCCGAAGATGCAAACAATGATTTGCGAAACATGTCCTCAAAATATGTACAAAAGTGAAGCAGATGTGTAATAACTACGACTCATCTAAAAATTAATAATTTATTGTATTGTTGAAATGCTGTACAGCCTGGTTTATATTTCCTAGCACGCTGCACAGTATTCACATGCTAGTGATGGAATGTAAAGGAATAAAATTGTAAGATTACAAAGGAGGTAAACCTCCTACAAATAAAATTCCTATGGACAAAATGGACAAGTGCATAATTAGAAGAAAATATCAGGAATATTAGAGCTTGGAAAAGAAATTCCCCCAGCCGGCAAGTTGGCTTTCTAGATCAGGGTTTGTTACCTAGCGTAGCTCCACAATTTTCTTATGATATTGAGTGAGCATTGGTCCTATACCTGGGACTTAAAATCCATATCCCCCAGAGATGGGATCTATCCCAGGTACATTGCGGATGCAGGAAACCAAAGCACAATGCTCTAGCCTGCTATACCATAGCACAGGGCAAAAAAAAAGGCATAATTTATGTTAAATAACTTTGTGTTAAGCAATAGCCATTTCCAAATTTCAGTACTGTGTATTTTACATTTGTATTTTGGAATTTCTTTGCTTTTTTTTTTTATTGTTTCCTGAGTTGGTCTCTTATCATTGTTATGTCAGGCTTCTACCCACTATGAGATATTATTTGTTCATTATATATTATCAAAGCATACATGGATATTGTTAATTAGTATGAGGTAGCTAAGTAAAGTTTTATGGTAACATTTTCAGGGTGATGTTGGAGAGGCTAATACGGATGTAACTCAGATTGTGAAGATGCTACCACCTGGAGGAGCTAAATGGAACTGGCTCACAAACCATATCGTTCAGTTCCAGGCAGCTGGAAGTGTCCTCATATTTGTCACAAAAAAGGTGTGTTGCTCTATGTTACATGTTTGAGGGGTAAAAGTCACAAGCATTTCATGAAGTATTATTGTGACCTTCTCTAGCACCTAGTAATGCCAGGGAAGGAATTACCACACATCATCTCAGAATTTAATTTTGAACTTACACCTGAGAGAAAGCAAGAAAAAGGGAAGAAGATAGGCAGAAAGAAATAAGAGGTGAGACTTCTGTGGAAGAGAAGAGATAAGGGGGAGATTTAGGGAAAGAGTGACGGAGAGAAAATTAGGAGTGAAATAGAAAGTGATAGAGAAAGTGGGATGGAGTTACAGAAGTTAGGTTGTCAGAAGTAGAGAGAAGGGAGGGCTAAAGAGAAAAACACAATAGAAAGATCAGATAGGAGGAATACGAGAGGGAGAAAAATATTTTAATTTTAAAAGGCTATGTTTGGCTTCAAGTTAGCATATCATTCATATTACAGTGTAGTTTTACTGATATTTTATTAGTGAATAATATTGCACATGTAGCGTAATATTTCTGGCACTTTGTAATGAACAGTGTGCTTTATATGCTTTAACCTTTGTTCTTTCTTTGGCTTTAGTTGAAGCTATGGTATTTTGCTGCATTAATTGAAAAATTACTCCATTATATGCACTGGCCTGTTCCTTTGAGGTGGGACAGTGCATGTAGACTCTCTAGAATCTGTATTTGCATATTTTCTGCCTGCAGATGTTGCAGGTAGATGCTTGTTGCCCTAACTTCAACTTTGCTTGTTCCATCGTTCGATGAACTTATAAGCATTCTCCTTTTTGCCATTTGGTTGGAAGGCGAATGCAGAGGAACTTGCCAACAACATGAAACTGAAGGAGTTTGATGTACTACTACTGCATGGTGACATGGATCAAACAGAGAGGAACAAGGTCATCACGCAGTTCAAGAAGAGAGAAGTCAACGTATTAATAGCTACTGACGTTGCGGGTGAGTAAAATAGTGTTTTCTAAAGGTAATATAATATAATTGAAGTTTGGGACAGTTTGTGTATCCTGCTGATATTAATTTACTAAGTATGCTGTGGTTTTGCTCTCTTTTGATAGATAATTCATGTATTTAAAATTGTATTTTTAAAATATATAGGAATGGACTTCTTGAACACTCACTTCGCTTGACATTAAAAACAAACAGGACATTATTACTTATAGTTTGGAAGTTATTTACAGTGACATGATTTCACAGAATTATAAAAATAAGTTTGTTTTAGGAAACATTGCATATCATGTTTCAGAAGCGTTTTATTTTTATTGTCAGAGTTCTGATATATTGTAGTGAGAATGCTGTGAGGGTGCATGCTGTTCCTTGGAGGTGGCTCGATGAACCTCTTCATCAAATTATCTCCTATATATTAAAAGCAGAACCATTATTAACAGTGAAGTATTCTTCATTTTTGAGTTTGATTAATGAGTCACTAGGTTTACACTCAACTTCACTTACTATGTTGTATAATATAAACGTTTTCAAGATCGTTCAAGATCATTGATCTCATCCTCAGCTGTTTGGTGACTAAATGAACATTCTTCTTCCTCCACTACTATGGTGGATATTTGGAAAAAAATATTCATAACCAAAAACCGGGATAAAGTTATAAATTTTGAAATCCCCTAACACCAGATGGCTGAGAGATCAGACCACCGTAGTAGTGGAGGAAGAAGAATGTTCATTTAGTCACCAAACAGCTGAGGATGAGATCGAATGATCTTGAAAACGTTTCTATTATACAACATAGGAAGTGAAGTTGAGTGTAAACATAGTGACTCATAAATAAACTCAAAAATTATCTCCTATTGAATATATCAGAGTAGACATATATTTTACTTGAGGATAAAATGCTATAATTTTATAGTGAAGTCATACACTATGTGTCTACGTACCCTTCCGTAAACTAGAGTAGGGACAGACCCTACATAGATGCAGCCCATGGCCTCACCATCAAATGATGGCACTGTATTTTCAAGTTGGATTTTTGTTAAACAAGAAGTGCTCTGGATCAATATACAGTAAAACCTGCCTTCAATGGACCCCTGGTTAAGTTTATTAAACTGTCATGCGCAGACATTTTAATGGAAAATTTGCGGTTTGGAATGCAGAGTTTAGGAGATTTTCTGGCACCCGGTAAAAATGTACATTTTCTTCTCTAAATATGAGAGGTTTCAGTTGAAACATAACCATATTGCAGCTACCTGACCCTTATAAGAGGGGTTAATGAAGTAAGAATACTGAGGAAACCCAGTCACCCTTCACAGCATAGTTAAGCATAACATTACACCTCTAAACTTACAAAGGTTGTGGCTTATTTCCTATAGTCAGCACAGCTTTAAAAATAAGAATTGTACTGGATCTTGATACAAGAGTGAAAGTGATTTATGCTAGTGAAAGAGAGAAATTGAGTGTAAAGCATATCTTGATGGTGTTCAATATAGACAAAACTCAAGTTTACGAGATTCTAAAAAAGAAAATGGAAATTCTGAAGAGGTAGGAAAATTGTGCCAATGGAAAAATAAAGAGAGAACTTGGCAAACTGAAAACAAGGACATTAATGAAATAGTGTAGAAGTGATTCATTAGTGTTAGGAAATAAAATCACTGCGTATCAGGGCCTATGTTACTTGAATATGCTAAGAAAGTAGCTGAAAGACTGGGCAAGACTGAAGTCAAAGCATCTAATGTATGGTTGGAGAGTTTCCGCAGAAAACTTCAGATACTTTAACAAACTTTGTGGTGAATTGGATGACATTAACACAAACTATATCTGATTAGATTGCTAAGTTACCTTCAATAATAATTGATGGATGCAAACCTGAAAACATGCATCCTAGCAAATAAGTCATTGTGTTTAAAAGGTGAGAAATGTTCAGGAGGAAAATTGTCCGACGATAGATTGAATATTTTCCTTTGTGGTTTTATGTCAGCTAAAATGGCAAAAACACTTTGTTAAAGGGAAGTCTGTCTTTAACGGAAATTTTCAAGAGTTGATAGTCAACTTGAAAAATTCAATACCATGGCCCTGGATCTCCTGGTTTCCGTCCAGTTGCTCTTATCCATTGAGCTACCATGGCCAATGTGCTGTCCTGACATTAAATTCTCCAATTGAGTCATATATATTTTTCCGGTAAACCGCTAGGGGCTCTCGTATTCGAAATACACCGCTTGTGGCGACTTACTATTGTAATACTTGAGTCCCAGGCTTCATTATTTAACTCTTATTAAGTTAATTGGTGGACATTAATCATTTCTTCACACTAGCCATATATAGGCTAAAATACCTTAACCTATATATGGCTAGTGTAAAGAAACGATTAATTTCCACCTATTAACTTAATTTCAAGAAAGTATAAACTTGAAAGAAGCGTAGGGACAGTGAAGCACAAACTAGTACAAAATTGAATCGAGAATATATTGACACATTGCTTCACTCACACTCACACTGTGAGTGAAGCAATGTGTCAATATATTCTCGATTCAATTTTGTACTTAATTTCAAGAATTCCATTCAGTTGCACTGAAGAGAGATTTTACTGTACATGCTTTGCCAGAAATGTTATACAGCTGCTGATTTTTCTTCCTATTTTTATTTTGTTCTTATTTTACTGAAGCTCTTCTTCAATATGAAAAACTACTTCGACTTCCAACTTTCACTGTAGAAACAAACAGCCAATACAAAAAATTTCAAGAAGTCAAATCAGCTTTTTAGATGAAGTACATGATCTCCAAATAAATGTAAATGTCTCTCCTTCAAGAAGAAAAGCTGTAACTTAACATAAATGCACTGGATTTTGTACCAGTTGAGTTTACATTTTTAAAACAGAAAAAAAGAATCAGAAACCTGTACATATATTTTAAAGGCCCTTGCTTTAGAAACCATACATACCAAATATCTTATCAGTGAAAGCTCACATTTTTTATTGATGGTTCTTTTAAAGATGATAATGCAGGTACTGTAGCTAAGTGCAATCTTTTCTCATGCTGTCACTTGCTAGGGCGCAAATGTTAATATTGAAATAACAGCTATTCCTACATTACAACAACTCCGGAATATTTCCCTTTGGGGCCATTCATATTGAGCTTTTTTTTAGTCCATTTTGCATTATCCAGGGTGCACCACGGGGAGGCGGACTACATTACACCCCACTGTTTGGCCGCTCATCTATACAGGATTAATATTTTTGAATCCCCGACGTGCACACTGTGTAGGGACCCGAACTCATTAATGGACGGAGATCATCTGCTCCAGTGTAGTGCCCTGACAAAAACAGATGGAGAACTGACAGCACAACTAGTCACACGTTATTGGGAGACCAGAAGGAAAATGGAAATTCTCCAACTCCAGGAGCATTAGCAACCAACCAACATTACAACAACTTTAAAACTGTCTCGTCAACATCTGCGAAGGTCGTCTGAAAAGTTCTCAGCCTGACAATGAAAAACAACAATTCATGCTTTCAAAGTAATTTTATTTTTCAACATAGTCTCTCTAATATCAGTACATTTTATCCAATGGTGTTCCAATGTCATTATCCCCTCTCTCTTGTGTTCATCTGAAAGTGTTACAAAGTATCCATTTACAGCTGCAATTGCTTCTTCATTGGACGAAATGTGCCTACCAGTGAGGAATTTCTTCAGTTTTGGAAAAGTGGAAGTCAGAGGGAGCCAAATTTCAGGAATAAGGTGGATGTTCCAGCACTTATAGTGCAGATCTCTCAATTTCCCCATTGCCAAAACACTTTTGTGGGCGGTGCATGTCCTGATGGAAAAAATTTTTTTTTTCTTTTTTAACCTGGGTCTGTTTTCAGAATGCTTGCATTTAGTTTGGTTAGAAGTTGAGAGGAGTATTCTCCAGTAATGGTTTTACCTTTTTCGAGATAGAAAATCAACAAAATTTCTTTGGCATCCCAAAACACTGATGCCATCATTTTTCCCCCGATGGCACTGTCCTAGCCTTCTTTGGAGCTGAAGAAGCAGCTTCTGTTCACTGCCTCTACTGTTGCTTGGATTCAGGTGTGTAGTGGTGAATCCGTGTTTCATCCATTGTGATGTATGGACACAAAAAGTTACTTCTGTTTCATCTGAAAATGCACCAAGCACTTTTCAGAAAGTGTCATGCAAATGCATTTGTTATCCTTAGTGAGGATACGCAGCACCCACCTGGCGAAAGCTTTATCATGTTTTTTTTTTTTGTAGTAATTTACGTCCTTCAACATTAAGTCATATCGGACGATGAATGGAATGGGTGAAATGATGCTCAAATGAGCCCAGGGTCCATAGAGCTTAGAGTTACCCAATATTTGTCTTTCAGGATAAGGGAAAGCCCTGGAAAAAACCTTATCCAGATAACTCACCCTGACCGGGATTCGAACTCGGGACCTCTTGAATGTGAGCAGACTCTCTACCATCTACGCTACCGAGGCGGACATTATCATGTTTAATTCCTGATGCAAGATGTGACCAATACATTCCTTTGGAATTCCAAGAGCTTTAGCAATTTCATGCACCTTTGTATGCTGATCTTCCAAAATCATGTCGTGCACTTTTTCAATGATTTCTGGTGTGGTTAAAGTTTTTGGACATCCTTCACCTAGATCATCTTGGACGCATTCACGGCCACGTTTGAAATCGCCTGCCCATTTCTTCAGAGTGGAAACTGAAGTTGAAGAATCACCATACATATTTACAAATGAATTTCTTTTGGTCTTAAACCTTTGTTATGAAGAATTTTATCACAGTATGATACTCGAATTTGGCCATTTTCAAAGCAATGCATACTTCCACTGCTTCAAAAAACTGACTACAGTTAACTATTGCCTGGAATGACGTGTAAATTTACATGGGGTCTATTAACATGAGTACCAACATAAGGAAAACAAATCATGCAAGTAGTGCTGTGATCTCTGGGTGAGACTGAGGACTTTTCAGGCCATCCTTATGTACGAAAGTAATCACATGAATGCTGCAATAGAGGCAAATAAAACATTGGAAAATTAAAAATCATTAACAACTAATCGGACTATATAAAGAGATCCATGTTCAGTGAATTCCTGCTCACTGTAGCATATCTGCTAAAGAAGCTGCAAAGATTTTTATCTACAGAGGGTTACAATATACATAGAAAAAAGACCCTAAACTTATCGCATCAGTTTGGTAAAGGACTGTTTACATCAAAATTTACAATTCCTTGTAATGAAAAATTAAAACTAAAAACTGAACAAAAGAATTGAATAGCTGTTGTTATTCCCCTGAATAACATTAATAAGCCTTCACAAAACAGCAGAACCATCCTTCAGATTAATAACTGGTCATGATTGTGTGCATACAGTTGGAATCTTACCTTCTTCTCACTGCCACTGCCAATTGGGAGCAGTACGAACAAAGACCACCTAACCATGTACATTATTATATGCAAGTTATATATGCATCATTTGCTGCATAAAAGACATCCTGTACAATACTACTTTGTGATGTCATTTCCAAGGTTATATTTCTGGTGGATAGCAAATGTCTCCTGGACTCTGCAAGTGAAATCGCTGAAAATCCTTGCTAAGGATAAACTTTCATGTGTTTTTTTTTTTTTTTTTGGTATTACTTCAGAAAAAACTATGGCCTAAGATTTGATAGACCTGTTAAAATATGTATATTAACTTTGAAGAACTTATATTAAATATAACAATTGCAGTTGCAGAAGTTAGTCCATAACTGTCAAGCAAAAGTGTTATGAAAACTCTTACAGACACATAATAAGTCAGCTGGTATTTATGATAAATGTTTTTGGAATTCATAATTTGCCATCTTTTAAAATATTCTACTATGTTCACTTTGAGGAAGAGCGCAGAAAGGAATAAAATATTGTTTTTCTGTAGATGTTACATGTGTGCAACAGACAACAATACTGACAGTTGATATGCAGTCTTAAATTTTGTGCAGTATTACAACTGCAGGTTGAGTACAGTGCACGATTACTTGAGCATTCGGTTCCCAAGTCCTCATTCGGTAGGTTTCGCCTATTTCCATAAACACAAGTGACAACTTTGAAACAGGAAATGCGCTATATACTCTGACATCTAGTGGCTAATATGCTAAGCTTTCACACGTATGCCATTTCATTTTGAGCAATTTTGAGGTTAATTATTAGCTAAGCAGTTTACAACAAATCTAAAAGCAAGACCTATGTTGTCAGTGTTATGGCTCTCAAAAGGGAACACACTGTTTTTCGTCTACCTCCGTATAACTGTGATCTGAATGCAATTGAGCTGGCATGGACCAAAATAATGTTTTCAAAGTGCGCAATGTTAATTAGAGCCACAAATCTGCGAAAACTTGCTATAGAAGCGACGGATTGGGAAGAATACTGCAAGAAGGTCCAAGAGCGGAAATGCAATATTGGAGAAACGATGGTGTAATAGAAAATGCAGTTGATGAAATTATTAACACATCAGAGGATACCAGCAATGATAGTGAATCACAAAGCAAGTTAGTATTTATAGCTGTCATAATAATTGTTTTCTACTTTTATGCGTTTCATAACAATAAATGTATAAGCATACAGCATATCGGATGCAGTTCAATTGTTTGTTGACACATCTCATACCTTCGGCGCATATCTTCGCTTTTCTAGGTTGACCACAGTGCAGAAACAAGAGCGTGTTAGCTCTCTCTTCTTCCTCTCTGCCCGCACTTCACCGTAAATCCAGCGCTCAAGAAATTGTGCGCAAATTATATGTGTGGATTGAAAGGAGGGCATTGTTTCTCTGTGTGTTGCTAGCAAACTCATCAATTCCCTTTTGGCAGTAAGCCAATGTGTGTAATTGTGCTTGAGTAAGCACTTGAACAAAAACTGTTAATACTACTTGCCTTCCGAGCAGGTTATCTCACAGTTGGACAGTGACTATGGTGACATTTGAGTATAGTGAGAGAGGTGACAGTGTGAAAACTCAGATATTGCCGTGACAGTTCTATCCCTACTTTTTGTTTGATCATGTCATTTGCTTCTTGAATCTAAACCTTGTGAGTCTATTTTTTAATTTTGCAATAGTTAATTCTTTAACTAAAATCGTGAATTAATGGAAATTATTCTTTCACACTGGCCGTGTGTAGGCTAAATTGTGGAAACGTAGAGTCAGACTGAAAAATTCAATACCATAGCCGGGATTTGAACCACGGATCTTCTGGTTTCCGTCCAGCCGCACTACCATTGTGCTACTATGGCCAACTCCTAAGTGGTTTACCGGGAAAATACGAGTCAGTTGGAGAATTTAATGTCATATCGGCACGTTGGCCATAGTAGCACAATGGTAGTGCGGCTGGACGGAAACCAGAAGATCCGTGGTTCAAATCCCGGCTATGGCATTGAATTTTTCAGTCTGACTCTACGTTTCCACAATTTAGCCTACACACGACCAGTGTGAAAGAATAATTAATTTCCATTAATTAACCTAATAGTGGTTTAATATAAAAAACCCGGGCCTTAAAGTACTTACATGTAGTAAGTCGCCATTAAGGTAGTTGTCTCATGTGTTTATGAGAACTCCTAAGTGCTTTACTGGGAAAATACGAGTCAGTTGGAGAATTTAATGTCATATCGACACGTTGGCCATAGTAGCACAATGGTAGTGCAGCTGGACGGAAACCAGAAGATCCGTGGTTCAAATCCCGGCTATGGCATTGAATTTTTCAGTCTGACTCTACGTTTCCATAAAATCGTGAAACTTACAACAAATTTCTTTGCTGGGTGAAAATGTGGAAAACATTTAAGATTCTCAAAAAGGCACATGAGTGCCCTCATAAGTCTAGTCAGCTGTTTCAGATCACACATTTAACATATTTTTAATGAATTTGTTTCCAATGTGCAGACATGAGATCTTGCTTGTGGTGATGAATAGCAAAGAATTGAGATTAATTAATGAATTGTTTTTTGACATCAATTATTTTGATAGCGAAAACTTGTTTAAGAACTTCTGATGGGAGCAATTAGATCCTGAAGCAAATTTTCTGCATCAAAATATGTATGTATTGTCAAAAATCGACACATTAATATAAATTATTAGTACATACTTTTGCAAAGTATGTTTAAAAAAATAAATAGCAAATCTTTGAGTTAATTGATGGAAATAAATCATTTCTTCGCACTAGCTGTATATAGGCTAAGATCTTTGACAGATAAGGGTCAACATAAAAAATATGTCATGGCCGGGATTTGAACAACGGATCTCCTGGTTTCCATCCAATTGCTCACTTGGCCATGGTTACTCAATGGGTTAGAGCGACTGAATGGAAACCAGGAGATCTGTGGTTCAAATCCCAGCCATGACATTGAATTTTTCATGTTGACTCTATCTAGCAAACCTTTTTTTGGAAATGTTCTTGCATGTCAGGGCTACTGAGCTACTGGGAAACAGTCTGACTTCCAAAGATCACCTTGTTCCTTTTCTTCAGTTTGTCAGTTTGCATTGCAGTATTTATGTTTAAAACATTCTGTATGATTATTTACAGTTGTTCAGATTTTTAGTCTGACATTGTATTAGAGTCTTCATGTCTTTGCTTTACTCTTACAAATAATATTCTATCACTCTTAGTATAATTTTATTACGTAATTTCATCAGTGTGGGGGATGGGTGAACTGGTATCACTCAGCTACTTTGGCCTGACCATATTGACTCTATACTGAATGCATTTGGTGCAGTTTGTGATTGTAGACTTACATTTATCAGTTGTCTCATGTACATTTGACAAGTGTTCTAGCTGTACTTAAAGTTGATAGGAGAAATGCACTGGATAGAGCTAGCAAATTTAAAGAAAACAAATAATATCTGTGTAACAGTCATATAGCCATTACATTATAAATAGCAAATTCCAAATGTAATTGCACCGAAAATCAAAGCATGAAGCTAACATTTCAAACACAGTTTGTTCAGAAGAGAGACAATGTGTCCCAGAAACAAACAGATGCCTTCATGGAAGCAGAGTATTTTCCATTTAAAGCATTGTGAGGAAGAAAATATACTAATTGAAAAAAATAATTTGTTTCTTGTTTACAGCCAGAGGTCTGGACTTTCCTCATATCAAGACTGTTGTAAATTTTGATGTTGCAAGAGACATAGATACACATACGCATAGAATTGGTAGAACAGGTGAGTGTTTCTTTAATTCTTTTTTAGTTACGTAAATATCAGCTTTTTATTTTGAAATGATTTGATACCTATCCAGCACTGCATTTCTTGTTTAAGTTAATTATTTTTGAAAGCATCATAAACCGTACCCACATGAGGAAGGCCATATATATTGTTGCGAGGCATTGTTTTGCTATGGCGTAGATGAGCACAGAGAGATATAGAAGCAGTGAGTGAAGGAGATAGCATCCAAGCCATGCCCGTGGACCGACTAGTGCTGAACACTTGCCGAGAGTGAGAGAGCAACAGAGGGAGAAAGAGATGGAGAGGATGTTCTTGCTCTGCCGCGAAAGTCCGTGAAGCTTCGTGAGCTTTTGTGAAGCTTCGAGAACCTTTGAGAAACAGCAACTCTTGTATAAAAGCGACTGGACTGGACTAGACTAGACAGCCAGTGTTTGTAGGGAGCTGCAAAGAGGAACAGAGTCAATAGTGAGTCATCTATTGTGTGTGTAGACTTTTGAACCGTATAGAGTTGAGTCGAGAACTAATAATCGTGTAGTGATTTGAAGGTGAATTCTTTTGTTTGTGTACGTGTGGTGAAGCCACGAGAAACTGTGTTGGTGTATTACGTCATCCTGCAGCTCAGGGTTGTACAACAGTGTCTTTCTACGGAAATAAAGAACATTTTGAATTTCTGCAAACTTGACTTTTAAATTTTACAAATCCACAAAGTCACAATATAGTGATGGTTGGCCAGCTTTTTTTCATTCAGTTCCTGAAGAAGGCCATGGAGCTAGGAATGGCTGAGAAGTCAAATTTAGTTACCTTTACATGGCTGATCACACGTGAAGCTTTAATTAATAATCTGAAAAGTTATTGTTGCTACAAAATATAATTTGTTTGGCAAGTGCTTTAGTAGACAACAGGAAGTGTGATATTGTTATAAGCAGTTAGTAACAAGTGAACTCCAAATTGCTGTAGTTATATGAATTATAACGGTTTTACATACAGTTTGCCATGTTTTAATGTTTTAAGTAGCATAAATGTAACCATTTTTTAAGTGGACACCAATTTTTTTATTGTAATGGTGGTTACATCATCCACTCACTTTAACCCCCAGTATGTCTGGAGGGCCACACCTGTCTTTGGTTAATGGGTCCATCAGACCTGGCTGGGAGGAGTAAAGTCCATCGGCTTTTCTCACAAGCACCAATTGTGGAACATTTGTACGCCGTGACAGGTCAGCGTAAGAGGTGAAATAGCATTTCCTCTATTTCTGATGTAGTTATACCGCTAACGCTTAGTCCCCAGAGCCTCATTGGTAAAAGCAGGTTGCACCATGGGCAGGTTGAGGTTGGGATTTGGATAGGAGAGGTTATGAAATGCACATCACTATCCCTTGCATCCCAAAAAAAAATTTCAATTTTGAAAAGATTAGCTGGAGTCAAGTGGGGCAGTAATCGGGAGACACTGAATACCACATACAAAACATTCATCAAGCCAATACTTCTTTATAATGCAGAGGTAATAATTACAGCAAACAGTTCTAACATAAATCACCTAGAAGTATGCCAAAATCAGGCCCTGCGACTAATAACCGGTGCAGCAAAATCAACTCCAATCACGGCAATGCAAGCCTTAACTTGGAACTATCTAATACATCTAACTTTAGAGGAGCAGGGACTAATACAACATGTAAAAATGTGGTTAAAAACAACAAAATGGGAGAAAAGATTACTACAACCAATCAAGATGAAAACACAAACAAGTTTCCTACACAAAGTTATGGAATTAAAAAAAGATCTGAATCTTCCTAATTATAAAGAAAACATTTTAATCAAAGAAAACCCACTAACTTTTGAACCAATTAATTTCAATTAGATTTAGAACAAATAGTTACAAAATCTGAAACTTCCAAAGCTGTACTAAAAGCACTAGCATTAGAAACTGTGAACAATAGATACCCACCTGAAGAATGGTTACATATCTACACAGATGGATCTAACTTGGATAACAACTCAGGAGCAGGAATTAAGTGTGCACTATTCTCATTCTATCAACCAGCAGGATACCACACAACAAATTTTGATGCAAAAGTAACGGCTATTCATATTTCACTCCAACACCTTCTATACAGAATAGGTAAATTAAAAAATGCTGTCATACTTTCTGATTCTAAAGCAGCATAATGTGCAATAAGTTCATATAAAATGAGGTCAATCCAAATTAAAGAATGTCACAAAATGATCCAACAACTTCAAAAAGTACAGAAAAGAATTATATTACAGTGGATACCTGCACATTGTGGAATTGCTGGAAATGAATCAGCTGATTTTCTTGCCAAAAAAGGTGCAAATTTAATTCAGAACAAAAGTAAAAACGTACCCTTTACATCCATAAAAAGATTAATCAAAATCAAATATAAAAACAAACAAAACCAATCAATATCTAACAAAGCCAAAGATAAAAAATGGAACATTTTAATTAAAAATCCAGACATTATTCCAGAAATCCCACGTAAATCTGCAGTAGCAAATTTTAGATTACTTATGGAACATGATTATTTGGCCAAACACTTACACAGAATAGGAATTTATACAAGTCGAAATTGTCCTCTGTGCAACAAAGAAGAGGAAATGACTGAAGAACATCTTTTAACCTGTGAAGCCCTACCTGTCGGATCTACTACGCAGAAATATTGGAGAGCCAGAGAGCTAATGGCTTCATTGCTGAAGCCTAGCATTTGAAAAGAACAACATACAGTTTGTATGAGTGCTTTAGCTTGATAGTTTTCCTCTCTTTTTTCATGGCAATGTTTAATGTTCCTTTTAATAACTCAGGTCTACAGAGAGTGTGTGCGTGGGTGGGTGCATATGTTGGGACCTTCAAGATTTTGGGCAGACAAATTATTCCTAACATTACTGTGTTAACTATAGCCATTCTCCTGTCTCTTATTGTATTATTACTTCTTAACAACTCATTCTTCCCTTCCATCCTTATTTCTCTGCCTGGTGTTTTCCTTCCTCCTCACATTTATCTTCTTGCCCAGCTGTCCCTACCTGCCTCTGATTCTGTTCCCTTTCCTCTTTCTCTTCACAACTTGTATGTGTGTTAAGTTTTAAAAACTGTTGATAAGAGATAAAGAACAGCAATAAATGCAAACTGAAGCTACTAACAGTGAAGCAATTGCTCAAATTATAAATTGTAACAATGTTTCACTTATTAAATTACAGATGAGTCATATTTATTACACATCCGCTTCACTTATGTACCTATATTGAGGACATCGTTCGCATTGTCGGCTCTAATGCGACTAAAGCTTGATCCAGTACAGTTAATGTTTCACTTATCTTTTTTAAGAAAAAATTCAGAACAGGTTTCGTATTCACCAGTTTCCTCATCCATGTTTACTTATGAAGTTAAAGTACTGCTACTAGATGATGGATTGTTCACTATAGTAATGTCATATGCTGGAAGTAAATTAAATTTTAACTTAAAATCAGTGGCAGTATATAAGAACTTCATTTATTTGGACTGGATAGTACCAGAAGTAATCTGAATTTTCCAAAATCCATGTAAGCTGGAAAGAAACTATGAATGCAAACTATGAAATGTACTATAATAGTGAAATGTAGATCATTGCAAAAGCAGAAGAGAAAGGAATTCAAAACTACCCAGGTGAGATGTCTATGACCTTTATCAGGATTACCATGAATAACCTTCTGCATACCAAGCAAAAAGATAACACGGTATACCAGCTGGGGTACCAGGGTACCCCAAAGCAAAATGTATTGTTAAGACTGGTATATCTACAGAAACAGAAGTTATCACATGCATAAATCAGTACTGGAAAACGACTAATCCTTTACAGTAATAATGTAATGAAAAAAAAATATATTTCCGAGTTGGTAACCAATTATATATATATTGTGCATTTTCTTTCAAATGTAGCGCCTACTGTTAATTGCAGATCATATTTCTTCTGTAACTTTAGCTATTTGGACATGTCTCAAAATATAGCATGCTGCAGCAACAGAACTGAAGGCTAATGATCATCATCACACATTGCACATCCATTTCACACTTGTATCAACATAACCTTCTACAATGTGCATTTATATTAGATTGTCTCATATGTAATGTCGGTTTTTTAATTTTGGTGTTTTGAACAATTTATTGGGTTTCTTTTGTTTGGCAATGCTATTTACAGGATGCCATGGCTAGTGTTGCATACATTGCAAGCCTGTATTTTCAGTTGTTACTAAGCAGTCACAAAATGGAGATAATAAAGTTAGAACTTAAGAGTCCTTCTTAAACACTACTGGAAACAAGATTAAAAAGTACTAATTAAGGCCGTGTCAAATCTATAAAACTATAAAACTCGAGCTTTCGGCCATCTTCACTCTGTGGCCTTCCTCAGGAAAGACTGGTTTCCTGATAACCCGTGAAGCCTTAATTAGTAATCACCGCCGTGAAAGCTTCAAGTCTTAAGATTAAAAAGCTCCTACCTCAGCTTGAAGGATAAGCAAGATGGAAGGAGAAGATGTTGTTAGTGGGAGTGTGGCACAATGATGGTTCCAATGCTTCAACAGTTGAGAAGGAAACACTAAAGATTCACCACTGTTGGATGGAATATTGAGGATACATGCCAAGTTTTGCGAGAAAATCCCAAAAACACACCTGTAGGCTTTCACAAGAACTTGGTTCATCAAAAGATACCATATATCACCACATTAAGACACTTGGAAAATTATGCAGAAGCTGTAGATGTGTACCTAATGAACTGACACCTTAGCAGGCTGAATATAGAGTGGCTATCTGTCGTCAGCTTATCCGTAATCCCATGGATGATAAGATATATCAGAATAGTCACTTGTGATGAAAAATGGGTATATTACCTAAAACCTGATGTCTCGAAACAGTGGTTTGATCTCCGCCAACATGCCAAAGTCATCGTTAAAATAAAAATCAGTTTAGACCCGAAGTAAGGTTGTTTGGTGTAATTTAAGGTGTGATTCACTCGGAGTTTGTTCTAAATAGACAGGCAATTGATGTGGATCTTTATTCTGACAACTGCAACGAGTTAATAAAATTTTGAGACGGAGATATCTAGCATTAGTTAACCGAAATAGGGTTCTATTGCAACAGGATATACAACACTCCATACTATGCAAACAACTATGGAAAAAATTCAGAAATTGGGAGGAATCAAAGTGCTACCACATCCAGGTACAGCTTTGATCTTGCATGATCAGATTATCTTGTTTTTCAATGCATGACTCATTTTCTATGTGGAAGAATTTTTAAAAACTTTGAAGCAGTGCCTGTGGGTATCAGCGAATTCTTTGCATCAAAAACCAGGGACTGGTATATCATAATGAGATAATAAACCTTGCTGAAATATGGCTCAAGACCATAGAATCTAATGGTCTGTACTTTTAAACTAGTTAATTGCTTGTCAGAACACATTTCAAACAATAAGACCTGAAGCTTTCCTGGCGACGAATGTGCTCACTTTCTTCTCGGGCAGCCAGCCAGGTTGATACTAAGCATCTTTTCAGCTGGCTGCCTGAGAAGAAAGTGAGCACATTCTAAACAATTTTTTCTTAGAAAATGACATTACTTATGAGACAGTATCTATACATACGAGGGGGGACCCAAAAGAAACTCTACTCCGAGGGCGCTGCCACTCGTAGACGAGGTGCAGGGTTCTCATGCTATTCTCTGTTTCATATAACCTTGCCCGGCTGAAATGTATCACTCCGCGTTCAACAACCCTCCCCCTCGCCCTAATTGGCTAATGCTTTCGCATCATACGCCATAGGCGGTGCCTTCCCGTCATATTTAAACGTGCAGTAAATGTAATAATTGCCAGGAAGATAAATAAAATCATACAAATAAGGATATGAAGGCATCCAAAAATACAAGTTTATAATGAACTGAGCAAATTGAAACAGAATGGCTGAGCAATGAAACTGAAAGAGTTTATAATGAAAGGCATTTGGCCTTTTCCACTGGGATTTTTTTAAACCAGAACACATATCTTCCAGAAATGCTTGTCTTTCAGTCTTAAAAGTCGTGTCACACCATACTTTACTTTTCGTGTGTTCTTCGTGTATATTTAGCGATTTGTATCTCGGTGCAGTGTGGTTGTCCTTAAATAGCGTCTTCGCCACACAGCAATATCGCCTCTGTCTTTTAGCACATTTTTCTTGCCTCTTTTTTCATTCACAAATCCCAGCTGTATAAGCAATCTGCTGAAATTTGGTAAATCTGCATCCTCATTTACAGCAGACGAAATGTTACTTATGTTAGGGAGTTCGTTTCTAAAGAAAAACTACACACATGACGACGCACAACACTTTTCACGTATTTTCTCCGAGCACGCACTTTTGTTTATTCCTGCTTTTGCCTGGAGTGGTAAGTTTTCCGGTTTCCTCAATTTCATGTCGCGATGTTCCTACGGATCTAACACTCACACCTGTAACTTCATAGCACAGCTGTTCGACTTCTCTCACTGACAAAGATGGATTCTTCTCTGTGAGTGCATTAAACACATGCAACACAATTCTTTTTTTCACCTGTTTGTAAATAATTATCCTTGCGATACTTAAACGAAAAACTGGCGGTAGACTCTGCCATTATATATATAATACATGCGCAATAAACGATCAATAAAATAATTTAGCTCTTGAACTCTCGAATGGCGATGCATGACTAATCCAGTTCAAAACAAGGTCAGTGATAAAAGTCATAAACAAATGTCACCACTACCGCTAAATCACGTGCTGTCGTGCCATGTGCTTGAGAGCAAAGGAAACTCCTCTTCGTTTAAGAATTAACATGCATTTCAGATAAATAAACTCTGTTGCATAATATATTTAATTAAAACAGTTACAAAAATATAAATTTGACAATTCTCTTCCAACATATAATGTTATATCACCATGTTAAATAACGAACTAATTTTTACCGCACGACAGTCATTACAACAGCAACCAATGAGAGGTGATTAGGTCACGTGACCGTTAAGAGATACTGGGCAAGCTTACGTGAAACAAGGTATAGATGGTGTTAGTAGAGACCTTCATGAAACAGCTGTGCAAATGGCGTCAGTGTAGAGCTGAAGGTGCAAGTGTGGTATTGTGTTTCTCTGACTGTTGGAGGGTTACCTCTGCGAAGTCGTTATGGCAACTTTAACAGAACAAAGAGTGTATGTGAAATTTTGTTTCCTGCTTAAAATAACAGCAACGGAGACACACCAAATGCTTCAGGAAGTTTTCCAGGAGGATGCTATGAGCCGCACACAGGTTTTCGAGTGGTTTGGGTGCTTTAAACGTGGTGAGATGTGTGTTGAAAACCAAGCTCGTTCTGGACGCCCTTCAACATCGCGAAATGAGAACATTGAAAAGGTCTGCCGAAGGATCAACGAGGATTGTCGCCAAACGATCGACCAAATTTTAGCAGTGACAGGAATCAGTTGGAGCTCTTGCCAGCGGATTTTGAGGGAGGATTTGCACATGAGACGTGTTACTGCTAAATTTGTTCCGCGCCTTTTCACACAGGAGCACAAAACCATCCGCATGAATGTGTGTCAGGACTTGAAAACAGAGATTGCACGTGATCCATACTTCTTGAACAAAGTCATTACAGGGGATGAGAGTTGGTGTTGCGGGTATGACCCAGAAACCAAGCAAGCTTCAAGCCAGTGGATGACTCCCAACTCTCCCAGACCAAAAAAAGCAAGGCAAGTGAGGTCAAATGTGAAGACGAAGATCATTGTCTTTTTTGATGTTCGTGGAATTGTGCATCGGGAATTCATACCCCCTGGCCAGACTGTTAACCCGCACTTTTACTTGAATGTTTTAAGGCGTCTGCGAGAGGATGTGAGGAAATGCTCGGAACTTTGGCGACCTTTGGCATCACGACAACGCTTCAGCACACACGGCCTTACGAGTGATCCACTATTTGGCATCTCAGAGGTGGTCTGTCGTTCCCCACGCTCCGTATTCGCTGGACCTAGTCCCGTGTGACTTTTTCCTATTTCCACGAATGAAAAAAGCGCTAAAAGGGGAGCGTTATGACGATGTGGAGGCGGTAAAAACAGCTTTGCAAAGGGCACTGGACAATATCAAACTTGAAGAGTTCCACACATGCTTCCAACAGTAGGAAAAGAGACTTGACAAGTGCATCACATGTAATGGAGAGTATTTTGAAGGTGACTGAAGTAATTTTGTAAAAAGGTTCATCAATGAAGTTTTTATGACAACAATCCGGTTTCTTCTGGGTCCCCCCTCGTATGTGTTTTCTTGTCACTCAGAATCCTAAGTGGGATACCAAAGGACCCCAATAAACATTATTTACTATATAGATAAATTTGCTTATAAAATTTAACTATGTCAGCATTTAATGGGAGCAGTTTAGCAGTGTCACTCAGTCTGACCATTATAAACTATTTCAACTAAAAATAATAAACTAGTCATGCTGGGGTCCCTCAGTACTTCACTTGGTATGCAGCAGGACAAAACACAAGCTTTCACACATTATTTTATTGTTCTATGAAACTGACTATGGTAGTGGTGTTTGTTGCTTGAAGCATGCAACCTTGGGCAATCCCTTGTATGTATCTACAAAAAATATAACACATGTGAAAACATAGAGCTGTCTTGCGTTTGGACCTGCACATGTAATTATTCACAAATTTTCATTTGAAACTTTCAGTCTTAATTGCATTTGACATTGTTATTTCCGATCATAATGAGATTACTGACACAAATAATATGTATATCTTCATTTTCTAGAATATCCCATAGACTTCCCTTTATTTGAGTGAAACCTGAGTTCAAAAGTAAATGCTCATTCACTAGTGCTAACAGTGATTGTCTTTTAAATTACAGGCCGAGCAGGAGAGAAAGGTACAGCATATACATTAGTGACTGAAAAAGACAAGGAATTTGCTGGTCATCTTGTTAGAAATCTTGAAGGTGCTAACCAAGACGTACCTCAGAGCCTGCTGGATTTGGCTATGCAGAGTGCTTGGTTTCGCAAGACCCGTTTCAAGAGTGGCAAAGGAAAGAAGGTTAATGTTGGTGGTCGTGGTCTTGGCTTCAGAGAAAGGCCAGGTCTTGGAAGCTCCAATAACAGTAACACAGGTGGTTTAGTGCCCAGTGGCATTGCAGAAATCATTCAGAAACCAGTACGCACAGGACCTGGCTCTGATAGGCTATCTGCCATGAAAGCAGCATTCCGAAGCCAGTATATGAGTCAGGTAAGAATTCAAGTTTCATACTTCTGTTTTAATTGTTCTGCCTGTGGTTGTAGAGATCTTTGTTGACTTAAAGCTTATGGTTAGTTCTCAGATTTTTTTCAACAAAAAAACTTGTTGACTACACGTGGCTATGTCAGAGTTGTCCAGAAAGGTGTAAAATGTAAGCTTAATAGTAAGTAATCTTTATTTCCATTTCAATTACAAATTATTATACATTTACATACTTAATACTACGCTGAGTTGCTGGTCACCCTGGGAGGTAGTGGGTCCCTATTGGCATCTTATTTAAAATAACTTAATCTTCATTTTCATCATATTTAGTTATCTTCCTCAACCATTTGGCTCTTACTTTGCTCAAAAAGTTTCCAAATTCAATTAAATTTTTCCTAGTTTTTACACTCATTAACTTCATTACTTGAATTTCTTTTGGTAGCCTTGCCCATTCTTTTTTACCTATCTTCTCCTTAAGCAACCTAGTTTCTTACCATTCTAAAAGCAAATGCCATTATGTAAGCTTAATAATAACTTGCAGATTAAAAAGTTTATTACATTTATATATGAAAGAAGCTAGATACAATAAGTGCTAAGATGTATTTACGTAAGAGTCGGTACTAATAATATTTGTTAATAGCATTTGTTGTGTCAACCATATTTCACTTTATTGTAGATAATCATTATTTATGCATGTAGGCCCAACCTGCTGTTAAGAAATTTAATTACCTTTAAGATTATAAAAATATTAGGTCATGTAGAAACAATGATACAAGTTATTATATTTGTATAATGTAAGGAGAATTTATCATGTTGGAAAATTGCTGAAGGACATAGATGTACTGCAGTGTAATCTATACTACTGTGACTTTCAAATGGGATGAGGTTTGTCCTTGAACGCTACTAGGTCAGCAACAAGTCGGAGTCCTGCAGAGTTGTCATATTGCATTCCCTGTAAGTGTGGTGTGACAAAGGCCAAGTGAATCCATCTCCAATAAATACTATTTGTGCTAAGACAAAAATTTAAATGTTGTACAAAATGATCCATGAGTAAGGTAGGGAGTAGTGTTTCTAACATAACCGTAAAACCCTATATTTTTAGCTGAAGGAGTTTATCTAATACAAATAAATAAAATACCAATATTTGAAAGCAATGAGTCAGTAATTCAAACACAAACATCACTTACTTAAATTATCCTTACATGGACATGCTTCGGAGAATGGTTTGCTGACGATGGGGACAAACCTTTCTCCGAAACATGTCCAAGTGAGGATAATTTAAGTGATGTTTGTGTTTGAATTACCGACTCATTACTTTCAAATGTTAAATACATCACTGTTTCTAACCTTTTGCTTCAAATAATAAAATACCAATATGTTATAACTGCATCATGACTTTATTACTGAATGGACATCATTATTGGTTGGCATGTATGTATATTTGTAATTATTCAGAATTGAAATGTAAACATTTTATATGATGTGATAAAAGAATTACTTTAAATAAGCCAAGGTGTTTGTTAAATTAGATAAAGAGCAAACAGTATACTTCCTTATTACACAAATAAAGATATTTGTAACAGAATCTCCATTTAACTTAAGAAGTTGAGTTAAGTTAATGTGGACTCGAACTATGGTGCAAACAGAGATAATACTTTTAGACAGGTGGAGTCAGACTGAAAAATAATAATGCTTTTAAACTGACTGATGAATTACTTATACACAAAGAAATTGACAAGGTAATACAAGACTGGGAGAACTGCATGAAACATGCAGAATAACTACAAGAAGATGACTTTTGGAAAGCAATAGCACATGACAAGATTTTGGAATAAATTTACAACACTCGGATGATGGACACAGTGACAAATTGTCTCGACATAAGTGACATTCACAGCTATATGGATGAGCCGTTGGTAGTTCCATTTGATTAGAAAAATAGGTAATTCATAAATTATAATTGAGGCACTTAAAACATGCATAATATGCAAATATCCATGTTGCAACTCTAATTTCAACAAGTACAGTATTATAAAAGTTTGGAAAATACATCAAAATATTACTGTATTGGAACACCACAGTAAAGCGAAACATAAATAATAGATGAGTCGTATTTTTTACACATAAGCTTCACTTACGTACCTATATTGAGGACATATTTTGTGAACTATTTATTCACAATAGAGCTGATGAGGCGAATAATAATTTGTGAAACATGTCCTTAATATAGGTACATAAGTGAAGATTGTATGTAAAAATTACAACTCATCTATAATTTTGGAAAACACAGTTACACTAATCGAGTATCAGCTGAGGATAGGAGCAAGAGCTCTTGAAACATGTCCTGTGAATAAACAGTGTGAGTGAAGGAATGTGTCAATATATTCTCGATTCACTTTTGTACAGTTTGGATTCCCTTACGTCTAGCACCAAGGAGACCTGCAGGGTCTATGATAGTGTGCAAGAGAGAGGGCAAAATGAAGAGTGGGAATAGTAAGGTGGCAACACTGAGTGCACTAATGCATCTGATTCGCCGTGGTCCAGAACTCTTCTCATTTGAAAAACATAATAAGGCCTAATATTATGAGACAGTTCTTGTGCATCTGGTACTATATGTGGGACAGAGCAGATATGTATCAGGGAGCTGAGAGGACCTATACATGAAATAGATCAGAGGGTATATGTGGAACTTAATGAAGTTTATTAACTTTAAAGAGAGTCGATTAAAGACACTAGACAACACTTACTTTTAAATTTTTCCGGAACTAGTTTCAGAGGCTTTGCCTCTATCATCGGCCGGCTCTCGACTGATAGAGGCCGATGATAGAGGCAAAGCCTCTGAAACTAGTTCCGGAAAAATTTAAAAGTAAGTGTTGTCTAGTGTCTTTAATCGACTCTCTTTAAAGTTAATTTATCATAACAACACTGTTTTCAACACTTCCAAGAAAGTAATTGTAACTTAATGAAGTGCCCACCACTGCCATTACAAAAATGCAAGGGTAAGGGGCAGAATGTAATTACAAGTGCCATTAAGATCGCTGGATATCTCTATGTAACTGTATATTTTGTGACTTCTTGGATTTTTGTCATGTTATAAGTGTTTTTGAGTTTCTAAAATAATTGTCTATGAGATACTTTACTGTCACACTGCACTTAAATATTTTGAGCAAAAGCTCTGCAAACAGGCGACTTATCAAAAAAACAAAAAATTTACCAAATTACCGTTCCAAATATTTGCATTGTACAGTACATTATATGCAGGTATACATTAGAACTTCTTTTATTTGTTTTGCTCTATTGTGATGATCTAACCATGGATGGAAATGGATAAGGAGCACATGGCCATACTGTACACGGGAGGAGTATCTCAATAGGTAGAATTTACATGCTTTGCGAGAGGTTGGGGTTTTCCTATTTTGTTCATTTCTACAAAAGTTTGGGTAACACTAAAACTACAATTCACTTACTAACAATATTTACTATATTAAAGAAAGGTACATAGGTGGCCACAGCTGTCAATTACCTGCCCCTCACCTGCTGCGGGTACATACGTCTACATTTGACAAGGGCTACTCACAGAGAGAGAGAGAGAAACCAGCTTACACAAACTTATTATCCAACGAAGGAAGGAGTGGGGGAGTGACATCACACGTACTTCTGCAATCAAATGAACTACTATTGTGACACGATAGAGCCAGACTGAAAAATTCAATGCCATAGCCGGGATTTGAACCATGGATCTTCTGGTTGCTGTCCAGCCACTCTAACCCTTGAGCTACTGTGGCCAATGTGCCGACATGACATTAAATTCTCCACCTGAGTCGTATTTTTTTCCGGTAAACCTCTAGGAGTTCTCATAAACACATGAGACAACTATCTTAATGGCGACTTAATATGCTGTTTAAGGCCCGGGCTTTATAGTTCGGACCACTATTAGGTATAATTAATGGAAATTAATTGTTCTTTCACACTAGCCATGTGTAGGACACACTATGAAACGGTAGAGCCAGACTGAAAAATTCCAGAACCAGAAGATCTGTGGTTCAAATCCCGGCTATGGCATTGAATTTTTTAGTCTGGCTCTACCGTTTCATAGTGCATCCTACACACGGCTAGTGTGAAAGAACAATTAATTTTCATGAACTACTATTGTGTTAGTCAAAACAGTCACTTGTGACACTTCAATTTTTCTAGTAGTAATATTCAATCTTATGTATTCGCAGTTCTAAGAACTTTATATTCTTGAGAATGGGATCTCTTTACTTGATCTTCAATGTCTTTTTGGTGAGAAGTTAGTTAACAATACCCTTTATTTTTTCTGAGGCCCCAGCTAAACTTCTGTGTTTTCCATTTTTAGTTTAGATACATTTTTACATTTCTTCTTTTTTAAAGACCTATCATTTAGAAATATAATTTATACATTCAGAAGATATGTGGAGTGATGTTTCAAAAATTCATGTCTGAACCCAAATATTTGGTAGAAACTATATTTTTGGAAACCATTCATGTAAAAAAAGCTACATCGGAGGGTAGGATCTAGCTTTTGTTAGCAGTGATTCAGGCTGTAACAGCCTTGAATCCATTTCAGTAAAAATTGGTGCAAAATATTTGTTATAGTTCACTCTAAAACATTTTTGCATCTACAGATTAGCATAATGAACATGTTTAATACTGGATTGGAAGATTTGGAAATGTCTGAAATCACGGAGGCCTACTTCTTAGCTAAAAGCATCTATTTTTTTCAGTCATTATCAACACAGCAAACAGATATTCTGAAGCTTTAGTGTGAGTATTACATTGGCATAAAGCTGTCTCTGATAACAACTTTCTTTCATTTACAGTTCACTGCCTCTTCGGATCATACATGGGAGCAGACAAGACAGCAGCCTCAACCTCCAGAACCAGAGCCTGATTTACTGCTTCCACCACCGCCCCCACCCCCACCTTCTAGCATGTCCAAACAAGAAAAGCAAGAAAAAAGAGTCAGGAAGAGTCGATGGGATACATCTTAGGATGCATCAGATTAATACATTAAAAACTATTTCCTTAATTTTTCCCTACTTTTCCATATTTAGTAGGAGGACTATGGTGTGCATCTGACACCTGTGGTGTACATCAGCACAGAAACAATCAGACAGAACCCTTTATCATTTAAACTAACATCGTAAAAGCAAGATGGGTTGTTGAAAGTACATAATATGTAGACATTTATTGCTGTAAAATAGTTTCTTTTTTATGCCTCATATTTTATAGTTATGTGGCTTATATGAAATTAATGAAATAAAGCTACTGAGTAGTGTATACATTGTCTTTCTACTTCAGAGTAATCTTATTTAGCATGTACTAGCATTCATTAAAATTATACAATGAGTCAACTGAGACACTCTGTACTTCACTTAACATAATTTTTGTTTCAGTGCATTTTGACTTCATTTGAAGGCATTATCAAGAAATTGTCAACTCTGGTCGACAAATTACCTTTTCAAATTAAGTACCAGCATTGTTTGACCATTTCAGTCTTTTCAGCAAATCCTTTTATCTGAACCTTTTAATTGATACTTAAGGATGGTTCACAATAAGAATGGAAACCAGAAGGAGAACAACAAAGCTATTAGTATTACAATGTGAGCATTTCCAGGAAATTTAAAAAATAAATTAAAAGATTTGAAGGAATAATTCAAATTTTAATGTTCTTGATTGCAGGCATATTAGATCCATGTTGTGTATATCATACAGGGTGTTAGGAGTATGAGTGCACAGATTTTGCGAGCTGGGAGATCCAAATATGACAAAGTCATATAACTTCATGTGTGTTTGGAGGAATTTAGTAACAGTGACGTCAAAATTAATATAAAAATTATTTGTGGTTGGTTTATTGACACTCGTCACTTACTTTTTCATATATTTATGAGAGACTAGTTTCAAAGGCCCTGGCCTCCATTTTCAATCTCTTCCCAACTGGCCAGTTGGGAAGAGATTGAAAATGGAGGCCAGGGCCTTTGAAACTAGTCTCTCATAAATATATGAAAAAGTAAGTGACGAGTGTCAATAAACCAACCACAAATAATTTTCATATAACTTCATTTATCTTGAAATGTAAAGGAAATATTTGAATACATTATCTGCACAGTCTGGCAACAGAATAGGATTTTAGAATGGAATGTTTTTAGTTTAGTTTTTGGCATGCGTTCACACCTACTGGGTCAACGCTTGCAGGCGGTTTGCCATGTGCCTTTATATTTATCAGCTACTGCTATACTGGTCGCCAAACTAGAATGTGATTGACAGTAAGCACATGGAAGAACGCTTTAAATAAATGGGATGGGATGAGTATGTCATTATGGTTGTCATAGTAACGATTAGAAGGACCAATTCAAGTAAAGACGTTTCCATGACGTTAATGCTAAATCTTGGTTGTCAGAATTCTAACACGTGCTTAGCATGACGTGCAGGCGAGTGAGTTATGCAAACGCTGCGGTAAACACTATACCTGGGTATTTTAGTTAATTGATGGAAATTAATCAATTCTTCACACTAACTGTATATAGGCTAAGATTTTTGATAGTCAACATGAAAAATTCAATGCCACGGCCGGGATTTGAACCACGGATCACCTGGTTTCCAGTCGCTCTAACCCATTGAGCTACCATGGCCAACATGCCGTCGTGACACTAAACTCTCCATTTGACTCGTATATTTCCCTGGTAAACCACTATGGGCTCTCGCATCCGAGATACACCGTTTGTGGTGACTTACTATCTTAAGTACTTGAGTCCCAGGCTTCATCATTTCACTCTTACTATTTTAGTTAATTGATGGAAATGAATCATTTCTTCACGCTGGCCGTATATAGGCTAAGGTTTTTGATAGATAGTCAACATGAAAAATTCAATGCCATGGCTGGGATTTGAACCACGGATCTCCTGGTTTCCATCCAGTCACTCTAACCCATTGAGCTACCATGGCCAACTCAAGTACTTACATAGTAAGTCGCCACAAATGGTGTATCTCGGATGCGAGAGCCCCTAGTGGTTTACCGGTGAAATATACGAGTCAAATGGAGAGTTTAGTGTCAGGACGGCACGTCGGCCATGGTAGCTCAATGAGTTAGAGCGACTGGATGGAAACCAGGAGATCCGTGGTTCAAATACCGGCCATGGCATTGAATTTTTCATGTTGACTATCAAAAACCTTAGCCTATATACGGCTAGTGTGAAGAAATGATTAATTTCCATCAATTAACTAAAATAATAAGAGTTAAATGAAGAAGCCTGGGACTCAAGTACTTAACGATAGTAAGTCGCCACAAACGGTGTATCTCGGATGCGAGAGCCCCTAGTGGTTTACCGGGGAAATATACGAGTCAAATGGAGAGTTTAGTGTCAGGACGGCACGTCGGCCATGGTAGCTCAATGAGTTAGAGCGACTGGACGGAAACCAGGAGATCCGTGGTTCAAATACCGGCCATGGCATTGAATTTTTCATGTTGACTATCAAAAACCTTAGCCTATATACGGCTAGTGTGAAGAAATGATTAATTTCCATCAATTAACTAAAATAATAAGAGTTAAATGAAGAAGCCTGGGACTCAAGTACTTAACGATAGTAAGTCGCCACAAATGATATATCTCGGATGCGAGAGCCCCTAGTGGTTTACCGGAGAAATATGAGTCAAATGGAGAGTTTAGTGTCAAGACGGCACGTTGGCCATGGTAGCTCAATGGGTTAGAGCAACTGGATGGAAACCAGGAGATCTGTGGTCCAATCCTGGCCATGGCATTGAATTTTTCATGTTGACTCTATCTAACAATACCTGGGTGTTTATTTCTCTGCTGATAACGCTGCATAAACAGAATGCCTTCACGTATATGTTGCTGTTCTTTTTTCTTATACAACAGTTTAAGATTCTATACTGGCAAGTTCCTTTCCATTATATTTGTGGCATTTGCTTTGGTTTACATGTGTGTGTCCATGTATCTGTGCGTGTGTTGTGATCATCTGCAATTATGTTTTAATGAATGTTTAATTATATCAAAAAATAGTGACAAGCAAAAACCTGAACATGCTCAGGAACCAAATAAAACTATATTTGGTAAAGGTATTCCAATTAAAGGACAGGTATGGGAAATAATATGCTTTGTGAGAGAACACTTTGAAGAGGAGAAATTGAAAGGGAACCTATTGTTCCATTCTCTGAGGTGCTTGATATGACTTCGCTTCTGTAGGTATCAGTAAGAACATTGTGGTTAAGATTGGGAAAGAAAAGTATTTTAAAGAAGAAAGTCAGTTATCGGGGTCTAAATTGGAAACTCCCGGGAAAAAAAAGCAAAGGATGTAAGCGTATCAGCAACCTGGATCCTTTTTTGCAGGATGCAATACATAAATATATTTATTCATATTACAGCAAAAAGAAGCATCCTACTATTTTCAAGCAGCATGTTTCTTTAAAGGAAACTGAGCCGTCTCAAGGTAGCAAGACTTCTTTGCGTAGAATGTGAAAAAATTAGCTTTTCACTACAAAAAAGTAAATGGCAGAAAATTGCTAATGGAGAAGCCTGACATCTCTGCTTGGCACTGCAGATTCCTTCGGGAAGTTCTTACCCATGGTTATTATTAGCATATTGTTTGGCTCTACGAGACGTGGGTAAATGCCAATCATTCAGTCAGTAGAGGCTTGACTGACGATTGGCTGGAAGGAACAGTGAATGTGCCCTTAGGCAAAGGAGGCAGAATTATATTTCTACATGCAGGAACTGCATTAGGTTTTGTTCCCAACTGTTGTCTTCTTTTTAAATCAAAAAAGACCGTAGACTATCATGAGGAAATGAACCATAACACCTTTCTTAAATGGTTCACAGAACAGCTTCTTCCAAATTTAACCAGACCTCTGTTATAGTAATGGACAATGCCAGATACCATTCAGTAATTTCTGACAGAGACCAACAATGGGAACAAGGAAAAATGACATTATTCAGTGGCTTGCTCGCCATAATATACCAGTGAAGGAGGAACTGAAGAAAAGTGAGCTAGTGGAATTTGTGAGGGTAAATAAACCGCGATTTCCAAGCTATGTAGTCGATGGCATTGCTGCAAAACATGGTCATAAAATAGTTTGTCTTCCCCCTTATCATTGCTACTTTAACCCGATTGAGTTGATTTGGGCTGAAGTAAAGGGTTATGTTGGCCAAACAATAAAGACTTCACTGTGTTGTCAATAATAAAGCTGACAGAAGAGGGTCTAAGAACAATAAAAGCCGAAAATTGGAAAAAAAAGTGGTGTGGTGACTCACACAAAAGGTGTAATAAGTGTCGCTTGGGAAAATGAAGGAATTTTGGAAGAGACTATAGAACAACTTATTTCTGGGGGTATTCCAGCAGCTTTTTGGATGACGATGTCAGTGGCAACATTGTTTATCAATCGAGCAGCAGCAACAACAATGATTCAAGCGATTCGGATGTAAGCAGCATTTCCCCACTTCAGTAAGCTAAAAATGTCATAGGTTTGCCTCTTTTGTTATGATGATCTTTACATTGATGTGTTCTCGCATGTTCTAGCGTTTGCATGAAGATCCACAACTATTGTCTTTGTATATAGTATTATAAATAATAACAATGATGATAATGATAATAATAATGATAATTATAAATTAATAATAATTAATAATACCCATTGCAGTCGCAACTGAATCACCTTTGCATGCGTAATCTCCACATGGCAGCAATAAGTGGCTATGTTGCCTATCTCCCCATACGAAATGTCAATCACTTTCTGATTGGCGGCCAGTATAGTAACGAGGGGTGGAGTGGTTTTCTTTTGGGCTATTCAGTCGTCCTCATGAGACCTAAATTTAAATTTGTGTAAGGCTACACAATAAGAATAAATTCAAATGTTATTTATGGAGATACTTCATAGGTGTATTGTGCATAATTAAATCAAAGCCACATTTTGCTAAACAGGAAATTTATTAATGAACAGCAATTGCAACATCAACATAATGTCTATTTACACTATATGCTCAAAATGTACTCTGTTAGACTCTTTACGGGTTTGTAAACTTATCTCAAGTGTTGCAGTAGGCTTTGCCATAAGCAAGAACATATTCTTGATTTGTAAAGACTGCCATAGTTCTGACTGCATTAGACACATCTGAAGCACTAATAGAACTTGCACTTTTGCAAAGTGTAGCTCCAGGTAGGTTTACTGTTTACATTCCTGACCTTCTGTTCTATATGCATGCCATTGTTGTGAGGTTGTCAAGCGTAAGCCCATGACTTCATTGCAATAGACACGCAGGCATCCAGTCCTTTCATGTCATTTTGTGACTAAATGAATCACTTCAACAACATATAATAAAAACACAACTAACTCATGTTTTGCCGCTTTACTTCAACCTAATTGCAAAAGCAAATGATAAAGCTGTGATGACATATTGGAATCAAAGCTCTGATCAGTTTTATTTCTTATTTATGCAATCATGCATAATAGGAAAATGGTACAGAAACTTGTGTTTCAGCTTAACGTCAGCAAGTTGCCATTAAAATCTGCACCCATAACCCTAATACTTTGTGTATTTGAAAGTATTCAAGACAGCCATGACATGCAATAGTCGTTACAACTTTCTCTGGTTACAATTGAGAAAATGAAATTGGAAGAAATTCCAGCAAAAGTAAGAGCTTAGGCTCAGATCTATTGAGCATTTGTTGAAAGCGTTAACATAGTTTGCATATATTTAGTTCAGAACTGGCTATTAAGATGTATTAAAAAGATAAATAAAAAAAGGCTACTAAAAACAGCAAAAGTGGTAGGAGTTAGAAAACAAATAGCTTAAATGCACAGTATTAATAAAGGAATGGAATGTAGTGCAACAAGAATATTCAGAAGTAGCATTCTATTTACAAAATGTTTACTCTTTTAAATTTTGAGGTTGACTAACCTGCATTATATCAGTTGAATGAAACCTGGTGAACTATCGTTGGTCAGTTACAATGCACAAAATCTACTTTACACTTTGCTATCGATATGCATTCTCACTTTTTGTTCCTTGGGTATTTTAAACCATATTATTTTATGCTGCCTTGCTTCTGCTTCTTATTTATGTGATTATTTCCATTCTTGGATAATTGTAAATGAGGCTTTATTTTAACTTTTGTAAAATCACAGGTTAGGTTAATTTTTAACTGGCAATTTTAATGTAAATAAAGTTGCAATTCTCTAAGTAATGAATATTATTCAATTCAAAAATAGATTGATGTTTACACGAAGACATGCCTGGGAAAATGGGTTAACCCACATTTTTTAAAAATGGAGAAAACAAGTGTTTTGTGAATGAGGCTGAAAGAAATTGTTAACATTATTTTATTTCTGACACTATGAGTCTCAAGAATACAGTATATATTATCAGGGTTATCCTTAATAGAACCCAAAACATTACTGATCTAATAACAATAAAAATAAAATAATGAAAATAAAGTGAAAATCTTTGTCAGCTTTTACTTAAGTTTTATTCTATATACATTTTACAATTTTAGGTGAAACTAATAGGTGTGTCTTTTGGCACATTTATACATGGTACACTTTGGATTATTCCACTTTTCAATAATTATATCATTTTGGAAACTAGGTACAAGCTTTTAGCTGTAGTCAGGCTGATAAAAAACTGCTTCATCAGTAATATTCTCAGGAGCTGTGGTCTCAGATATAAGAGTTTTATAGTACTCATGATTAATTAATTCATCAGATCCTATAAGTCCTTTAATTTTTCAGGATTTATAGGTCTTGGACCATTATAGTTTGGAGGAAATGTCACATAAGTAAGGGATGGTTTGCCAGATATTATTTTCCTTTGAATGTCCTAGTTAATGTAATGGTTATCCTGTTTATATGTTAGTTACCATGAGTGCCACTAGATGACAGGAACAGAGCATGAACAGGTTAACCCGTTTTTGACATTATATGAAAAAGATATCACGAAAGGCAAGAACTTCACTACCAGATGTCTCAGATGGTCACATCCCTAACATGTGTCTCTAGGTAATCGCCAATGCCCTTGGGTTGACCCTGTCCCCGACAGTGCATACTCCTAATCTTCAAGATGAGGGTAGCTATTACCTTCATCCAGTCCGATCTGCGGGTATTATCCATTCAATTTTGCCTTTCGGGATACTCCATAGACCTTCCAGTTCTCCAGGGTGTTCACATGTTGGTTAAGGTGTTTCTCCTTTCTTCCAAGTGCTTTATGTCAGCTGGTTGTTTATCAATTTTGATCTCTGTCTTTGGCATTCCAGATTTTATTTTCATCATTATGTTCTCTACCCAGGATTCTGTTCTTGTCTTCCCCATCTCAGATTTTATTTCACTCTTCATTTTGTCCTTCATTTGAGAATTTGTGGATTTAATTTCATTCTTAATTTCTTTAGTTCCAGCCAATCATTTCTGAAGTATTTCCTTCTTCTTTCTTACGCATTCCTGATACCATTGTAACTAATGACAACACGAGCTTGTGCTAAACTCACCTTATTCATCATCAAAATAGATAGTACAGCGCTAACTTAGACTTTTACCAATGTACAGAGCAAATACAGCTGTTTCCATAATTAGATCCTGTTTCTTATGTCTCTGTTGCACACACCAATTCGTCTGTTCATAACATCTTGACATTCATTAACCTCGCTGCTCACAGACTGACATGTTACTCTAACACTCTGTTTACTGTCTCTGACAACACTCTCAGATTTTCTTTTCTTTTACTCTTACACCTAGTGTCATGGAAGAATTGTTTCCAGAAATGTCTGAAAATCAGTCTGGATTTGCCTAAATGGAACATTCTCAACAATCATTCTTATAGAAAAGCAACAGCAATAAAGGCTTTTGACAGCAGTGCAGCAACTATCCATGAAGACACATTATTCCATTTCCTGGCTACCAAACAACAAAAACAAATGGAAAGGTTGACTCATACTTAACCCCTTAAATAAGGCATTTGCTGCTGCTGTGACGATAGGAATTACAGGTCATAAACATATAACAAAATAAGATCTGAAACTTTCCTGGCAGTGAATATATTCTAGATACGTGCCTACCACTACAGTCTGCAGCCAATTTACCAGCAACCTATTTGGCAGAATCAGCAGAATTCTCCCCAAATATGAGGCATGTCCGTAAAATAAGGTCTACAAGGTGCTGTAGCCGCGAGGAACGCTATTACGCGAGATTCGGAAACACTGGCATGTAGCTTGGTTTTACCCTTTCAAATCCCCAACACAATGAACCCGTTGCAACCATTAGTCTTGGCTGGGCAGCCGTTTGCGATGGAGCTTCCTATCACTTCCGCCGCCAAGTGTGAGTTGTGTGTAGTGATCCATTTTTTGAGTGCCAAGGGCACTACCCACACTGAAATTCATCGCCAGCTATGCGAAGTCTATGGGCCACAGTGTATGGACGTCAAAAATGTGCGAAAGTGGGCCAGAGAGTTCAAAGATGCACGTACAGATGTCCATGATGAACAGCGTTCTGGTTGGCCTTCGGTTTCAGCCGAAACAATTGCAAAAGTGGAGCAACAAATGCTTAAAGATCGGTGTGTGACAGTTTGCGAGCTGTGCCAACTTATCCCTGAAGTCAGTGAAACTACGATTGACAAGATTTTGACCGAACATTTGCATTATTGCTCGTCCCCATACTGCACATGCAACGGCTGATCTCCTGGCCCAGTTCGGATGAGACATCCTCACACAATCCCCCCTACAGTCCAGACTTAGCACCTAGTGATTATCATCCGTTTCCTGAGTTGAAGTCACACCTGGGTAGAACACATTTCCAGACCGACGATGATTTGAAAAACGAGGTTGAGCACTACCTGTGTAACTTGGCGGGAGAGTGCTATGACAAGGGTATACAAAAACTGCCACAGCGCATACAAAAGTGCATCGTTTGCAATGGTAATTACATTGAAAAATAGCTGTAAGTTCCGCCTTTCCATCAATGTAACATTCATTGACAATAAACATGTTTTCTATATTAAATAAAATTGGAGACCTTATTTTATGGACACGCCTCGTACATCAGGACCGTCCTCTGAAGATTAAACATCTGTCGAGACCAGTGAAAAACAAACTGGATCTCAAAGTTTCCGCATTCCCTGTGAGTGTGGGATGCATGTACAAGACAAACTAGGAGGACTATCTCAACCAGAATAGAAGAACATGAATGGATCATTCGTTTAATGCAACCTGAAAGCTCTGGAATGGCAGAGCATTCCTTTGTTAAGGACCATAGAGCCAACTTCCGGGAGACGACCATCGTGGCAAAGTGCAGCAGTTACTGGGAGTGGAGAGTTAAGGAGGTTCTGGCCATTTCCTCTGAGAGAAGCATGCTGAACCGTGATACTGGATTTCAATTCAGTTCCTTTTGAAAACGAGCTTCAAAAATGGAAATCAACCAACTCCAAAAGCACAAATTTAGACAGATTGAACACCCAATTAAGTGGTTAAGTTTCCTACATGGTACGCCTGCTCCAAACTAAGTGAATCATTCTACATTTTCTATCAGGTCTGTGCCAGCTGCCTAGACAGGTTTTTCACAGTTTCATTCATTCAGCATCCTGATGATGGGAGAGATATATGCTCCTGAAACAATGACTAATCATCAATACACTTGGCTTGAAGCTTAAGAACATCTAGAATATAAGATAACAAATATGTACTGAAATCATAAATCAGTTAAGTTTTCTGTGATATGCTATTTATTGTAAAAATAATATATTTAGTTTGATTATGTTTCTTCCCAAATAAGTTTTAGGGCTTTAGACCTTTTTTGAGGTTCTGTAGAAAACTTATTTTTTTAATAATGTAGTTATTATACTTAGCTGAGAAACGAATCCTCAAAATTAGAAAGAAGACATTCATCTTTTTTTAAAAGAAACAGTGCTTGATTTATGCAAAAATTGTCAGAGAAGCATTTCACTGTACTTTACTGATGCCTGATAGCATCCTTAAAGTGTTGTAGTCTCTGACATCTAACATGGCAGTTGATCACATAGAGAGAGAGAGGAGACAGAACTACTTTCTACATAACTGCCAAGCTGCCATGCATTAAGGATCCTTATGTATGTTCTGTTTTTTGAGTTAAAGAAAATTTTGCTCTGATTATGCAAAGAAAACCAATGGCAAGGGCCATTCTATAAAAAAGAACCATTATTAGCAAGGTTAGGCAGATGTAGAGTAATTTGAAACAATCCCATTATGAATAGTGTGAAGGAATGATTAATTTCCTTTAACTTAAATTCCATTACTATATAGATGTTCATCTTTTGTGTGCTTGCTTATGATAATGCACCTTTTTTTTCAGGTATCTTTGAAACATCCTAAAGACTATATATAGGATATGATAGGATAGATTGTATGGAGGGGACGGCCAGGCTTGATCTATTGTGCCTATGCCACAAGTGGGGCACCCCTGGGAGGAATAATGAGGCGAGAAGAGACAGAGGGCTGCTGACCCAATAGTCATGACAGTGCAGAGTGCAGGGGCCCTACCATTTATCTGTTTTAGAATCCCCAACAGTCTAGTATAACCAACGTCCCATCGACCAGACCAAAATAGGCCAGTGTGGAAACTTGCCATGGACCTGAAATGGCTCTCTAAGCTGGTTTGGAGACCAGAGACTATCCTACTGGAGGACAAAGTTTCGTCAGGAGATTATCATCCTTCCATGCATCACCAAGACACCCAGCGACACTGCCAACCTGAAAAAGATCACCAAATTACAGATGATTGAAATGATAATGGAGGTGAAATGAAGGGACAGGAAATTCGGGAGATTTAATTAACCAACCCAGCATTCACCTGGTAACTCGGAAAACCCCCCCCCCAAAAAACACAGTTCAAGTAGGCCAGCCACGGGAACTGACCTGAACCTTCAGAATATGGGCTACAATGAAACTGCCTGAGCCATTCCGCTTGGTAAAGACTATGCATACTAAAGAAATGTTTACAATCTAATCTTGAGTCTTCCATGCAGAGCATTATAGCTAGATTAATAAATAATGTATTGATTATCGTTCTTCTTACTTTGAATCTGTTTATAATTTATAATAAAAGTAAAATTTGTTATACTAACAGAAATTTTGGCATTACTGCTAAATACTGCCTTTCTGTCATAAGAAATTTTTTCATTCCCATCATACAATATTTTGTTCACCATCATTCGCTATAACACAAGGGGCATCCAGAAAGTAAATTCTGTTTCAATTTATTTCCGCTGCAGTGCTGCGATCGCAATTCTGCACATGCGCGGTATGTGTGTGTGTAGTGTAGTGTTTAATGCCCGCTTTTACTACATACTGCACCGCAGGCGATGACACTGATGATATATGAGATGAAGATGGAGCACCGGTGGAATGAGATGGCGGGGGAAACCGGAGATCCTGGAGAAAACCCGCCCCAGCGCCGTCTATATCAAGGAGAAGAAACGTGCGCCATTGTGAGATCGCTGTCAGCCACGTATACTTTGTTGTGCTTGTTTACATTGTCGGTGTTGACTGAAAATCCCGCCGCTTGTGAAATCAGATCTGTGATTCATTTTTTGAATGGCAGGAAAGTGAAACCAATACAGAATAAGCGCCGAGGAGTGCTGTTAAAAGGTGTTGTGTTTCTTCACAACAATGCACGACCACACACCGCAAATGTGATGAAAACATCCTACAGGGATTTGGCTGGGAAGTGTTTGACCACCCCCCGTACAGCCCTGACCTTGCTCCTAGCGACTTTCATGTGTTTTTGCATCTCAAATCTTTCCTTGGCAGTCAACACTTCAACAATGACAAAAAGCTGAAAGAAAATGTTTCCAACTGGTTGAAGACACAGGCAGCAAACTTCTATGAAGAAGATATACAAAAAATTGTGCCTCGCTATGACAAATGCCTGCAAAATTTTGGCAGTTATGTGGAAAAGTTGTTTAAGAGTTGTAGAATTTTGTGCAATAAATAATTTTTCTGTATCTGTACACAATTTAATTTTATTACCAAACAGAACTTACTTTCTGGACGTACCTCGTATTAGCTCTTTTAGAATTTCCTACCAAAAAATACAAAGGGACTTCTGGAAAGTCACCAGGTTCAAGAGGAAAACTAGAGCACACATTTATAGACCAATCTATACTGCTGCTACAGTATAGTAATAAACACACAACACTTCATTATTCTTTGATAGATAGAGTCAACATGAAAAATCCAATGCCATAGCCGGGATTTGAACCACGGTTCTCCTGGTTTCCATTCAGTTGCTCTAACCCATTGAGCTACCATAGCCAACGTGCCGTCCTGACATCAAATTCTCTATTCGACTGATGTTGTTGCTTTCGCCTATTCTTGTTATTATATCATCAATAAACAAATTAAACAACATAGGACTGAGTTTACAATCCTGTCTTAATTCCAGTATTTGTTCCATTAGTTCTGTAATACCATTCTTTTCTACCCTTATTCAGAGTAAGGGTGAAGTGCCTGCCTCAGTAGCGTACATGGTAGCATGTCTGCCTCATGTTCAAGAGGCCCCGAGTTTGAATCTCAGTCAGTGTGAGTTACCTGGATAAGGCTTTTTCTGGGGTTTTCTCTTATCCTAAAAGACGAATGTTGGGTAACTCTAAGCTCCATGGACCCTGGGCCCATTTGAGTATCATTTCACCCATTCCACTCATCATCCGATGACTTTTTTTAAAAAAAAGTTAAAGGACGTAAATTACAAAAAAAAGGGTGAAGTAGAGGGACGGCATCCTGAGAGGAGCCAAAGGCTAGGGAGCCAAGGGGATGATGAACAGCTCGACTATGCAATAACAGTATTGTGAAATATTGTAAATTATGTAAAATGGAAATAAATGTATATTCATTCTAGCCTTGTTCCAAATTTTACAACGTTATATATCTGATTTAGATCGGCAGGGAATAAAATAGTGTATGATGAGATTAAATTTCAAATTTGGAATATTCTTTAACTAATGCCTGAGAGAAAGATTTAGATTTATGAACCCACCAGTGATGAGACTAGTATCTTTACATTATCTACTAAATATTTGCAGTAAGTGGGAAAGTATTATATTCTACCCAACACCTCCAAAAATTAGAACAAGTGTGTATGTGTTTGTGGGTGTCAAACAGCATAGTTAAAAAATAAAAGATGACTCAAAAATATTTTAAAATAGAAATCTCCCCATTTCATACTATGCTTTACATGGAACATTTTTCAAAAATTTTGATTTTGTCAAACATAATTAAAGATTTTGATTAAATTACATGTTTTAGATGTTCTTTGACAAATGAAGTGTTAATCTCGAATTTTCTGGAAATAGCCTCTGAAATTCTCTTCATTCTGAAAAACCTTTATGTAACTGGTAAACTGTAAGATACAGACAAACCCTTACTGCACAAAATTGCAGATTTTACTAAACATAATGCTTTTTTTTTTTTTTTTTTTAAATTTTATTTTTAGTCTGAATTTAACCTAAATATTCCTTATTATTGGTCTGAATTTTACAATACTTAAAGTCTTCTCAAATGAAAAGTAATTAATTTGGTTTTCTTTCTGTTTCCTGTTCATGAAATTTCAGTCCTCACAGTTAGGTATCTGTACCTTTATTCTACTTATAAAGAAATATCAGTTTCTACAAGTTTATACTTATTTACACGAAGTAAGTAGAAAATAAGCATTTGTAAGAATAGTTTGTATAAGTGAGTGGAAAAGTCATGCAAGTGCAACATATAAGTTTTTTTTCCCCATTTGATCATGAATAAATAGTATTTCTTTATAAATATTAAATCTACGCAACCTTTACGTTCTCATTGATACTTCAGGTCCTAGGAAGGATGAGGAATAATCGTGACTAAAGAATAATTCCTGTCCTTCAGGGTGGAATCAATCCCGGAACCCTGCATTTGTAAATTATCTTACTAACTGGATCACAGAGGAAGTCGCAAGTTTTGCCTCCGGCCATAATTTGCAAAACGAGCGATACATTTTCCATACCCACTGACATAATGAGTAACGCAGCGGCATCTGGCGTGCTATTTTTAAATCGGTGGAAATTCAGTGATTCGCACGTGTTCCTGCTAGTCGGTAAGAACTGTCAGAAAAGTACGACGAAATAAATAGCTTTTAGTGTCAGTTTCCACAACGTAATTTTAAACGAAGTTCGCACAACTTGGGAGTCGCCGCTGGAAACAGCGTACTTACTCAAGCATAATTATTATTCTTCACGTTTCTTCTGCTGCGTCCGCTTTCAAGGTGAGTGCCTGCTTTCCTTTTTCTTTCTTTATTGTGTCACAAAGCATGTTTGCAGTATGCACACATGCATGCGAGGCTGCAACAGAGAGGTTGGTAAAAGCATAGCACAATATTAATGCTTTTAGTTAAATTTACGACACTGTCATTTAATAAATCACGTCAAATGGGACCGCTTTCACTTTGATCTTCCATAGAACTAGTTACTCTGGTCTGCAAAGAGTTGGAACACGAAGTAATTATTAAAGGCCCGTTTCTGCTGTTGGGAGGAGCGAAAAAAAAAAAAAAAAACCCTAATTGCATTTTGATCTACGATGCAAACGTGCTCAAATATTGCACAGAGCAAATGGGCGCTTATAGGGTGTTTGAGGTATTAAGCGTCTTTTGTACATACATAACTCATGCATGTAGCGAAATATGAAGTCATTTGGCAGGATAGTGAATGAATTGTTAGGTTAATATGTATCTACAATGTGTGTAATGCTGGTGTAACTTGACAAAGGAGAGAAGCATTCGTTCGAACCATTTATAAAAATGAAAGAGAATAATTTAATCCTATGTAATGTAATGAGAAAACAATAGAGATATTTTACAATTCTTTAATTCCATTCCAACTAAGTGGACGGCGATTCGAAAACATCTTGATCTAACAAGTCGGCTTTTGTTTTATTTGTTTTTTTTTCAGGATGGCGAAACCGATTAACTATCTCAGTAATTTGAGTCGTATTTTCTTCTGTTTGTTGCAATCAACTTAATTATCTGTGTTAAACTAAATGTGTAAAAAGGGGAACTACTGTTCAACATTATAGCAGAAACTTCTAAACCGATGATTTTAATTAGTAATAGGATATAATTTTTCTCGATTATTAAAAGCAATGTCATTTTTAAATTAGTGACTTGGGTTAGTTTCAAACCTTTTGTTTTTACTTCTACGTACTTATAGTAAGTAGATGTATTCCAGCCAAAATTTCGATACCGAGATTTAAGCATAAATGCATGTTTGGAAGCTTCCTGAATAAAAAATAAAGAAGAAAAAGATCTCTCTCTCTCTCTCTCACTCTCTCTCTCTCTCTCTCTCTCTCTCTCTCTCTCTCTCTCTCTCTCTCTCTCTCTCTCTCTCTCTCTCTCTCTCTTATTTTCTCTTTGTGTCTGTGAACATAATAACTAAAAACCGAAAAATAGGTTAGATAACAAACTTAGATAACACTCTTAGTGTCTTCGAAGGATGCGAGACGACGATTTAAAAAAAAAAAAAAAAAAAAAAAAATCCCTCCACCACAAACTATTGTTTACATGGGAAAGTTTAGAAAATTTTTGTTTTCTCAATTGTTATTAAAACAACGTATGACTGTACCCGTAACTCAGTCGGTGGAGCATCTGTTTACTGTGTGAAAGGTTCGGATTCGCTTCCGGGCTGAGAAGTGGCAATTTTTCTCTAGCCAATATTATTCGGTCACCTCCCCATAGCGTAGGCCGCGCCGTGGCTCAGTGGTTAGACCGCTTGGCTCTCACCTAGGCGGCCCGGGTTCGATCCCAGGCGACCGCAAAGTGAGATTTGTGGTGGAAAACACGGCGCTGGGGCGGGTTTTCTCCGGTTTCCCCCGCCATCTCATTCCACCGGTACTCCATCTTCATCTCATGTACAGCTTGTTTAACATGAGGTGGCAGCTAGCTGCGCAGTAGAAGAGAGGCGACCAGGAGAGTGGGGGTAGGACTGGCAGCCACATGCGTGCAAGAGAGAGGAGGAATCGCATGTATCTTACCTTGAGGCTGGTTTCAGGCAACAGTTTAACTCGGTTTAACGGATTTAACTCGGGATGATAAGGTGGAAGACGTAAAACAGTGTGGTTATATGCCTGAAGAAAACTGTCTATTTTGTTCTTGGGGATTTAGGGTTTGAGGGGGATGATCATATTGTAAATGTCGGGTTTGTACAGGGAGGAGAAATCAATTTTTGTAACATGTTCCATGGAGAGGTTTTGTTTCAGCCACGAAATCATTGTATCTCTTCTGGAACTTGCAGTGGGCGCCTTATTAAGGATCATATTGTGGTAAGGTTTATTGTCAATTACCAATACGGAATTTTGGGGAATATTAAGGATCAGTCTTTCTTTTATCCAGTTCTCATAATTCGTATAGTTCATGTCATCGTGGTAGTCACCGGTTTTCTGCTGGGACTTGAACCGAATATACGCGTTACGGATAAACCCTTGCTCGTCTCCAGCATGCACGATGATAAGATACTGACCTTTGGATATCGGTGCTAAGAGGCCGTGGAAACTGTCATCACTACAAGCATACGGAGTAGTGTGAGATAAATGGATATACGTCTCGTCCATATATATTATGGGACGGACCTCGCTTCTATATTGCTTCATCATTCTGAGATAATGGAGGCGCTTAGATCTGATGTCATGGCGCTCCATTAAAACTTTTCTGTTCTTCTTTGTCCGTTTCCATGTGAAACCCAGCTATAGCAGTATTTTCTCAGTGTGGATACGCTCCCTTCAAATTTTATCGAATCCTTTAATTTAGCATGCACCATCCTCATTGTTGGTCTTTGTTTGGGAACTATATAGAATTCGTTCACGGTTTTGCGCACTACTGCCTCATTAAAGGTATCCAAACTGGCACTAAAAGACCTCTTTGGTCTCTTTTTGTGTGGTGTGGAGAACGAAGTCGAAGTACCACGATTAATATCTTTCGTTTCCTTAATAATTGTCCTTACACTTCTTTCAGAAACACCTGTTGCCTCAGCCACACTCTTCCCAATTATTAATAACAACTAAACACTAGTAACACAACTTCACTTATCTTATATAAAAATAAGGATCGCGTAATGAATTTTGATATCCCTCCTATAGACATCATCAATAAGTTTGTGTTGTCCCCAGTAGATGGCAGTTAGATAAGGAGCTATCCTTAAAACTCCGGTAGTGGTCAAGGTCAGTCAGTCAGTTGGTGGGTGGATGTCAAGCTGAGTGGCTGAAGATAAAGCAGATGTTTGCTTTGAAACCGGTCCCCAGGATTTATATAAGATAAGTGAAGTTGTGTTACTAGTGTTTAGTTGTTATTAATAACCTAGTTTACTTCACTGTCAGCAGCTTCAGTTTTTTACATAACTCTTCCCAATGTTTTTGATGCTAAGAGTTACTAGGCCAGCTTGTGCATGTGTTTTCATGTACTTATAAATATTACTAACAACTTCCCTGGTTTGATAGTGCAACACCTTACCTTGTAGTTTGCTGTCCATGTTTTAAAATATTAAAGTCTGCAGTAAAAGGAAATTAACTTAACGCAGGCGCGCACGCACTTACAAGTACGCTGAAAATAACTAAGAACAATGAGAACTACTATTTATTGTACATATATTAAAGTACACTGTCATATACATATAACTATAAATTATACGGACCCGAGCCTTAAAAAATGCATAAGACACACGTACAACCCAACGACTGCAAAGGTTTAACTGACCCCCACTCTTAGTGCCAGTAGGTGGCGGAGAGGTTGAGCCACTGCGCATATTTTCTCAACTGCCACGTCTGAATAAACATACTGTATCATCAGTGTCATCGCCTGCGGTGCCGTATGTAGTAAAAGCGGGCGTGGAAGTGAGCGTATGTCTATCTGGTGCAATCTGGTGTTTGTGATCAATTATGTATTTCAAATGGGAAGGTGTTTGTCCTTGAGCGCTGCTAGGTGAGCAACCAATCGGAGTTCTGCGGTGTTATCGTATTGCATTCCCGCTAAGTAGTTTCTGACGAGCGGCAAACTAATCAATCTCTAATAACTAAGAATAGAACAATAAATATCATTATTTGTTGGCATTTATGCATTAACGTATATTTGAAATGACTCAGAACTGAAACGTAAACATTTGAATGCCGTGGTGAAAGAAATGTGTACGTCGAATAAGCCAAGGTGTTTGTTAAATTCGGCGAGAGGAAACGATACACTTCTTGCTACTCTGGCAAAACGTGTCTGGTCACATTATATCTTTGTTTATGAATGGTTCGTAATCTCTATTTACTCTTAGAGTTCAAAGCAGCACTATTCAGTTACAGTTTAAGTATAATATTCCTACTCTCATCCATACTATGCCCTCTCTTCCAGTTTTGCCACATTCATCTATATATTTTTCCCTACCCCATTCTGTCTTTAATTGCTTATACAATTTCAAAGATTTCTTTTCTTCTATATTTTCCCATATCTCTTGCCTATGTCTTCTAGTCTAGTTCTCACTTCCTTCCAAAAACGCTATAATTTGTCTCCTCTGCTCTCCATAGATCTGTCTATCTTTAATATCATTCTTTCCAATTCCGACCACCAACTATTTGTATTTTTAATGTTTTTCTGTTGCTTCATGCACAGATTCAATAATTCTCCTTTGTGCCCTTTAATGCACTTATGCCAGAATTTCAATATTCTCTCTATTATTACTTCCCTCCTTTTTGTATTAACCAGCTCTAGTAATGCCACCTCTCTTGGTGCCGATTTTGGCAGCTTGATTTCTGTAACTATCAGGGACGTTTCGGTCCTTCAACAATATGGTGCTTTACGAAGTATATCCTAAGGGATAAATAGTGGAATGGAAAATTTAAGACCTCGTTGTTAACTGTATAATCCTTTCATATGAGAAAGTAAGAGACATTACGAGTAATTAAATCGTCATTCGAGGCTTGAAAAGATACGTGTAACTTGGTAAACCAGGTAGTTTATATTATGTTCAGAAACTTCGGTTTTCGTTTTAATAATGCTTATTTTTCCACCAAGCGCCTCCGGAGTGTAGCGTAATCACACGTGCATGGTGTCCGGTTCTACCTCAGCTGGAGGCATGAAGTTGTTCAGTGGTAGAATGCTCGCCTGCCACACGAGCAGAATTTTTTTTTTCTGTAGCGTAATGGTAGCGTGTCTGCTTCACGTTCAAGAGGTCCTGAGTTAAAATCTCGATCAGGGTGAGTTATCTGTATGAGTTGTATTGTAACTGGGTCTTCCGGGTGGGACCGCGTCTTTGATGTTCCTCTGGTCGACGTTTCGTCCTAACTATGTGGGGTTTCTTCAGGACTTTTTCTTCCCTGGCAGCTCCGTAGCAACTGTGTCAGGGAAGAAGAAGTCCTGAAGAAGCCCGATATAGTTGGGACGAAACGTCGACCAGAGGAACATCAAAGACGCGGTCCTACCCGGAAGACCCAGTTACAATGGACACCGGCCGCCGAAGCCTACGCACTGAGTTATCTGTATGAGGTTTCATCCTGGGTTTTCCCTAATTCTGAAAGGCGAATGTCGAATAACTCTAAGCTCTATGCCCGCCTCGGTAGCGTAGATGGTAGCGTGTCTGCCTCACGTTCAAGAGGTCTCGAGTTTGAAATTCGGTTAGGGCGAGTTACCTGGATAAGATTTTCCAGTGTTTCCCTTATCCTGAAAGATGAACGTCGTGTAGCTCTAAGATCCATGGACCCCAGACTCATTTGAGCATCATTTCACCCATTTCATTCACCGTACGGTATGACTTAACATTGGAGATCGTAAATTCAAAAAAAAAAAAAAAAAAAAAAAAAGGAAGAAGAAAACCCTAAGCCCTATGGATCCTGGGCTCATTTGAGTATAATTTCATTCACCGTCCGGCGTTGGAGGACGTAAATTACAAGATAAAGAAAGAAAACTCTAAGCTGTATGGATCCTGGGCTCATTTGAGTATAATTTCATTCACCGTCCGGTATGACTTAACGTTGGAGGACGTAAATTACAAGATAAAGAAAGAAAACTCTAAGCTGTATGGATCCTGGGCTCATTTGAGTATAATTTCATTCACCGTCTGGTATGACTTAACGTTGGAGGACGTAAATTACAAGATAAAGAAAGAAAACTCTAAGCTCTATGGATCCTGGGCTCATTTGAGTATAATTTCATTCACCGTCTGGTATGACTTAACGTTGGAGGACGTAAATTACAAGATAAAGAAAGAAAACTCTAAGCTGTATGGATCCTGGGCTCATTTGAGTATAATTTCATTCACCGTCCGGTATGACTTAACGTTGGAGGACGTAAATTACAAGATAAAGAAAGAAAACTCTAAGCTCTATGGATCCTGGGCTCATTTGAGTATAATTTCATTCACCGTCTGGTATGACTTAACGTTGGAGGACGTAAATTACAAGATAAAGAAAGAAAACTCTAAGCCCTATGGATCCTGGGCTCATTTGAGTATAATTTCATTCACCGTCCGGTATGACTTAACGTTGGAGGACGTAAATTACAAGATAAAGAAAGAAAACTCTAAGCTGTATGGATCCTGGGCTCATTTGAGTATAATTTCATTCACCGTCCGGTATGACTTAACGTTGGAGGACGTAAATTACAAGATAAAGAAAGAAAACTCTAAGCCCTATGGATCCTGGGCTCATTTGACTATAATTTCATTCACCGTCCGGTATGACTTAACGTTGGAGGACGTAAATTACAAGATAAAGAAAGAAAACTCTAAGCCCTATGGATCCTGGGCTCATTTGAGTATAATTTCATGCACCGTCTGGTATGACTTAACGTTGGAGGACGTAAATTACAAGATAAAGAAAGAAAACTCTAAGCCCGATGGATCCTGGGCTCATTTGAGTATAATTTCATTCACCGTCCGGTATGACTTAACGTTGGAGGACGTACATTACAAGATAAAGAAAGAAAACTCTAAGCCCTATGGATCCTGGGCTCATTTGAGTATAATTTCATTCACCGTCCGGTATGGCTTAAAGTTGGAGGACGTAAATTACAAGATAAAGAAAGAAAACTCTAAGCTGTATGGATCCTGGGCTCATTTGAGTATAATTTCATTCACCGTCCGGTATGACTTAACGTTGGAGGACGTAAATTACAAGATAAAGAAAGAAAACTCTAAGCCCTATGGATCCTGGGCTCATTTGAGTATAATTTCATTCACCGTCCGGTATGACTTAACGTTGGAGGACGTAAATTACAAGATAAAGAAAGAAAACTCTAAGCCCTATGGATCCTGGGCTCATTTGAGTATAATTTCATTCACCGTCCGGTATGACTTAACGTTGGAGGACGTAAATTACAAGATAAAGAAAGAAAACTCTAAGCTGTATGGATCCTGGGCTCATTTGAGTATAATTTCATTCACCGTCCGGTATGACTTAACGTTGGAGGACGTAAATTACAAGATAAAGAAAGAAAACTCTAAGCTGTATGGATCCTGGGCTCATTTGAGTATAATTTCATTCACCGTCCGGTATGACTTAACGTTGGAGGACGTAAATTACAAGATAAAGAAAGAAAACTCTAAGCCCTATGGATCCTGGGCTCATTTGAGTATAATTTCATTCACCGTCCGGTATGACTTAACGTTGGAGGACGTAAATTACAAGATAAAGAAAGAAAACTCTAAGCTGTATGGATCCTGGGCTCATTTGAGTATAATTGCATTCACCGCCCGGTATGACTTAACGTTGGAGGACGTAAATTACAAGATAAAGAAAGAAAACTCTAAGCTCTATGGATCCTGGGATCATTTGAGTATAATTTCATTCACCGTCCGGTATGACTTAACGTTGGAGGACGTAAATTACAAGATAAAGAAAGAAAACTCTAAGCCCTATGGATCCTGGGCTCATTTGAGTATAATTTCATTCACCGCCCGGTATGACTTAACGTTGGAGGACGTAAATTACAAGATAAAGAAAGAAAACTCTAAGCCCTATGGATCCTGGGCTCATTTGAGTATAATTTCATTCACCGCCCGGTATGACTTAACGTTGGAGGACGTAAATTACAAGATAAAGAACGAAAACTCTAAGCCCTATGGATTCTGGGCTCATTTGAGTATAATTTCATTCACCGCCCGGTATGACTTAACGTTGGAGGACGTAAATTACAAGATAAAGAAAGAAAACTCTAAGCCCTATGGATCCTGGGCTCATTTGAGTATAATTTCATTCACCGCCTGGTATGACTTAACGTTGGAGGACGTAAATTACAAGATAAAGAAAGAAAACTCTAAGCTGTATGGATCCTGGGCTCATTTGAGTATAATTTCATTCACCGTCCGGTATGACTTAACGTTGGAGGACGTAAATTACAAGATAAAGAAAGAAAACTCTAAGCTGTATGGATCCTGGGCTCATTTGAGTATAATTTCATTCACCGCCCGGTATGACTTAACGTTGGAGGACGTAAATTACAAGATAAAGAAAGAAAACTCTAAGCTGTATGGATCCTGGGCTCATTTGAGTATAATTTCATTCACCGCCCGGTATGACTTAACGTTGGAGGACGTAAATTACAAGATAAAGAAAGAAAACTCTAAGCCCTATGGATCCTGGGCTCATTTGAGTATAATTTCATTCACCGCCTGGTATGACTTAACGTTGGAGGACGTAAATTACAAGATAAAGAAAGAAAACTCTAAGCTGTATGGATCCTGGGCTCATTTGAGTATAATTTCATTCACCGCCCGGTATGACTTAACGTTGGAGGACGTAAATTACAAGATAAAGAAAGAAAACTCTAAGCTGTATGGATCCTGGGCTCATTTGAGTATAATTTCATTCACCGTCCGGTATGACTTAACGTTGGAGGACGTAAATTACAAGATAAAGAAAGAAAACTCTAAGCTGTATGGATCCTGGGCTCATTTGAGTATAATTTCATTCACCGTCCGGTATGACTTAACGTTGGAGGACGTAAATTACAAGATAAAGAAAGAAAACTCTAAGCTGTATGGATCCTGGGCTCATTTGAGTATAATTTCATTCACCGCCCGGTATGACTTAACGTTGGAGGACGTAAATTACAAGATAAAGAAAGAAAACTCTAAGCTGTATGGATCCTGGGCTCATTTGAGTATAATTTCATTCACCGCCCGGTATGACTTAACGTTGGAGGACGTAAATTACAAGATAAAGAAAGAAAACTCTAAGCTGTATGGATCCTGGGCTCATTTGAGTATAATTTCATTCACCGCCCGGTATGACTTAACGTTGGAGGACGTAAATTACAAGATAAAGAAAGAAAACTCTAAGCTGTATGGATCCTGGGCTCATTTGAGTATAATTTCATTCACCGCCCGGTATGACTTAACGTTGGAGGACGTAAATTACAAGATAAAGAAAGAAAACTCTAAGCCCTATGGATCCTGGGCTCATTTGAGTATAATTTTATTCACCGCCTGGTATGACTTAACGTTGGAGGACGTAAATTACAAGATAAAGAAAGAAAACTCTAAGCTGTATGGATCCTGGGCTCATTTGAGTATAATTTCATTCACCGCCCGGTATGACTTAACGTTGGAGGACGTAAATTACAAGATAAAGAAAGAAAACTCTAAGCCCTATGGATCCTGGGCTCATTTGAGTATAATTTCATTCACCGCCTGGTATGACTTAACGTTGGAGGACGTAAATTACAAGATAAAGAAAGAAAACTCTAAGCTGTATGGATCCTGGGCTCATTTGAGTATAATTTCATTCACCGCCCGGTATGACTTAACGTTGGAGGACGTAAATTACAAGATAAAGAAAGAAAACTCTAAGCTGTATGGATCCTGGGCTCATTTGAGTATAATTTCATTCACCGTCCGGTATGACTTAACGTTGGAGGACGTAAATTAGAAGATAAAGAAAGAAAACTCTAAGTTCTATGGATCCTGCGATCATTTGAGTATAATTTCATTCACCGTCTGGTATGACTTAACGTTGGAGGACGTAAATTACAAGATAAAGAAAGAAAACTCTAAGCCCTATGGATCCTGGGCTCATTTGAGTATAATTTCATTCACCGTCCGGTATGACTTAACGTTGGAGGACGTAAATTACAAGATAAAGAAAGAAAACTCTAAGCCCTGTGGATCCTGGGCTCATTTGAGTATAATTTCATTCACCGTCCGGTATGACTTAACGTTGGAGGACGTAAATTACAAGATAAAGAAAGAAAACTCTAAGCCCTGTGGATCCTGGGCTCATTTGAGTATAATTTCATTCACCGTCCGGTATGACTTAACGTTGGAGGACGTAAATTACAAGATAAAGAAAGAAAACTCTAAGCTGTATGGATCCTGGGCTCATTTGAGTATAATTTCATTCACCGTCCGGTATGACTTAACGTTGGAGGACGTAAATTACAAGATAAAGAAAGAAAACTCTAAGCTCTATGTATCCTGGGCTCATTTGAGTATAATTTCATTCACTGTCCGGTATGACTTAACGTTGGAGGACGTAAATTACAAGATAAATAAAGAAAACTCTAAGCTCTATGTATCCTGGGCTCATTTGAGTATAATTTCATTCACCGTCCGGTATGACTTAACGTTGGAGGACGTAAATTACAAGATAAAGAAAGAAAACTCTAAGCTCTATGTATCCTGGGCTCATTTGAGTATAATTTCATTCACCGTCCGGTATGACTTAACGTTGGAGGACGTAAATTACAAGATAAAGAAAGAAAACTCTAAGCTCTATGGATCCTGGGCTCATTTGAGTATAATTTCATTCACCGTCCGGTATGACTTAACGTTGGAGGACGTAAATTACAAGATAAAGAAAGAAAACTCTAAGTTCTATGGATCCTGCGATCATTTGAGTATAATTTCATTCACCGTCCGGTATGACTTAACGTTGGAGGACGTAAATTACAAGATAAAGAAAGAAAACTCTAAGTTCTATGCATCCTGCGATCATTTGAGTATAATTTCATTCACCGTCTGGTATGACTTAACGTTGGAGGACGTAAATTACAAGATAAAGAAAGAAAACTCTAAGTTCTATGCATCCTGCGATCATTTGAGTATAATTTCATGCACCGTCCGGTATGACTTAACGTTGGAGGACGTAAATTACAAGATAAAGAAAGAAAACTCTAAGCCCTATGGATCCTGGGCTCATTTGAGTATAATTTCATTCACTGTCCGGTATGACTTAACGTTGGAGGACCTAAATTACAAGATAAAGAAAGAAAACTCTAAGCCCTATGGATCCTGGGCTCATTTGAGTATAATTTCATTCACTGTCCGGTATGACTTAACGTTGGAGGACGTAAATTACAAGATAAAGAAAGAAAACTCTAAGCTGTATGGATCCTGCGATCATTTGAGTATAATTTCATTCACCGTCCGGTATGACTTAACGTTGGAGGACGTAAATTACAAGATAAAGAAAGAAAACTCTAAGCTGTATGGATCCTGCGATCATTTGAGTATAATTTCATTCACCGTCTGGTATGACTTAACGTTGGAGGACGTAAATTACAAGATAAAGAAAGAAAACTCTAAGCTGTATGGATCCTGCGATCATTTGAGTATAATTTCATTCACCGTCCGGTATGACTTAATGTTGGAGGACGTAAATTACAAGATAAAGAAAGAAAACTCTAAGCTGTATGGATCCTGCGATCATTTGAGTATAATTTCATTCACCGTCCGGTATGACTTAACGTTGGAGGACGTAAATTACAAGATAAAGAAAGAAAACTCTAAGTTCTATGGATCCTGGGCTCATTTGAGTATAATTTCATTCACCGTCCGGTATGACTTAACGTTGGAGGACGTAAATTACAAGATAAAGAAAGAAAACTCTAAGTTCTATGGATCCTGGGCTCATTTGAGTATAATTTCATTCACCGTCCGGTATGACTTAACGTTGGAGGACGTAAATTACAAGATAAAGAAAGAAAACTCTAAGTTCTATGGATCCTGGGCTCATTTGAGTATAATCTCATTCACCGTCCGGTATGACTTAACGTTGGAGGACGTAAATTACAAGATAAAGAAAGAAAACTCTAAGCTGTATGGATCCTGCGATCATTTGAGTATAATTTCATTCACCGTCCGGTATGACTTAACGTTGGAGGACGTAAATTACAAGATAAAGAAAGAAAACTCTAAGCTGTATGGATCCTGCGATCATTTGAGTATAATTTCATTCACCGTCCGGTATGACTTAACGTTGGAGGACGTAAATTACAAGATAAAGAAAGAAAACTCTAAGCCCTATGGATCCTGCGATCATTTGAGTATAATTTCATTCACCGTCCGGTATGACTTAACGTTGGAGGACGTAAATTACAAGATAAAGAAAGAAAACTCTAAGTTCTATGGATCCTGGGCTCATTTGAGTATAATTTCATTCACCGTCCGGTATGACTTAACGTTGGAGGACCTAAATTACAAGATAAAGAAAGAAAACTCTAAGCTGTATGGATCCTGCGATCATTTGAGTATAATTTCATTCACCGTCCGGTATGACTTAACGTTGGAGGACGTAAATTACAAGATAAAGAAAGAAAACTCTAAGTTCTATGGATCCTGGGCTCATTTGAGTATAATTTCATTCACCGTCCGGTATGACTTAACGTTGGAGGACCTAAATTACAAGATAAAGAAAGAAAACTCTAAGCCCTATGGATCCTGGGCTCATTTGAGTATAATTTCATTCACTGTCCGGTATGACTTAACGTTGGAGGACGTAAATTACAAGATAAAGAAAGAAAACTCTAAGCTGTATGGATCCTGCGATCATTTGAGTATAATTTCATTCACCGTCCGGTATGACTTAACGTTGGAGGACGTAAATTACAAGATAAAGAAAGAAAACTCTAAGTTCTATGGATCCTGGGCTCATTTGAGTATAATTTCATTCACCGTCCGGTATGACTTAACGTTGGAGGACGTAAATTACAAGATAAAGAAAGAAAACTCTAAGCTGTATGGATCCTGGGCTCATTTGAGTATAATTTCATTCACCGTCCGGTATGACTTAACGTTGGAGGACGTAAATTACAAGATAAAGAAAGAAAACTCTAAGCTGTATGGATCCTGCGATCATTTGAGTATAATTTCATTCACCGTCCGGTATGACTTAACGTTGGAGGACGTAAATTACAAGATAAAGAAAGAAAACTCTAAGTTCTATGGATCCTGGGCTCATTTGAGTATAATTTCATTCACCGTCTGGTATGACTTAACGTTGGAGGACGTAAATTACAAGATAAAGAAAGAAAACTCTAAGTTCTATGGATCCTGGGCTCATTTGAGTATAATTTCATTCACCGTCCGGTATGACTTAACGTTGGAGGACGTAAATTACAAGATAAAGAAAGAAAACTCTAAGCCCTGTGGATCCTGCGATCATTTGAGTATAATTGCATTCACCGTCCGGTATGACTTAACGTTGGAGGACGTAAATTACAAGATAAAGAAAGAAAACTCTAAGTTCTATGGATCCTGGGCTCATTTGAGTATAATTTCATTCACCGTCCGGTATGACTTAACGTTGGAGGACGTAAATTACAAGATAAAGAAAGAAAACTCTAAGCTGTATGGATCCTGCGATCATTTGAGTATAATTTCATTCACCGCCCGGTATGACGTAACGTTGGAGGACGTAAATTACAAGATAAAGAAAGAAAACTCTAAGCTCTATGGATCCTGCGATCATTTGAGTATAATTTCATTCACCGTCTGGTATGACTTAACGTTGGAGGATGTAAATTACAAGATAAAGAAAGAAAACTCTAAGTTCTATGGATCCTGGGCTCATTTGAGTATAATTTCATTCACCGTCCGGTATGACTTAACGTTAGAGGACGTAAATTACAAGATAAAGAAAGAAAACTCTAAGCTGTATGGATCCTGCGATCATTTGAGTATAATTGCATTCACCGTCCGGTATGACTTAACGTTGGAGGACATAAATTACAAGATAAAGAAAGAAAACTCTAAGTTCTATGGATCCTGCGATCATTTGAGTATAATTTCATTCACCGTCCGGTATGACTTAACGTTGGAGGACATAAATTACAAGATAAAGAAAGAAAACTCTAAGTTCTATGGATCCTGCGATCATTTGAGTATAATTTCATTCACCGTCCGGTATGACTTAACGTTGGAGGACGTAAATTACAAGATAAAGAAAGAAAACTCTAAGCTCTATGGATCCTGGGCTCATTTGAGTATAATTGCATTCACCGTCCGGTATGACTTAACGTTGGAGGACATAAATTACAAGATAAAGAAAGAAAACTCTAAGCTCTATGGATCCTGGGCTCATTTGAGTATAATTTCATTCACCGTCCGGTATGACTTAACGTTGGAGGACGTAAATTACAAGATAAAGAAAGAAAACTCTAAGTTCTATGGATCCTGGGCTCATTTGAGTATAATTTCATTCACCGTCCGGTATGACTTAACGTTGGAGGACGTAAATTACAAGATAAAGAAAGAAAACTCTAAGCTGTATGGATCCTGGGCTCATTTGAGTATAATTTCATTCACCGTCCGGTATGACTTAACGTTGGAGGACGTAAATTACAAGATAAAGAAAGAAAACTCTAAGCTGTATGGATCCTGCGATCATTTGAGTATAATTTCATTCACCGTCCGGTATGACTTAACGTTGGAGGACGTAAATTACAAGATAAAGAAAGAAAACTCTAAGTTCTATGGATCCTGGGCTCATTTGAGTATAATTTCATTCACCGTCCGGTATGACTTAACGTTGGAGGACGTAAATTACAAGATAAAGAAAGAAAACTCTAAGCTGTATGGATCCTGCGATCATTTGAGTATAATTTCATTCACCGCCCGGTATGACGTAACGTTGGAGGACGTAAATTACAAGATAAAGAAAGAAAACTCTAAGCTCTATGGATCCTGCGATCATTTGAGTATAATTTCATTCACCGTCTGGTATGACTTAACGTTGGAGGATGTAAATTACAAGATAAAGAAAGAAAACTCTAAGTTCTATGGATCCTGGGCTCATTTGAGTATAATTTCATTCACCGTCCGGTATGACTTAACGTTAGAGGACGTAAATTACAAGATAAAGAAAGAAAACTCTAAGCTGTATGGATCCTGCGATCATTTGAGTATAATTGCATTCACCGTCCGGTATGACTTAACGTTGGAGGACATAAATTACAAGATAAAGAAAGAAAACTCTAAGTTCTATGGATCCTGCGATCATTTGAGTATAATTTCATTCACCGTCCGGTATGACTTAACGTTGGAGGACATAAATTACAAGATAAAGAAAGAAAACTCTAAGTTCTATGGATCCTGCGATCATTTGAGTATAATTTCATTCACCGTCCGGTATGACTTAACGTTGGAGGACGTAAATTACAAGATAAAGAAAGAAAACTCTAAGCTCTATGGATCCTGGGCTCATTTGAGTATAATTGCATTCACCGTCCGGTATGACTTAACGTTGGAGGACATAAATTACAAGATAAAGAAAGAAAACTCTAAGCTCTATGGATCCTGGGCTCATTTGAGTATAATTTCATTCACCGTCTGGTATGACTTAACGTTGGAGGACGTAAATTACAAGATAAAGAAAGAAAACTCTAAGCCCTATGGATCCTGGGCTCATTTGAGTATAATTTCATTCACCGTCCGGTATGCCTTAACGTTGGAGGACATAAATTACAAGATAAAGAAAGAAAACTCTAAGTTCTATGGATCCTGGGCTCATTTGAGTATAATTTCATTCACCGTCCGGTATGACTTAACGTTGGAGGACGTAAATTACAAGATAAAGAAAGAAAACTCTAAGCTGTATGGATCCTGGGCTCATTTGAGTATAATTTCATTCACCGTCCGGTATGACTTAACGTTGGAGGACGTAAATTACAAGATAAAGAAAGAAAACTCTAAGTTCTATGGATCCTGCGATCATTTGAGTATACTTTCATTCACCGTCCGGTATGACTTAACGTTGCAGGACGTAAATTACAAGATAAAGAAAGAAAACTCTAAGTTCTATGGATCCTGCGATCATTTGAGTATAATTTCATTCACCGTCCGGTATGACTTAACGTTGGAGGACGTAAATTACAAGATAAAGAAAGAAAACTCTAAGTTCTATGTATCCTGCGATCATTTGAGTATAATTTCATTCACCGTCCGGTATGACTTAACGTTGGAGGACGTAAATTACAAGATAAAGAAAGAAAACTCTAAGCCCTATGTATCCTGGGCTCATTTGAGTATAATTTCATTCACCGTCCGGTATGACTTAACGTTGGAGGACGTAAATTACAAGATAAAGAAAGAAAACTCTAAGCTCTATGTATCCTGCGATCATTTGAGTATAATTTCATTCACCGTCCGGTATGACTTAACGTTGGAGGACGTAAATTACAAGATAAAGAAAGAAAACTCTAAGTTCTATGTATCCTGCGATCATTTGAGTATAATTTCATTCACCGTCCGGTATGACTTAACGTTGGAGGACGTAAATTACAAGATAAAGAAAGAAAACTCTAAGCTGTATGGATCCTGGGCTCATTTGAGTATAATTTCATTCACCGCCCGGTATGACTTAACGTTGGAGGACGTAAATTACAAGATAAAGAAAGAAAACTCTAAGCCCTATGTATCCTGCGATCATTTGAGTATAATTTCATTCACCGTCCGGTATGACTTAACGTTGGAGGACGTAAATTACAAGATAAAGAAAGAAAACTCTAAGCTCTATGTATCCTGGGCTCATTTGAGTATAATTTCATTCACCGTCCGGTATGACTTAACGTTGGAGGACGTAAATTACAAGATAAAGAAAGAAAACTCTAAGTTCTATGGATCCTGCGATCATTTGAGTATAATTTCATTCACCGTCTGGTATGACTTAACGTTGGAGGACGTAAATTACAAGATAAAGAAAGAAAACTCTAAGCCCTATGGATCCTGGGCTCATTTGAGTATAATTTCATTCACCGTCCGGTATGACTTAACGTTGGAGGACGTAAATTACAAGATAAAGAAAGAAAACTCTAAGCCCTGTGGATCCTGGGCTCATTTGAGTATAATTTCATTCACCGTCCGGTATGACTTAACGTTGGAGGACGTAAATTACAAGATAAAGAAAGAAAACTCTAAGCCCTGTGGATCCTGGGCTCATTTGAGTATAATTTCATTCACCGTCCGGTATGACTTAACGTTGGAGGACGTAAATTACAAGATAAAGAAAGAAAACTCTAAGCTGTATGGATCCTGGGCTCATTTGAGTATAATTTCATTCACCGTCCGGTATGACTTAACGTTGGAGGACGTAAATTACAAGATAAAGAAAGAAAAAACTAAGCTCTATGTATCCTGGGGTCATTTGAGTATACTTTCATTCACTGTCCGGTATGACTTAACGTTGGAGGACGTAAATTACAAGATAAAGAAAGAAAACTCTAAGCTCTATGTATCCTGGGCTCATTTGAGTATAATTTCATTCACCGTCCGGTATGACTTAACGTTGGAGGACGTAAATTACAAGATAAAGAAAGAAAACTCTAAGCTCTATGTATCCTGGGCTCATTTGAGTATAATTTCATTCACCGTCCGGTATGACTTAACGTTGGAGGACGTAAATTACAAGATAAAGAAAGAAAACTCTAAGTTCTATGGATCCTGCGATCATTTGAGTATAATTTCATTCACCGTCCGGTATGACTTAACGTTGGAGGACGTAAATTACAAGATAAAGAAAGAAAACTCTAAGTTCTATGCATCCTGCGATCATTTGAGTATAATTTCATTCACCGTCCGGTATGACTTAACGTTGGAGGACGTAAATTACAAGATAAAGAAAGAAAACTCTAAGCCCTATGGATCCTGGGCTCATTTGAGTATAGTTTCATTCACTGTCCGGTATGACTTAACGTTGGAGGACGTAAATTACAAGATAAAGAAAGAAAACTCTAAGCTGTATGGATCCTGGGCTCATTTGAGTATAATTTCATTCACCGTCCGGTATGACTTAACGTTGGAGGACGTAAATTACAAGATAAAGAAAGAAAACTCTAAGCTGTATGGATCCTGGGCTCATTTGAGTATAATTTCATTCACCGTCCGGTATGACTTAACGTTGGAGGACGTAAATTACAAGATAAAGAAAGAAAACTCTAAGCTGTATGGATCCTGGGCTCATTTGAGTATAATTTCATTCACTGTCCGGTATGACTTAACGTTGGAGGACGTAAATTACAAGATAAAGAAAGAAAACTCTAAGCTGTATGGATCCTGGGCTCATTTGAGTATAATTTCATTCACCGTCCGGTATGACTTAACGTTGGAGGACGTAAATTACAAGATAAAGAAAGAAAACTCTAAGCTGTATGGATCCTGGGCTCATTTGAGTATAATTTCATTCACCGTCCGGTATGACTTAACGTTGGAGGACGTAAATTACAAGATAAAGAAAGAAAACTCTAAGCTGTATGGATCCTGGGCTCATTTGAGTATAATTTCATTCACCGCCCGGTATGACTTAACGTTGGAGGACGTAAATTACAAGATAAAGAAAGAAAACTCTAAGCTGTATGGATCCTGGGCTCATTTGAGTATAATTTCATTCACCGCCCGGTATGACTTAACGTTGGAGGACGTATATTACAAGATAAAGAAAGAAAACTCTAAGCTCTATGGATCCTGGGCTCATTTGAGTATAATTTCATTCACCGCCCGGTATGACTTAACGTTGGAGGACCTAAATTACAAGATAAAGAAAGATAACTCTAAGCTGTATGGATCCTGGGCTCATTTGAGTATAATTTCATTCACCGCCCGGTATGACTTAACGTTGGAGGACGTAAATTACAAGATAAAGAAAGAAAACTCTAAGCTGTATGGATCCTGGGCTCATTTGAGTATAATTTCATTCACCGTCCGGTATGACTTAACGTTGGAGGACGTAAATTACAAGATAAAGAAAGAAAACTCTAAGCCCTATGGATCCTGGGCTCATTTGAGTATAATTTCATTCACCGCCTGGTATGACTTAACGTTGGAGGACGTAAATTACAAGATAAAGAAAGAAAACTCTAAGCTGTATGGATCCTGGGCTCATTTGAGTATAATTTCATTCACCGCCCGGTATGACTTAACGTTGGAGGACGTAAATTACAAGATAAAGAAAGAAAACTCTAAGCCCTATGGATCCTGGGCTCATTTGAGTATAATTTCATTCACCGCCTGGTATGACTTAACGTTGGAGGACGTAAATTACAAGATAAAGAAAGAAAACTCTAAGCTGTATGGATCCTGGGCTCATTTGAGTATAATTTCATTCACCGCCCGGTATGACTTAACGTTGGAGGACGTAAATTACAAGATAAAGAAAGAAAACTCTAAGCTGTATGGATCCTGGGCTCATTTGAGTATAATTTCATTCACCGTCCGGTATGACTTAACGTTGGAGGACGTAAATTACAAGATAAAGAAAGAAAACTCTAAGCTGTATGGATCCTGGGCTCATTTGAGTATAATTTCATTCACCGCCCGGTATGACTTAACGTTGGAGGACGTAAATTACAAGATAAAGAAAGAAAACTCTAAGCCCTATGGATCCTGGGCTCATTTGAGTATAATTTCATTCACCGTCCGGTATGACTTAACGTTGGAGGACGTAAATTACAAGATAAAGAAAGAAAACTCTAAGCTGTATGGATCCTGGGCTCATTTGAGTATAATTTCATTCACCGTCCGGTATGACTTAACGTTGGAGGACGTAAATTACAAGATAAAGAAAGAAAACTCTAAGCCCTGTGGATCCTGGGCTCATTTGAGTATAATTTCATTCACCGTCCGGTATGACTTAACGTTGGAGGACGTAAATTACAAGATAAAGAAAGAAAACTCTAAGCCCTGTGGATCCTGGGCTCATTTGAGTATAATTTCATTCACCGCCCGGTATGACTTAACGTTGGAGGACGTAAATTACAAGATAAAGAAAGAAAACTCTAAGCTGTATGGATCCTGGGCTCATTTGAGTATAATTTCATTCACCGCCCGGTATGACTTAACGTTGGAGGACGTAAATTACAAGATAAAGAAAGAAAACTCTAAGCTGTATGGATCCTGGGCTCATTTGAGTATAATTTCATTCACCGCCCGGTATGACTTAACGTTGGAGGACGTAAATTACAAGATAAAGAAAGAAAACTCTAAGCTCTATGGATCCTGGGCTCATTTGAGTATAATTTCATTCACCGCCCGGTATGACTTAACGTTGGAGGACCTAAATTACAAGATAAAGAAAGAAAACTCTAAGCTGTATGGATCCTGGGCTCATTTGAGTATAATTTCATTCACCGCCCGGTATGACTTAACGTTGGAGGACGTAAATTACAAGATAAAGAAAGAAAACTCTAAGCTGTATGGATCCTGGGCTCATTTGAGTATAATTTCATTCACCGCCCGGTATGACTTAACGTTGGAGGACGTAAATTACAAGATAAAGAAAGAAAACTCTAAGCCCTATGGATCCTGGGCTCATTTGAGTATAATTTCATTCACCGCCTGGTATGACTTAACGTTGGAGGACGTAAATTACAAGATAAAGAAAGAAAACTCTAAGCTGTATGGATCCTGGGCTCATTTGAGTATAATTTCATTCACCGCCCGGTATGACTTAACGTTGGAGGACGTAAATTACAAGATAAAGAAAGAAAACTCTAAGCCCTATGGATCCTGGGCTCATTTGAGTATAATTTCATTCACCGCCTGGTATGACTTAACGTTGGAGGACGTAAATTACAAGATAAAGAAAGAAAACTCTAAGCTGTATGGATCCTGGGCTCATTTGAGTATAATTTCATTCACCGTCCGGTATGACTTAACGTTGGAGGACGTAAATTACAAGATAAAGAAAGAAAACTCTAAGCTGTATGGATCCTGGGCTCATTTGAGTATAATTTCATTCACCGCCCGGTATGACTTAACGTTGGAGGACGTAAATTACAAGATAAAGAAAGAAAACTCTAAGCCCTATGGATCCTGGGCTCATTTGAGTATAATTTCATTCACCGTCCGGTATGACTTAACGTTGGAGGACGTAAATTACAAGATAAAGAAAGAAAACTCTAAGCTGTATGGATCCTGGGCTCATTTGAGTATAATTTCATTCACCGCCCGGTATGACTTAACGTTGGAGGACGTAAATTACAAGATAAAGAAAGAAAACTCTAAGCTGTATGGATCCTGGGCTCATTTGAGTATAATTTCATTCACCGTCCGGTATGACTTAACGTTGGAGGACGTAAATTACAAGATAAAGAAAGAAAACTCTAAGCCCTGTGGATCCTGGGCTCATTTGAGTATAATTTCATTCACCGTCCGGTATGACTTAACGTTGGAGGACGTAAATTACAAGATAAAGAAAGAAAACTCTAAGCCCTGTGGATCCTGGGCTCATTTGAGTATAATTTCATTCACCGCCCGGTATGACTTAACGTTGGAGGACGTAAATTACAAGATAAAGAAAGAAAACTCTAAGCCCTGTGGATCCTGGGCTCATTTGAGTATAATTTCATTCGTCGCCCGGTATGACTTAACGTTGGAGGACGTAAATTACAAGATAAAGAAAGAAAACTCTAAGCTGTATGGATCCTGGGCTCATTTGAGTATAATTTCATTCACCGTCCGGTATGACTTAACGTTGGAGGACGTAAATTACAAGATAAAGAAAGAAAACTCTAAGCTGTATGGATCCTGGGCTCATTTGAGTATAATTTCATTCACCGTCCGGTATGACTTAACGTTGGAGGACGTAAATTACAAGATAAAGAAAGAAAACTCTAAGCTCTATGCATCCTGGGATCATTTGAGTATAATTTCATTCACCGCCCGGTATGACTTAACGTTGGAGGACGTAAATTACAAGATAAAGAAAGAAAACTCTAAGCTGTATGGATCCTGGGCTCATTTGAGTATAATTTCATTCACCTTCCGGTATGACTTAACGTTGGAGGACGTAAATTACAAGATAAAGAAAGAAAACTCTAAGCTGTATGGATCCTGCGATCATTTGAGTATAATTTCATGCACCGTCCGGTATGACTTAACGTTGGAGGACGTAAATTACAAGATAAAGAAAGAAAACTCTAAGCTGTATGGATCCTGCGATCATTTGAGTATAATTTCATTCACCGCCCGGTATGACTTAACGTTGGAGGACGTAAATTACAAGATAAAGAAAGAAAACTCTAAGCTCTATGCATCCTGGGATCATTTGAGTATAATTTCATTCACCGCCCGGTATGACTTAACGTTGGAGGACGTAAATTACAAGATAAAGAAAGAAAACCCTAAGCTCTATGCATCCTGGGATCATTTGAGTATAATTTCATTCACCGCCCGGTATGACTTAACGTTGGAGGACGTAAATTACAAGATAAAGAAAGAAAACTCTAAGCTCTATGCATCCTGGGATCATTTGAGTATAATTTCATTCACCGTCCGGTATGACTTAACGTTGGAGGACGTAAATTACAAGATAAAGAAAGAAAACTCTAAGCCCTATGGATCCTGCGATCATTTGAGTATAATTTCATTCACCGTCCGGTATGACTTAACGTTGGAGGACGTAAATTACAAGATAAAGAAAGAAAACTCTAAGCCCTGTGGATCCTGGGCTCATTTGAGTATAATTTCATTCACCGCCCGGTATGACTTAACGTTGGAGGACGTAAATTACAAGATAAAGAAAGAAAACTCTAAGCTGTATGGATCCTGGGCTCATTTGAGTATAATTTCATTCACCGTCTGGTATGACTTAACGTTGGAGGACGTAAATTACAAGATAAAGAAAGAAAACTCTAAGCTGTATGGATCCTGGGCTCATTTGAGTATAATTTCATTCACCGTCCGGTATGACTTAACGTTGGAGGACGTAAATTACAAGATAAAGAAAGAAAACTCTAAGCTGTATGGATCCTGCGATCATTTGAGTATAATTTCATTCACCGTCCGGTATGACTTAACGTTGGAGGACGTAAATTACAAGATAAAGAAAGAAAACTCTAAGCTCTATGCATCCTGCGATCATTTGAGTATAATTTCATTCACCGTCCGGTATGACTTAACGTTGGAGGACATAAATTACAAGATAAAGAAAGAAAACTCTAAGTTCTATGGATCCTGGGCTCATTTGAGTATAATTTCATTCACCGTCCGGTATGACTTAACGTTGGAGGACGTAAATTACAAGATAAAGAAAGAAAACTCTAAGCCCTATGGATCCTGGGCTCATTTGAGTATAATTTCATTCACCGTCCGGTATGACTTAACGTTGGAGGATGTAAATTACAAGATAAAGAAAGAAAACTCTAAGCTCTATGGATCCTGGGCTCATTTGAGTATAATTTCATTCACCGTCCGGTATGACTTAACGTTGGAGGACGTAAATTACAAGATAAAGAAAGAAAACTCTAAGCTCTATGCATCCTGGGATCATTTGAGTATAATTTCATTCACCGCCCGGTATGACTTAACGTTGGAGGACGTAAATTACAAGATAAAGAAAGAAAACTCTAAGCTCTATGCATCCTGGGATCATTTGAGTATAATTTCATTCACCGCCCGGTATGACTTAACGTTGGAGGACGTAAATTACAAGATAAAGAAAGAAAACTCTAAGCTCTATGCATTCTGGGATCATTTGAGTATAATTTCATTCACCGCCCGGTATGACTTAACGTTGGAGGACGTAAATTACAAGATAAAGAAAGAAAACTCTAAGCTGTATGGATCCTGGGCTCATTTGAGTATAATTTCATTCACCGTCCGGTATGACTTAACGTTGGAGGACGTAAATTACAAGATAAAGAAAGAAAACTCTAAGTTCTATGGATCCTGGGCTCATTAGAGTATAATTTCATTCACCGTCCGGTATGACTTAACGTTGGAGGACGTAAATTACAAGATAAAGAAAGAAAACTCTAAGCCCTATGGATCCTGGGCTCATTTGAGTATAATTTCATTCACCGTCCGGTATGACTTAACGTTGGAGGACGTAAATTACAAGATAAAGAAAGAAAACTCTAAGCTGTATGGATCCTGGGCTCATTTGAGTATAATTTCATTCACCGTCCGGTATGACTTAACGTTGGAGGACGTAAATTACAAGATAAAGAAAGAAAACTCTAAGCTGTATGGATCCTGGGCTCATTTGAGTATAATTTCATTCACCGCCCGGTATGACTTAACGTTGGAGGACGTAAATTACAAGATAAAGAAAGAAAACTCTAAGCCCTATGGATCCTGGGCTCATTTGAGTATAATTTCATTCACCGTCCGGTATGACTTAACGTTGGAGGACGTAAATTACAAGATAAAGAAAGAAAACTCTAAGCCCTATGGATCCTGGGCTCATTTGAGTATAATTTCATTCACCGTCCGGTATGACTTAACGTTGGAGGACGTAAATTACAAGATAAAGAAAGAAAACTCTAAGCCCTATGGATCCTGGGCTCATTTGAGTATAATTTCATTCACCGTCCGGTATGACTTAACGTTGGAGGACGTAAATTACAAGATAAGGAAAGAAAACTCTAAGCTGTATGGATCCTGGGCTCATTTGAGTATAATTTCATTCACCGTCCGGTATGACTTAACGTTGGAGGACGTAAATTACAAGATAAAGAAAGAAAACTCTAAGCTGTATGGATCCTGGGCTCATTTGAGTATAATTTCATTCACCGTCCGGTATGACTTAACGTTGGAGGACGTAAATTACAAGATAAAGAAAGAAAACTCTAAGCCCTATGGATCCTGGGCTCATTTGAGTATAATTTCATTCACCGTCCGGTATGACTTAACGTTGGAGGACGTAAATTACAAGATAAAGAAAGAAAACTCTAAGCCCTATGGATCCTGGGCTCATTTGAGTATAATTTCATTCACCGTCCGGTATGACTTAACGTTGGAGTACGTAAATTACAAGATAAAGAAAGAAAACTCTAAGCTGTATGGATCCTGGGCTCATTTGAGTATAATTTCATTCACCGTCCGGTATGACTTAACGTTGGAGGATGTAAATTACAAGATAAAGAAAGAAAACTCTAAGCCTTATGGATCCTGGGCTCATTTGAGTATAATTTCATTCACCGTCCGGTATGACTTAACGTTGGAGGACGTAAATTACAAGATAAAGAAAGAAAACTCTAAGCTGTATGGATCCTGGGCTCATTTGAGTATAATTTCATTCACCGTCCGGTATGACTTAACGTTGGAGGACGTAAATTACAAGATAAAGAAAGAAAACTCTAAGCTGTATGGATCCTGGGCTCATTTGAGTATAATTTCATTCACCGTCTGGTATGACTTAACGTTGGAGGACGTAAATTACAAGATAAAGAAAGAAAACTCTAAGTTCTATGGATCCTGGGCTCATTTGAGTATAATTTCATTCACCGTCCGGTATGACTTAACGTTGGAGGACGTAAATTACAAGATAAAGAAAGAAAACTCTAAGCTATATGGATCCTGGGCTCATTTGAGTATAATTTCATTCACCGTCCGGTATGACTTAACGTTGGAGGATGTAAATTACAAGATAAAGAAAGAAAACTCTAAGCTCTATGGATCCTGGGCTCATTTGAGTATAATTTCATTCACCGTCCGGTATGACTTAACGTTGGAGGACGTAAATTACAAGATAAAGAAAGAAAACTCTAAGCTGTATGGATCCTGGGCTCATTTGAGTATAATTTCATTCACCGTCCGGTATGACTTAACGTTGGAGGACGTAAATTACAAGATAAAGAAAGAAAACTCTAAGCTGTATGGATCCTGGGCTCATTTGAGTATAATTTCATTCACCGTCTGGTATGACTTAACGTTGGAGGACGTAAATTACAAGATAAAGAAAGAAAACTCTAAGTTCTATGGATCCTGGGCTCATTTGAGTATAATTTCATTCACCGTCCGGTATGACTTAACGTTGGAGGACGTAAATTACAAGATAAAGAAAGAAAACTCTAAGTTCTATGGATCCTGGGCTCATTTGAGTATAATTTCATTCACCGTCCGGTATGACTTAACGTTGGAGGACGTAAATTACAAGATAAAGAAAGAAAACTCTAAGCTGTATGGATCCTGGGCTCATTTGAGTATAATTTCATTCACCGTCTGGTATGACTTAACGTTGGAGGACGTAAATTACAAGATAAAGAAAGAAAACTCTAAGCTGTATGGATCCTGGGCTCATTTGAGTATAATTTCATTCACCGTCCGGTATGACTTAACGCTGGAGGACGTAAATTGCAAGATAAGGAAAGAAAATAATTCTAAGCTCTATGTATCCGGGGCTCATTTGAGCATCTTTTCATTCACTGTCCGGTATGACTTAACGTTGGAGGACGTAAATTACAAGATAATGAAAGAAGATAACTCTAAGCCCTATGTATCCTGGGCTCATTTGAGCATCATTTCATTCACCGTCCGTTATGACTTAAGTTGGACGTAAATTATTTTTTTTTTCACCTTTATATTATATTTATTTTCTGTGACGAAATTCCTAAAAGTATCTGTACCGTGGCTCATGGATTTTAGTAGTGCTGATTTACTGCCGCAAAATTATTTATAATTTTAAAGAATACAGCATTAGAGTTTGAAAATACACTATTATATCTCCTGAGTATAAACCCATTTTTACAAAATTCTGACCTGGGTTAAATGTATGTTGATTTTTGCATGTTATATATAACTAGACCAACATTGTTTAGTTAAAACAATTGAGCAATAATTTTATGTGTTTAATGTAACCTGGATAGAATTACTGTTCATATTAAATGTATAGGAACCTATAATAAACAATTGAACACACGTGGTTTTGTGATACATGGTTGTGTTGGCATTACAACTTCGGGTTAACTTGATATCACAAGTCAGAGAGTACTAAAATAAACATACAAATGACTCCCGTGATGTAAACTGCTGTACCTGATTTTGTCGCAGTTGTGAAGGAAAAAGTTCGGTCTTAGTTTGAGGGAACCTAGTTTCGAAGCAGGCCGTCAGTATGAGAGGAAAGAATGATTTTAATAAATCACCATGACGGCTTTGTCAAAGTTGTCAACAGCGCGTGAGTGGAAACGGGCAGAGAAAATGAGAAATTCTATACACTGCTGAAAGAGGTAATCATTCCATAATTCCCTTCGTGTACAACACGGTACAGAAGCGCAATTGGAGGAAAAGGCTGTAGTCCATTATGCCTGAGCGTGACTGTAAAGGAATGATGTATAAATCTTACTTTTTACCAGATGTGAAGAAAAGTAAACATCTTGCCAAATGTACTCCTTATCACCTGTCTGACGAATAGGTGCACTTGTTTGGGGGAGGTCGCTGGTGTAGCGTGGCTCGGTTTAGAAGTCAGAGAAGGTGGGGATATAGTGCAATGCAGTCTGACCATCAAAAATGTAACACGATGCATATTTTGTTTCTTGCAAAATCGATATCACATGAATCTCCAGAATGTGTCGTTCTACCTTCAAAAGGAATCTTTTCTTTAACAAAATTCATAAGTTTACGTACTGTAAACTCGAGAAAAGTTAAAATAAGACCTGAAGCTTTGCTGGCGACGAACACGCTCACTTTCTTCTCGGGCAGCCAGCCAGGTGAAAAGATGATTAGATTTCAACATGGATCGGGCATTTTGCGTAGCTTTCTTGCAGATCTCAACAGCCTTCGACCTCAAATACAGTTTACCATGGAAGTGGAGAAGGATGGAACTCTTCCATTCCTGGACATTCTTGTTTCAAAAAACAGCAACGGTACACTGGGGCATGCTGTATATCGCAAGCCTACACACACCGATCTCTATCTGAACGCTCATAGTTTTGTGTGCCTAACTAATATTTTGACTGATGAAACGATTTTCTCAGGGTATACATGCGTGTTTAAATAAGGATCCCAACGGGTACTTGATATAAAATATTTAATGAAAACTTCAAACACTCATTACTAGGGCCCGGATTTTGATGAAAAGTCATCTTTTTTCTGAGTAGTCACGGGCGATGCTTATTGGAAATAAGTGCATTCTGGAAAAAATACGTTAGATATATATGGTTTTTATAGGTCATCAAAATGAACTTTTCCCACATGTTATAATAAGGCCGTTTTTCAACATTTAGATGCATTTTCCGCTCATTTTCTTTGTTTTCCACAAATTTATAGGGCATTTTCATCTGTAGCCCGCATTTGGGAGGACCGGGTTCCATTCCCGTGGCGAACCTCATCCTGATCCATGGGCCTTTTTTTTTTTTTTAAATAATCTGCGATTGGATGTTCATTTATAGCATCCTAACAGTGCTGGTGAATTTATGACACATCAATTCGAGGAATCGCCGATTACATCGTCCAGTACATGTGGATTGCTTCAGTCAGAACTTGAGGAGCTAGAAGTGTCGCAGTAAGCAGAGTAGTTTGTGAGGTGTGTAAATTTGTTGTGTTGTGGCATTGAAATGCCGAAACAAAAACAGTCAACTGCGTCCCGTTTGAAACATATTCTCTACTGATGGAAGAGTATTATTCTGTAAAGTGTGCGAAATTAAAAGTTGCTCCAGACAAACGGTTCACCATACAACATGTTGGACGCCAAAAGAATTTGCAAGCTCTTTAAAATGTGAAGAAAAGACAAGTGTCTCAGTTACTGTTAAAAGAAACGGCTTCGACATCAAGTAACAAGTCATCTTATTTTTGCAAAGAATTGTGTGAAGTATTTGTTAGTGGAAATATTCCCCTAGAAAAATTAAGTAATTCCAAATTACGAGATTTTCTTGAACGTCACACTGGTCATTCAATTCCAGATGAATTAAATTTGCGTAAACGTTACGTACAAAAATGTTATGAAGACATGTTAAACAGAATACGTGAATATGTGAATGGGAAATGAAATGAAATGTGTAGTGTTTAACGCCCGCTTTTACTACATACGGCACCGCAGGCGATGACACTGATGATACATGAGAAGAATATGGAGCACTGGTGGAATGAGATGGTGGGGGAAACCGGAGATCCCGGAGAAAACCCGCCACAGCGCCATGTTGTCCACCACAAATCTCACTTTGCGGTCGCCTGGGATCGAACCCGGGCCGCCTTGGTGAGAGCCAAGCGGTCTAATGTATGTATCAATTGATGTGACAAGCGATTTAGAGGGGCGTTATGTAGCTAATGTAGTGAAAGGTAAGCTAGAAACTACTAGTGCCAGACAAATGTTTCTTCTGACCTCAGAGGTAATGGAAGCTGTTAACTACTTTCAGGTATGCAAACTGTTCGATAAATCCATGTATTTATTGTGGCCTAGTGGAATACAGCATGACAACGTGCTCCTCTTCCTAACAGACGTGACGCCTACATGTTATGGGCGGCAAAATCGATCCAAGAATTTTACAATAAGATGGTACATGTTACGTGTTGGGCCCATGCTTTTCATCGAATTGCGGAGCAGGTCAGTTCAACACTAATTTCCACAGTAAAGAAAATATTTCTGAAAGCGCCAACCCGAACTACGTATTTCAAAGAAAAAGCCCCTAATGTAGCTTTGCCCCCGGCACCAGTTTTAACACATATGCATGTATGTACCACTGTGACAATTTTAAAATAGAGAAGTGGTGAATAGGATAGATGCTAAGGCAATTGAGAGCGCACAGGATCTGTTTTGTGATACTCAAATGCAAGGTAAATTAGCTTTCATTAAATAAAAATTTGCATTTTCTACGGATGCCGTAACCCGCCTTGAAGACATTGTGAGGTGACATGACATTGGATAAGTTGACTGAGTTAATGAGGATTGTGGAAGAGAGGATACAAGATGTAAAAGGTGAGATTGGGGACAAAATTTGACAGACACTAACATCTGTGTTGGACAGATTGCCGATATCTTGTCAGGAGAAAACTTCAGAACTGATATTTTTAACAGGGTTTAACAGGCAGTGACAGTGTTTTTCAAATATGCACCTATAACATCTGTGGAAGTGGAGAGGAGTTTCACAAAGTATAAAACGGTTTTAACTGACAACCGCCGTTCCTTTACTTTTGGTAACTTAAAGATCACCACTTGGCTCTCACCAAAGCGGCCCGGGTTCGTTCCCAGGCGACCGCAAAGTGAGATTTGTGGTGGACAACACGGCGAATGGGGCGGGTTTCCTCCGGGACCTCCGGTTTCCTCCGCCATCTCATTCCACCGGTGCTCCATCTTCATCTCATGTACTATTAGTGTCACCGCCTGCGGTGCCGTATGTAGTAAAAGCGGACGTTAAACACTACACATTTCATTTAAAGATGTCCATGGTGGTGCACTGCAACGCTAAGTTTTGGCTAACGGGTACAGTAACTTATTTTTTCATATTTTATAAAATTGAAAATGACCTGATGAGTCTTGAATTTATTTATTATTTAGTAGCAATAATTGCATTATTTACTAAGAAAGTTAATTTTAAAATTTGGCTATCGAACCATATATTCGTTACTTGTCTGTGACAGTTATTAATTTATTATTATGAAATAAATTGTTAATTTTTGTTAGGTCATTTTTTTGCATTTTATGTGCTTTTTTATATTTTAAGGGCATTTTATAGCTCATTTTTAGAGAATTTTTGGGTCAACAACTTCCGAGCCATACTAATTGCTAAAGAGCTGTCGAAATTATTACTTTGAATACACGAGGTTGGGTCAAAAAGTAATGCCTCCTATTTTTTCCCCTTAAATAAGTAAGTTATGTGAAGTCTTTGAATTTGGCGCAATTCCTCAAACCTTCTTCTCCAATCCCCTGCAGTAGTAACTGCTTAAGTCAACAGGTGGCAGCACAGCATCCTCTTGCAAAATGGCTGACATCGACATACGTATTAGCGTTCTGAGATTGAATTTTTGACTGCGGAAGGTGAAACGCCAATTCGCATTCACGAAAGGCTAAAAAATGTGTATGGTGATGCAACGGTGGATGTCAGCACTGTTAGACGATGGGTTCGTCGCTGTAACGAAGCTGAAGGGCAAACACCATTGGCAGATGAAAAGCGAAGCGGCAGGCCGGTGACTGCAGGGACTCAATGCAACATTCAGCGAGTCGATGACATCATTCGTGGTGATCGCCGGGTAACAACACGTGAATTGTGTCGCATTACCTCCCTCAGTAGGGGCAGTGTGATGACGATTATTCAACAACTGGGTTACTCAAAAGTTTGTTCACGTTGGGTACCAAGAATGTTAACCACCCAAAACAAAGAAACAAGGAAAACAATAACCTCCGAACACTTGCAGTGCTTCAATATGGAGGGAGAGGAGTTTCTGGAAAAATTTATTAATGGAGACGAAACGTGGGTTCCTTTTTTGAACCTGAAACAAAGAGACAGTCAATGGAATGGCATCACACAACGATACCGAAGAAGAAAATGTCAAAACTCAGCGGTCGGCAGGGAAAGTTATGGCGACACAGTTTTGGGTTGCAGAGGGTGTGCTTATGATTGATTTTTTGGAGCAGGGATGCACAATAAGTTCTGTCCAATACGTCAGAGCTCTCAAAAAGCTAAAAGCACGTATTCGTCGAGTTCGCCCAACAAAAACTATAGTGGATGTTCTTCTTTTGCATGACAATGCAAGACCACACACCAGCCGCTACACCACTGCAGAAATTGAGAAATTGGGATGGCAAGTCTTAGCTCACTGACCTGGCACCATCAGACTTCCATCTGTTCGGGCCACTAAAGGAAGCTCATCGTGGGATTCATTTTGAAGATGAAGAGGCTGTGAAAACGTCCGTGCGTCAATGGCTTAGGAAGCAAGACCGTGTGTTTTACCACACTGGAATACATTCCCTAGTTAAAAGGTGGACCAATACTGTGGAAAAGGACAGAGATTATATTGAATAGTGACAAATTAATTGTAAATGTTGTAGTTTTCAAGCTATGTAAATTGGATTCAATTTTCTTGGTAATTAAAAGAGAAAAAGAAATAGGATGCATTACTTTCTGACCAACCCTCGTAACTGTAATAACCGAAGATTTAGCTGATATTATGAATTACTGCGGTTGATTCTTTACGAGTATTTAAGTTTTATTTTGTTTCTGATGCAGAACGACGCAACTTTACTCCTAGCTCTACATAATTATGTCTACGTCGTGTTGTGTCTTCTCATAACCTAAAACATAAAGTTACTCCCTTAAACAGTACCCCCACAAACGCGGATCAGTAACGTCACTCTTATTTTGTAATTTCTTTCAATGGCCTACATGACTAACCACATATGTTTCCCGTGAAAGCCTTTCGCCAGTCGTGAACCGAGTGGTTTTCCAAGAATTTTCCGAACGAAAAGTTATTAAATTATGCCCTCGTATCGGTACATTCGTCTGCAAACAGAAACTCAAAAACAAAAGTTCAGATAAGTACCACTTAAGTTGGTATGTTTTATGCGTATAATACGAATGTTTTCTGCTTCAAACATTCCGCTTCACAGAAAAGAGAACTGTTTTAGTTTTTATAAAGAATTACAAACAATTTCCATCAAAGTATTATATTTTTTTGCAATAGAGTAAATAAAATTAACTACAAAACATGTAACAAAGCATTGACGATAAATATAATAGATATAGTTTAGATTATCACAATTTCCTTAAGTAATATAAGGCTAGTATAACATTCTTTACAATAAGTGAATTACAAATATGTCCAGGAGGGTACACAGTTTTATAAAAAACAGCAGAATTATTCTCAACTTAATGTGTTATACAGAAGTACTTTTCACTAATTACTATATTTTTGATAGACTAGATGGTATGTTAGGTCCTCCAAATCATACGGATACTGGAATTATTAACTTGTAGGATTATTAATTGTATATAGAAATGATAGGTACATAGGTAATAAATAATTTTCAGACAGGCACTAAAATCAATGCATAATGTAGGCAAGAGTTAGGAGTTAAAATTCTGCCAAAGGATAAGAAGTCATTAACCAGACAAAGGATGTGTTGAGGCAAAGAATTTAGAATTTAAGATTAGCTAAGGCAATTAGGCGTTCTGGCGAATTCAGCAAGAAATTCACTAGTTCAAAGTTCAGGAAGTTATAACATAGCAGGTTCAGAAACCAGAGAGCTGTTCGAAGACCGTATATCAATTCTTAAACATGTAAAGGAAAGGAATTCTTACAATTTCACAAGTTTAGTCAAAGATAAAACAGGTGTTTCAGATGCGAATAAGAGGTTCAATGTATAGATTACAGAAGTGTTTCACTGAGATAGATATCGGTAGTCCGTTTTCTTCAAATGGGAAGCGGTGTGTCCTTGAACGCTTCTAGGTGAGCAACCAATCGGAGACCCGCGGTGTTGTCGTATTGCATTCCCTACTAAGTAGTGTGTGACGAGCGCCAACCTAATCAATCTGTATGAAATACTATTCGCGCTAAGACAAAAATTCAGATTTCGCCAAAACTGATCCATGTGGATCGTAGAGAGTAATGTATCTAACATAACCATGAAAACCCCATATTTTTAGCTCAAATAGTTTTTCTAATAGAAATAAATAAACCACTATTACCTGTACTACAACAATAAATCGCGACGTAAACACTGTAACAATATCATTGGTTGGCATGTATGAGTGTACGTATATTTGTAATTACTCAGAACTGAAACGCAAATGTTTGACATGACGTGATAAAAGAATTACTTTAAATAATCCAATTTTAGCGATAGGAAACAAATTTCCGGCTGCCCTGACAGAACGTGTCTGGTCACATTATATCTTTGTTTATGAATGGTTCGTAATCTCTATTTACTCTAGAGAATTCAAAGTGGTTGGTGTGTATGTACGTACATATACTTTTAATTACTCAGAACTGAAATTTAAACTACTGCATGACGTGCTAAAATATTTACTGTGAATAAATCAAGGTGTTAAATTTGAGAAAGGGAAAACACTTCATTCCCTGTTAGCCTGTGGAATGCTGTATGCTTATGTTTATGAATAAATATTGGATAGGAAGTGTTTGTTTACTCTGGAGAGTTCAGATCAATATCATTCAGTTGTTCTTTACACAACAGTAGAGTAAGGGTTAAAAAGTGCAATGGCTTCTTGCGGTGAATTTAGTGGCGAGTCAAAAAGGCTGATATTGCAAAGTCAGGCTCGAAGTAATATTTTTAAGGTGTACACGTTCTTCAGAAAATTTTCGGAAACAAGCTAAAAATGAGTTATTGCAAAGAGTACTTCCGTTTAGAAACACGGAAAAAGTGAATCAGCTGGATCAACTTGCAATTGAAATGGGACACGAGGTAATACGCCTCTCGCCTTACCACTGCCAATATAATCTAATTGAATTGGTGTGGGCTCAAATAAAAAGGGGGATTTCAAATAGAAATAATACTTTTAAACTGACGGACGCTAAACGACTTGTTCTCGAATAAATTGACAAGTAATAACACAACAGGACTGGGAGAACTACGTGGGGCATACAGAAAACCTTCAAGAAGACGATTTTAAGAAAGAAATAGCACGTGACGAGATTTTGGAACCTATAATCATAAATTTGCAAGACTCAGACGATGAAGACAGTGACAATGACGAATTGTCTCTTAACGGAAGTGACATTGACAGCGATATGGATGAACCACTGGCAGTTCCATTGGATTACAAAAACAGGTAATTCATACTCTATAATTATAGTTACAGTATTTTAAAATATACATAATTTGCGAAAATCCTTTTTCCAATTTTTATTTTGGCAACTGCATCGTTGTAAAAGTTTTTAAAATATAATTTGCTTACCCTTACGTCTGCGCCAAGCAGACCTGCGTGTTGTATGAGTGTGCGAGAGAGGGAAATATAAAATGAGTGAGGTAACAAGCTGGCAACGCTGAGTGTGATACGGCATCTGATTAGCTGGACTCTAGAACTCCTCCCATTTGAAACATATAATAAGAACCGTGCTCGGGTTATACTTAGCGGTAATAGCAAGGGAATTCGTAGTTTAGTATTTGATACCGGATGTTTGTGTGTTGAGATTAATGATGGACAGTTGGATAAATAATTCAAATGAATAATTTCCAATATGCATTGAAACCAATGCATTACAAGAGGTCATTTGGCCAAATTTCATGTTAAGGAAAATCAACCGGGTCGGATTAAGGCATTTAGAGAATTAGATTTTAGTGTAATCATGTTTACAATAAATCCAAATTCGTATGGTCTGATGATTAGCAATGTTTGCTTGCAAATCCAAAGGTTCCGGCTTTAGGATGAGCATTTTGGTTTAGCCAGAATATTCTTCGTTCTCTCTAGAGTTTGGAAATAGGAGTGATGATGCAAAGGTGTTTGTGTGGATGCATTTCATCTTTATAAACACTTATCGTAAAAGAACCCAAAGTTGCAAGTAAACAAGTGAACATTATTGTTGATGGGCAACTGTTCTAAAGGGAAAATCGCCGATTTGACCTTAGATGCTAACGGCGGCATTAAGGCGGCGGCGGGAGGTGGCATTAAGCATATTTGGATGTCAGGACGTTTAGAAGTAAGACTTGCGTGTGGAAACAAGCAGAATTACACTTAATATTGATCAAGCTACAGAGTAAAAATTATACGTCAGATGCCAAAAAGAATTAAAATTTAACAATCTATAAGTAGTAAGGATGTTGGCAAGGAGTCATAATGGACAAAAGAGGGTGTAGTTCTAAAATTTGTGTCCTTTTTCACTCACGACAACTTATAATGTGTTATTGCAGAAACAGCTATTTTGAACTGTAAAGTATTAATACGTCAGAAATTAACACTTCAGTAATTACAATTTGGAATGTTAAGATTCAGAAACAATTTAATTTTGAATTACAAGATGTTCGCAACTTGTTTAAGAACCTCCATTAAATTAATCTCTGTTTCATATAACCTTGCCCCGCTGACCTGTATCACTCCGCGTGCAACTACCTTCCCCCTCATCCTAATTGGCTAATGCTTTCGCGCCATAGGCCATAGGCGGTACCTTCCCATCACATTTAAACCTGCAGTAAACGTCATAATAATTGCCAGGAAGATAGATAAAATCATACAAATAAGGATATGAAGGCAAGTTTATAATGAAACTGGGCAAGTTGAAGCTGAAAGAATGAGCAATGAAACTGAAACAAGTTTATAATGAAAGGCCTTCGGTCTTATAAACCAGCACACATACCTTGCAAAAATGCTTGTCTTTCAGTCTTAAAAGTCCTGTCACGCCATGCTTGTCGTGTGTTCATTCACCCAAGTCTCATCAAGGTAGTATATTTTGCGACTTGTATCCTGATACAGTCTGATTGTCCTTAAATGACGTCTTCGCCACACAGCAATATCGCCCCTTGAGTGGTAAGTTTTCCTGTTGTCTCAATTTCATGTCGCGATGTTTCTACGCATCTAACACACTCACCTGTAAGTTCGGAGCACAGCTGTTTGACTTCTCTCACTGATAAGACGGATTCTTCTCTGTGAGTGCATTAAATACATGAACCACACTTCTTTTTTCGCCGCTTTGTAAAGGTTTTCCCCTGCGATGCTTCAGCGAAAAACTGGCGCTAGGCTCTGCCATTATACATATAATAAGTACACGCGCAATAAACGATCAATAAAATAATTTAGCTCTCGCACTCGGCACAACATACATTCGAATGACGATATGTGACTAATCCAGTTCAAAACAAGGACAGTGATAAAAGTTATATAAACAAATATGTCATCACTACCGCTAAATTACGTGCTATCGTGTCATGTGCTTGAGAGCAACGGAACCTGTTACCGCATAACAGTCTACACCACAACAGCAGCCAATGAGATGTGATAAGGTCACGTGACCGTTAAGAGATACGGGGCAAGCTTATGTGAAACAAGGATTAGTGCTGTGCAGTATCACAACAACACAGAAAAGATCTCATTGATCACTACTGAACCAGCCTACGTTCTCAATATCATTAGTCATATGTCATATGATGTTAGATGACCTGAAGGTCTTTGAAACAATTTTAATGACATTAGAACTCCTAAGGTTGCCCTTTCCGAGGTCAGCATTCTGTCTTAATGTGACAATGTTAATATTTCCCACAGATATTTCCTGAGAAGTTTTGTGCAACTATGATCATCTGCATGGAACAGTAAAGCAAAGAAAATACCTGTGCATGGATTTCTATAGATACGTGTATCACTTGAAGTTATAATGGTCATTGAATCCTATTTAATAATTGGGAAAGCTTAAGAATTTGACAAACGTATGCCAGGTAAAACATAGATATCTTACATAAATTCGCTTTGTATTAAATGATATTAATTATAGCATCCACCACATTAAATATTCTTTGAGCTTTGTTTAAAAATGTGGTTTGTAAAGTTTGAATGCTCTTTTTCATGTTCCTTGCAAAGAGTTATTATATGTTTCAAATGGGAAGGTGTTTGTCCTTGAGTGCTACTAGGTGAACAACCAATCGGAGTCCTGCGGTGTTGTCATATTGCATTACCCTAAGTGGTGTGTGACGAGCGCCAAACTAATCAATCTCTAATAAATACGAGGGCTGTTCAATAAAGAATGATCACAATTTTTTTGACAACATACCTTTACTCATCCTCATAATTTTGATGGTCCTTCTCAAAATAGTCTCCCCTGAATGCGATGTACTTGTCCCAGCGTTTCTGCCAGTCTTCAGAGACATGCTGGAAACCATTTTTTGAGAGATACTTCAAAATCGCCTCCGCAGCCTTCACCACTGCTTTTGATGATGGATAATGCCTCCCACGAAGGCGTTTCTTCAAATTAGGGAATAGAAAAGAAGTCACATGGGGCTATATCCGGACTATACAGAGGGTGAGGGATGCATTTCACGTGGGTTTTTGCAAGATATTCGGCAACAACATTGGCAATATGCGGCCGCGCATTATCGTGGTGCAGCATCCAGCCTGCTTCACGGAAATGTGGTCTGTTGCGCCTGATATGTACTTGCAATGTTTTCAGGATATCTCTGTAGTATTGTCCAGTACTGATGTGTGTGCAGGTACAACATGCTGATAAACCATTCCATGAATATCAAAGAATGAGATGACCATAACTTTCCTAGGAGAAGCAACCGCTTTTGCTTTTTGGGGGTTGGCGATGAAGGAGATTTCCACACTGAGCTTTGCAGTTTGCTCTCAGGATCAAAATGATGTAGCCAAGTTTCATCAGCAGTGATTACGTTTGAAAGAAACTCCGGATCTTCCTCTAACATCAACTTTAACTGCATGTTACCTCCATTACAGCGGTAGGCGATACTGAACATGTCTGAACTTGTCTGGTTCTCACAGATGGGAACCAGGAGTACCAACAATGAAACTACTACGGCACATTTGCTTCTTATTAAGCTAACAGAATATAATAAGATTAAATTTCAGTGCGAAAAATTATGATCATTCTTTATTGAACAGCCCTCGTACAGTTCGCGTTAAGACAAAAATTCAGATTTTGTAAACACTGATCCATGAGGAAGGAGAGAGTAATGTATATAACATAACCGTAAGACTCAAATAGTTTTAGCTCAAATAGTTTTCCTAATACAAATAAAGTAGATACCATTATAACAATGCACTGCAACGTGAGCACTGTATTGAACACCATTATTGGTTGGCATGTATGCGTGAACGTATATTTAAAACGTAAACATTTCACTTGACATGATAAAAGAAGCATGCACTTTGAATAAGCCAAGGTGTTTGTTAAATTCGACGAAAGGAAACGACACACTTATTGCTAGTCTGGCAGAACGTGTCTGGTCACATTATATCTTTGTTTATGAATGGTTCGTAATCTCTATTTACTCCAGAGAGTTCAAAGCAGCCTTATTCAGTTACTCTGCCATAAAAGAGTGTATCAGCTGGCTCAATGAGACACGATACACCTCTCCTCTTACTACTGCCAGAACAATCCAATTGAGTTAATGTGGATTCAAATTATGTTGCAAATAGAAATAATATTTTTAAACTGACTGACGCTTAACACTTATTCACCTAGAAATTGACAAGGAACACAACAAGCGTGAGACATCAGATAAACTACAAGAAGACGACTTTTGGAAAGAAATAGCACGTAACGAGATTTTGGAAGCTATAATCATAAATTTGCAGTACTCAGACGCGGAAGACAATGAAAATGACGAATTATCTTTTAACGTAAGTAACATGCACAGCTATACGGAAATTCAGTTTGCGTTTCCTTACGTCTAGCACCAAAGAGACTCGAAAGTGCGCGAGAGAGAGGGAAATATAACAACTTGGGGATAACTAGGTGGCAACGCTGAAGGCTCTAACGCATCTGATTTGCTGCAGGTAAGAACTCTTCCCTTTTGAAACACATAATAGTAATATCTTTGCGTATCTGTAATTTTCGATCAGCTGCTTTAAATAACATGCTATTGTTTGAAGCTAAAAACGTGTCTCGCATTTTATGTAATGGGAAACACCTTCGGTGAATGAATGGAAATTAATTGATCTATTAGTGGTCCGAACTGTAAAGCCCGGGTCTTAAAGTACTTACAGTATAAGTCCCCATTAAAGCAATTGTCTCACGGTTTATGAGAAATCTTAGTGGTTTACCGGGAGAATTTAATATCGTGCTGGTACATTAGTCATGGTAGTTCAATGTTTAGGAGCAACCGGCAGGAGTTCGGTTCAAATCTCGGCAATGTCATTGAAGTTTTCATTCTGAATCTATCTTTCCAACCTTCGGTGAGTGTTTATTGTAATTTGTAGGAAGTAGTGTAGAAAACCTCACATTAATGTTACACATCAGATTTTCTACTTTCTCTACCACTTACCTTTAGTAAGTAGAGGAAGTATTGCATTTTATCTAAAATTCTTAATCGATATTTTACTAAAAATATGCGTTTGATGTCCTCTGAATGAAAAACAAGCCTAGAAAAGCTTTGCGTGTATGTTTGATTTTCTTGACACTGTTTTACTAGTTCAATGCTCATTAGTTTATTACTATATACGGCAGTAGGCATTGATTGAAATGAACTGATTATTCGGAAAGGCAATTCGCTAAGGAAACGTTGGAGGCCTAAGTACAGAGTATCTTCTCGACATTTGCCGACTGTACCTCCTCTACCCTTAGCCGGTTGTGTCGTCAGTGTGCGTCTATAAACAGCATAACTCAAATACAGAAGGTCGACAGATGAACCGCTCTAATGCCCGATTTCACCAACAGATGTTAAGACTTAAGACGAGTTTAGCAATAGTTAAAACAAAAATTGCATTTCACCAACAAGTGTTAGCGTAACACTCGTGATAAATCTCATGTTAAACTAACAAGCCAAATTTCTGATATTAAGTCCTTAACAATTGTAAATAGTCAAGAAGGCGAGCATGAACTCAGCTGTTGATGTCGAGTTGCTATATTTAAGACCGTATAAATGGCATTCGTAGTAGAGTACGGCCTATGACGAGAAATGATTTTGAGGAGCTATCCGAAGAAAATTGTTTACGGAGGTATAGACTGTCGAAACATGTTGCTGTGAAGGTTACTGAGGAAGTACAAGAGAGGTTAGAGCATGCATCGAAAGGAACATGACGATCTCGACTTTGCTTCAGGTATTAATAACCTTGCGATTTTATAACTCACTGAATTATGTGGATAATACATTGTCCACCTGCCGTCTTGAAACGTTCAAGTCACTTGTCCTTCTTTGCTCCTCGTTTTAAATTTAGGTAACACTGAGTTAGAACATGTATCGAAAGGAATATGCCGATCTCGCCTTTGCATCAAGTATTAATAACTTTGCGATTTTATAATTCACTGTGGATAACACACTGTCCACCCTCCGTCTTGAAACGTGCAAGTCACTCGTCACCTGCACTTCTTCGTACCTCGTTTTAAATTTACATAATACGTTTCGTTTGTAGTAATGACACATGCATTTGAATTAAGTTTGTTTCCAATTTTTCCCCGTGTGACATCTTTCTCTTTTACATTCACTGCATCCGTCCTATTTTCTACGACATCGTTATACTTCGTCAACAGTTCAATTAACAATCCTTTCTCCATTTATGAGAAATTAGTTTCATGGCATTTGTTTATGATTTTGTTTATCCACCATTTTTTATAACTGTGTGCAGACTGCGGTGCAGACGAAAATGAAAACAAAAGCGCATCGTAGTACGTTCAGAAAATAATACGACTCACCCACAGCCTTCTATAACTGTAATATTTACAAGTTTCTTGGTGTTAGCACGTGTTTCTTAACATTTTCAGAAAACAGGTTGGTGAAATCAAGAAATTGTTAGGGCTATTACAAAAGTTACGTTACATTTGTTAACGTCGATTTTAACATCTGTTGGTGAAGTCGGGCCTAAGACGAATATTTTGGGTTCCAGCCTTATTTTTATATTTTCTACACCATCATTGTCGTCACCATCTCTTAAAGTTTTTAAAGATTTTCCTGTTCTGACCTCAGGACTTTTCGGTCTTCTCATTGTCCTCCAATATATGTACCTGTTCTCATATTGTGGTGACTGTACGTCAATTTAAGGCAGCGGTTTTGTTCATTCTCTGCAAATGATGTCTTCATATTTATCTCTATTTGTATTTTGCTATTTATTGGACAGCTATCTAATTCTTCTATTTTAATGTTATTTCATCCATTATTATAAGCTTCAAGGTATTAAACGTCTTTCTAATTGCTTTTTTCCCATTCTTTTTCCTTTATCGTCTATCTTTCGCTCTTAATTATATAGAAGATGAATTGATAGGTGGCTTAACTTTGCTCAGTAGCCTTTTATCAAACTAGAGATGTTTTATGTGTCATAAATCTACAATATAGGACCACCGATAGACACGCCCATATTGGGATGACGTAAAAATTTGGCCCTTTCAACTGTTTGGAATTATGCAAGAGGGAAGATAAAAAGGAGCCGTTTCCAGGGGGCAGAGCTGCACATTTTAAGACCTAAATTATCTAGTTCGTACCTTTAATACCCAAGGTACAATGAAAGGTTATCATTTCTGAGCTGCTCAGTTCCTGGTATGTGCAATCATTTATGGTGCTTAGCCTGAGTGAAGCAAGGAAACAAAAAAGTTTCTAACAACTGTTAATAAATATTTTATAAGCGCGCTAAAACAAGTTGACATATTAACAGTTATAGTTACGTCCTGTAAATTATTCATTGAGTGTGAGAACACCATTCAAACATTTTGCTTACGTATGATTGAGTGTCTTTCGCATTCCTAACTCTTTGGAATATGAGAGAGAGAGAAACAATTATAGAGATGAAAAGAAGGAGAAACAAGGTAATCTAATAGTTATGAATACATTTTTATACATTCATCCATCCTCTATACATAAACAAATGTTAAAACAACGGGAGATCCAAGTTTCAGTTTGTTGGTTTCTCAGTTGTCCACTTCCAGGTCTTTGCAAGGAAAGTCGCTGCAGTCTCCGATGTGAGAACCTCTGGTGGCAGCATTCCGGACCTTGGCCTTCACTTGTTCCGGGATGTATTCATTTTTGAAAATCTCCGAGGTAATTCTGCAAAGAAAAGAAGTTTGGTTTATAAAATGCCGTTCAATGAAGAACAATCTTTTAAAGCAATATCTGCTTTATTCATAATATGGTATTGTCTGTTCTGAAGATTACTCTTAAATATTGGGGATGATTTATTAAATATGGATTTAAACTACATGACGATTAAACTGTAGTTAATAAAAGGTAAAGGCACATCCGTTGTAGGGGACACGCAACCGAGCAGAGCACTGACGTAGGCTATCTAGCCATTTGTTTTTCCACCGCGTATCCAGGGACGGATAAAGGGAGAGATTCTAAGGGTTTTCAGGCCAAATGATGACAGGTCCAAGCATGGATGGGGTCCCTAAAACCTTAGTTCGAAGGCATCGGATACATTTGGAGCCCCCCATACCTCCGTAAGTCTGTAGCCGCAATGTCTCCCCAAACGGACTGCTGGACAGTCCAAAACGCTCTTAAAACAGGTAAGGAAATGAACGACAGGAATAGGAACTACCAGCATTAGCCCTCCGACCCGGGGAATCCACGAAAAAGACATGGGTCAGATTGGACGGTCTTTGGGAATTGAACTCAGGCCTTCCGCATACGAGTCGTAAACGTTACCACGGTGCCACCTCACTCGACAGCATTAGTCAACAGTATTGAACAGCTTGTAAATTATGCCATTTGCAAAAACAGCGACTGTATGCCTGTTTGGAGCTAGATAAATACAACATTCATCTTGTATATATCTCATCTGTTATATAAGAGGGGGGACCCAAAAGAAACCGAATTGTTGTCATAAAAACTTGACTGATGAACCTTTTTACAAAATTATTTCAGTCACCTTCAAAATACTCTCCATTACATGCGATGCACTTGTCAAGTCTCTTTTCCCACTGCTGGAAGCATGTTTGGAACTCTTCAAGTTTGATATTGTACAGTGTCCTTTGCGAACCTGATTTTACCGCCTCCACATCGTCATAACGCTCCCCTTTTAGCTTTTTTTTTTCATTCGTGGAAATAGGAAAAAGTCGCACGGGGCTAGGTCCGGCAAATACAGATCGTGGGGAACGATAGACCACCTCTGAGATGCCAAATAGTGGGTCACTCGTAAGGCCGTGTGTGCTGGAGCGTTGTCGTAATGCAGAAACCAGTCAGCTGATCGCCGAAGTTCCGGGTTTTTCCTCCTCACATCCTCTCGCAGACGCCTTAAAGCATCCAAGTAAAAGTGCTGGTTAACATCTGGCCAGCGGGTACGAATTTCCGATGCACAATTTCACGAACATCAAAACAGACAATGATCATCGTCTTCACATTTGACCTCACTTGCCTTGCCCTTTGTGGTCTAGGAGAGTTGGGAGTCCTCCACTGGCTTGACGCTTGCTTGGTTTCTGGGTGATACCCGTAACACCAACTCTCATCCCCTGTAATGACTTTGTTCAAGAAGTTTGGATCACGTGCAATCTCTGTTTTCAAGTCCTGACACAGATTCATGCGGATGGTTTTGTTCTCCTGAGTGAGAAGGCGCGGAACAAATTTAGCAGCAACACGTCTCATGTGCAAATCCTCCCTCAAATCCGCTGGCACGAGCTCCAACTGATTCCTGTCGCTGCTGAAATTTGGTCGATCGTTTGGCGACGATCCTCCTTGATCCTTTGGCGGAGCTTTTCAATGTTCTCCTCATTTCGCGATGTTGAAGGGCGTCCAAAACGAGCTTGGTCTTCAACACACATCTCACCACGTTTAAAGTGCCCAAACCACTCGAAAACCTGTGTGCGGCCCATCGTCCTCCTGGAGAGCTTCCTGAAGCATTTGGTGTGTCTCCGTTGCAGTACCTTTTTCTTTTAAGCAGGAATAAAAATTTCACACACAGTCTTTGTTCTTTTCAATTTGCCATAACGACTTCGCAGAGGTAACCCGCCAAAAGTCAGAGAAATACAATACCACTCTTGCATGCTCAGCTCTACACCGACGCCTCGTCGCGAGGAGGTGAGTTTGGCTCGGTTGCGTATTGGGCACTGCTTTTTTACACATCGTTTTCTCTTTAAAAAGTAGCCCGCACCGCTGTGTCCGTTTTGCAATGAAGCGTTATCTGTGTGACACGTGCTGCTAGAGTGTTTTCACCTAGCAGACTTTAGGACGTCTTTGCAGTTGCCGGCCAGCTTTGCAGAAATGCTAGCGGACGATAACACAGTGGTGCAGGTTTTTAGATTCTTTTCCAAACTAGACTTGAGGATTTAGTGAAGGAATTTTGAGTAAGTTTTGATTTTTTAAATATATATATATTGTCACCCAGTTATCGGGAAGCACCACAGACAACAGCTGAGAAGGGGCCGGAGGCCATGCCACGCCTACTCATCTGTCTCCTGTCACTAACTGAGGGGTGATTTGCGGTAGTGTCACCGGTCCCTCGTTGTTTCTCTCCCCTTCTCCGGTGGTCTGGAACGTTCGGTGATTAGAGACTTCTAGAAAAACACTGACATTCCTATAAAAGGGTTTCAGAGAGACAGTTAGTTAGTGTTTGACGTGCTAGTGAAGTAGCGCCGTGTACGTGCTTCGGAACGATAACGGACGAACTGGTGAATCGTAATTGTGTGCATTACGTAACTTTGTGTAATTGGCAAGTGTTTAACTGTAAGTCGGTGGAAATAAAGAACATTTTTGAGTGGTGAAATTGGACTTTTCATTTCACGAACCCACAAAGTCACACTGGTGTCAGGAAGCGGGAAGATAACATCACTGAACACTACAGCCATGGAATCCGCATTGGAAATGCTTTTGGCGAAGATGAACGAGTTAACAGAGAAAACAGAAGCGGCAAACAACAACCTCACCGCCGAGTTGAAACAAATGAAGACGGCCAACGACAACATCACCGCGGAACTGAAACAAATGAAGACGGCCAACGACAACATCACCGAGAAGATGGAAGAAATGAAGGCCGAGTTAACCACAGAAATGAGAGCAGCGAACGGCAGTCTGGCCACGGAAATGAAGGCGGCGAACGAGGCTCTCGCCGCAAAGTTCGAAGAACAGTTGGCCGGCGTAAAAGAGGACGTCACGGAGTTAGGCGAGCGCGTCGAAGACCTGGCGAGCCGCGTTAATGAGCTGGAAGGAAAAGCCGACAGCAGCGTGAAGTCCCTGAACGCCATGGTGGAGGACGTCGTCGGCAGGAAGCTGAAGGATTTAAAGACCGACGCGCCGGGACGCGACACAACATCTGCGCGCGTCAAACCTCCCAAGTATGACGGCGCGTCAACGTTTGAGGTCTTCCGCCGCCAGTTCGACACAGTGGGCAGGCACAACGGATGGTCACTGGAGGAGGAGGCCACACAGTTAATAGCCAGCCTCCAGGGAAGAGCCGCGGAAGTCCTAAACGCGGTGCAGACGACGGCGGCGCCCAAGGACATCTGGGAAGCCCTGGAGAATCGCTTCGGGAACCACCGCTTAGCCGCAGCATACCGCAGCCAGCTAAAGGCAAGGTCACAGCAGCCGGGGGAGACGCTGCAGGAGTTCGCCATTGCGATCGAGCAGCTGGCTAGCAAGGCCTTGGTTGACCTGCCACTGGAGTTCGTATCCCGGGAAGCCGCCTACAATTTTGTCGACGGGGTACGGGACACGGAGATTCGTCAGCGCCTAATGCTCGGGGAATATAAAACCATCCACGAGGCGCTGACAGCGGCATTAAGGATGGAGGCGGCCAAAATAACATCCATCCCGACGTCGAGAACGAGGAGTGTCCGCTACGCCGGAGACAGAAGACCAGCTGAGGGACGCCGGCGAACACCTAGTGGCCTGTGTTGGGGGTGTGGACAGCCCGGACACCTGCAGAGAGACTGCCCACACCAGGAAGAGCAGCCGGAAAACGAGTAAGGGCCGTCGTGGAGAGGGGCACGTCGGCGCCATCACCACCATCCCCTCGAGTGACACTGCGCGCCGTCAGCCGGCGTATGGATGACAGCCTCATCGCGGACGGTTGGATAAGAGGAAAGCCGTGCCGCGTGCTGGTGGACACCGGGGCGGCCGTGACGAAGGGTTTGCCGACAAGGAAGCCAAGCCGGCCATACCAGCTTGTCACGGCATCGGGCGACACCTTGCCTGTGGAGAGGGAGGCCCTGCTGGAGCTGAATTTGGGACGGAGTGCCGTGCGTCTGTGGGTGTTCGTCGCGAAGGTGGCTGAGGAGGTGATTCTGGGACTGGATGCCCTCAGGAGCCACGAGGCGACGGTCGACGTCGGCAAGAAGGTCCTGCGGCTTAACGGAGAAGAGGTTATACTCCGTCAACCTGAAGAGCGCCTTGGAATTTGCAGGGTCGTCTTGGACGAAGACGTGGTTGTCCCCGCGAGGAGCGAGGTGGTGGTGACGGCGCGACTGGAGGGCCAGAGAACCAGGAACATGATGCTGGACCAGAAGACGCCTGTAAACGGACTGTGTGTGGCCAGGGCATTGCTGCCGTGCCGAGAGGAGGTGCCCGTGAGACTGCTAAATCCTACGGACGCCGATCACGACGTCCAGGCCGGGACGGAGTTGGGAATGTGCGAGCCCGTGGTGAGCGTAACAGCTATCGACGAGACACAGGAGCCGGCGCCGAAGCAACACCTGGGGCCCCGGCTAGAAGGCTTGGTGGAGAGGGCGGCCGACCACCTGACCACAGAACAGCTGGAGAAGGTTCGACAACTGCTAAGGCGGTATCAGCGCGTCTTCAGCCAAGGTGATAGTGACTACGGCCGCACGGACAAAGTGCTTCACCGCATCGACACCGGGGACGCCCGGCCTATTCGGCAACCACATAGACGCGTTCCGCTGGCGAAGCAAGGGGCGGTGCGAGACATGCTGGAGGACATGAGATCCAGGGGAGTGATTGAAGAGTCTGACAGCCCTTGGTGTTCCCCTGTAGTCTTGGTGACAAAGAAGAACGGCGAGCTGCGCTTCTGCGTAGACTACAGAAAGTTGAACGCCGTCACCCGGAAGGACTGTTTTCCCTTACCCCGGATTGACGACACCCTGGACACGCTAGCTGGTGCACAGTGGTTCTCGACCCTGGACCTGAAGTCGGGCTACTGGCAGGTAGCTCTAGACCCGAGAGACAAGGAGAAGACCGCATTCTCGACGGGCCAAGGTCTTTGGCAGTTCACGGTTATGCCCTTTGGCCTCTGCAACGCACCAGCTACCTTCCAGCGCCTTATGGAGTCAGTGATGAGAGGGCTGACTTACGATGCCTGCCTGCTATACCTGGACGACATCATCATCGTCGGGAAGACTTTTGAAGATCACCTCGAGAACCTGAGTAAGGTGCTACAGAGACTGCAAGCGACCAACTTGAAGCTGAACGCGAAGAAGTGCCAGCTCTTCCGCAAGGAAGTTAACTACTTGGGCCACATAGTCTCGGCAACCGGAGTGGCCACAGACCCGGAGAAGACACAGGCTGTGAGAGATTGGCCTCGCCCAAAGGATAGGAAAGAGTTGCGCAGTTTCCTGGGGCTGTGCAGTTATTACCGCCGCTTCATAAAGGGGTTCTCCAACATCGCAAAACCCCTCACCCGCCTGACGGAGGAACACCGGCCTTATGTGTGGACAGAGGACGCCGAAAACTCTTTCCAGCACCTAAAGGAGACCCTGTGCAGTGCTCCAATTTTGGGTTTCCCACAACCGGGTGGCGCCTTCATTGTGGACACCGACGCCAGCGACCATTGCATTGGAGGCGTCCTGTCGCAGATCCAGGACGGCCATGAGCGGGTGATAGCCTATTACAGCAAGACGCTATCCAAGGCAGAGAAGAACTACTGCGTCACCCGACGGGAGTTACTGGCGGTAGTAAAGACATTGGAGCACTTCCTACAAGTACCTGTACGGTCAGCCATTCCACCTGAGGACTGACCATTCCGCCCTAACCTGGCTATTGAGCTTTAAGAACCTGGAAGGCCAGACAGCACGTTGGGTCCAGAGGCTACAGGAGTACGACTTCACCTCGGAACATCGTAGAGGGAAGAGCCACGGTAACGCTGACGCCATGTCCCGAAGACCCTGTCCGGAAGAGTGCGGCCAGTGTACAAGAGTGGAGGAGAAGGAGCGTGCCGCAGCAGTCCGAGTAGTCACGGCAGTGCCTGCGGATGGCTGGGATAGCGCAGGCCTGAGGAGGGAGCAGCTGGCGGACGCAGACTTGGGGCCACTCTTGAGGGAAGTGGAGGCAGGGACGAGACCAACCTGGGAGGACATCGCACCGAGGAGCGCCACCTACAAGTCGTATTGGGCCCAATGGGACTCGTTGAAGACCAAAGAGGGCGTGCTGTTCCGGGTATGGGAGTCACCCGATGGGAAGACGCAGAGAGCACAGTTAGTACTTCCCCGGAGTAAGGTCCCGGAAGTCTTGGAGGAAGTGCACGCTGGTACTTCGGGAGGACACCTGGGAGCGAACCGAACGATCGACAAACTTCGGCAGCGATACTACTGGCTGAGACTCCGAGCAGATGCTGAGAGATGGTGCCGTCAGTGTCACGTGTGCGCGGCGAGTCGTGGCCCCCAGACTAGGAGCCGGGGTCGCATGCAGCAGTACAACGTCGGAGCCCCATTCGAACGGATCGCCGTTGACATTGCTGGACCGTTCCCAGTTTCCGACCGAGGCAACAAGTACCTAATGGTGGTCGTGGACTACTTCACCAAGTGGCCGGAGGTGTATGCCATCCCAAACCAAGAGGCAAAGACAATCACAGACTGCCTCGTGGAGCAAGTGTTCTGCCGATTTGGGATGCCGTTAGAGCTACACAGTGACCAGGGTACCAACTTTGAGTCCAACCTAATGAAGGAGGCACTAGAAAGGCTTGGGGTGAACAAGACCCGCACGACACCTCTACATCCCCAGTCGGATGGCATGGTCGAAAGGTACATCAAGACCTTAGAGGAACACCTGAGGAAGGTCGTGGCCAGCCATCAGCGAGACTGGGACGTCAAGGTGCCACTGTTCTTGCTGGCCTACCGCTCATCTACACACGACACAACTGGGATGACGCCAGCCAGCTTAATGTTCGGCCGAGAGTTACGCCTCCCTTGTGACCTGGCTTTTGGAAGCCCTCCGGAAGCGAAACAGCCAGCGATCGAGTATGTGGAGAGCTTGGTGGACCATCTCCACGACATGCACGAGATGGCTCGCCAGAACATCCAGAAGGCGAGCGACCGCATGAAGACCAGGTATGACAGGCAAGCCAACAGCCAAGGGTTCCAGCAAGGTGACCTAGTCTGGTTGTACCGTCCTACCCGGACCAAGGGACGGTGCCCGAAGCTCCAGCAGCCATGGCAAGGACCGTACCGGGTGGTGAAGAGGATTAACGACGTGGTCTACCGCATCCAGAAGGTTCCCCGAGGGAAGATGTTGGTGGTACACCTGGATCGTCTAGCCCGCTATGATGGTGCTGTTCGGGACGACCAGCTTTGAGGAGGGAGCAGTGTCACCCAGTTATCGGGAAGCACCACAGACAACAGCTGAGAAGGGGCCGGAGGCCATGCCACGCCTACTCATCTGTCTCCTGTCACTAACTGAGGGGTGATTTGCGGTAGTGTCACCGGTCCCTCGTTGTTTCTCTCCCCTTCTCCGGTGGTCTGGAACGTTCGGTGATTAGAGACTTCTAGAAAAACACTGACATTCCTATAAAAGGGTTTCAGAGAGACAGTTAGTTAGTGTTTGACGTGCTAGTGAAGTAGCGCCGTGTACGTGCTTCGGAACGATAACGGACGAACTGGTGAATCGTAATTGTGTGCATTACGTAATTTTGTGTAATTGGCAAGTGTTTAACTGTAAGTCGGTGGAAATAAAGAACATTTTTGAGTGGTGAAATTGGACTTTTCATTTCACGAACCCACAAAGTCACAATATATGTGTGCAGTTTTAATAGGTTTATTTATAAATACATAGTTTTTAGAAATTTTTATATCTGGCGTTTGCCGTGACTTGTTTTTTAAAGGGCGCTGATGACCGCCGTAGTTGAACGCCCCTATTCACATCATCATCATCATCATCATCATCATCTACACCGACGCCGTCTGCACAGCTGTTTCATAAAGGTCTCTACTAACACCATCTAGCGTGAGAACCTTGCACTACGTCTACGAGTGGCAGCGCCCTCGGGGTCCGGTTTGTTTTGGGTTCCCCCTCGTATATGCACTTACGTTACGACGAATGCACAATGTTCTGGTTTGAATCATCACTCTTCTCCTACTTCATGGCTTTATACCTTTGGCCTGTTTCCACAAGAGTGATCAAGTTTATTTATCTGGCGCATGGACGTCCAACTCGTCTTCTACCTTCAGCTGAATAATGATCTAATTACCACAGGTGGCATACTTTGTATATGTTCTAAGCAGTTATTTCTAATTTTATTTATTTTGTGAGAAAGGTAAAATTGTAAAATTATTATGATGGTTATTATTAGGGAGAGGAATTCTATCACCTATCATTATTGGACATCTTCATTTTTTATAATTTTAAAGTGATATAAACCAGCCGCATAGTCATACGATGAAAACAAAGTTACAGCTATGTTATGTTATGCACAGGGTAAGGAAACTAAAACTGGATGACATTTCAAAAAGCAAAAAGTAATAGGAGATTCAACTGATAAAGAATATTTTTTTTTTTTTTTTTTTTGGTTTGTTGTAATTTTGTCCTCCAACGTCAAGTCAGTTGACGTTACGTCTAGTTGACTCGTATATTTCCCCGGTAGACCGGGTAGACCTTAGCCTAATGGCGAGTGTCAAAAAATGATTAATTTCCATCAATTAACTAAAACAGTAAGAGTTAAATGATGAAGCCTGGGACTCAAGTACTTACGATAGTAAGTCGCCACAAACGGTGTATCTCGGATAAAAGAGCCCCTAGTGGTCTACCGGGGAAATATGAGTCAACTGGAGAATTTAATGCCATGAAGGCAAGTTGGTCATGGTAGCTCAATGGGTTAGAGCGTCTGGACGCAAACCAGGAGATTCGTGGTTCAAATACCGGCCATGGCATTGCATTTTTCATGTTGACTCTATCTATTTGTTATTTTCATTTTGTCATTGTTTATTAAGAACTGAAGACTTATACAGGCTCGCAATGTTCGCAACACTAGTCGTAGCATCCTGTAAATAGCATTGCCAAACCAAAGAAACCCAATAAAATGTCTAAAAAACCAAAATAAAAACTATAATTACTTATGAGACAACCTAACAGTATGTTGGACGCAATTGAAAAGTTTTAGCAAATATAATTTTACGCTCATTTTTTTCTCGGGCAGCCAGTCAGGTGAAAAGATGATTAGATATCAACGTTTCGGGAGTGTGCATCTCTCCCATCATCAGGATATTTATAAAATGTTATAACCACAAATGAAATACTGGATATAACACAACTATAAACAAAGACAAAACACTATCAAAATTCGCATTACTGAACAAAAGACTGTTTTCAATAACTTAAATGCCAAGCCAGGAAATGGCGGAAGTATAGAAAATTGTGTCAAAGAAGCGTAACTACTTGAGTTGATTATCAAGCTGTATTGATCTTTGCTTCCTAATTCGACGGATTTCTATCTTTAAGGCCGGTTTCCAAGAGGAGCCGAACTGAAATCCAGCATCACGATTAAGCGTGCTCCTTTCAGAGGATATGGCCAAAGCCTCCTTAATTCTCCGCTCCTAGTAACTGTTGCATTTTGCCAAGATGGTCGTCTCCCGAAAATAGGCTCTATGGTCGTTATAAAAACAATGCTATGTTAGCCCAAACTTCTCAGGTTTCATTAAACAAATGCTCCGTTTATGTACGATTATTCTAGTAGCGACGGTCTTTCCGGTTTGTCCTATAAACGGTGTCCCACATTCACAGGGAATGCGGTACACTCCCGGAACTTGGAAGTCCAGTTTGTCTTTCACTGGTCTCAACAGCTGTTTAATCTTCGGAGGCGGCTTGTGGATGGTCCCGATGTTGTATTTGGCGAGAATTCTGCTGATTCTGCCGGATACATTGCCGGTAAACGGGATGCAGACTGTAGGGACAGGTTTATCTGACGTTTGCTGTATTACAAGTTTCCCTTTCCTAGCTTTGGTGATCCAGGCTGCTGATTCTGTCGGATAGATTGCCGGTAAACGGGATGCAGGCTGTAGCGGTTGGCTTATCTGACGCTTGCTGTATTACAGGTTTCCTTTTCCTAGCTTTGGTGATCGAGGCTGCTGATTCTGACGCATAGATTGCCGGTAAACGGGATGCAGGCTGTAGCGGTAGACTTATCTGACGCTTGCTTTATTACAGGTTTCCCTTTCCTAGCTTTGGTGATAGAGGCTGCTGATTCTGACGGATAGATTGCCGGTAAACGGGATGCAGGCTGTAGCGGTAGGCTTATCTGACGCTTGCTGTATTACAGGTTTCCCTTTCCTAGTTTTGGTGATAGAGGCTGTTGATTCTGCCGGATAGGTTGCCGGTAAACGGGATACAGGCTGCAGCGGTAGGCTTATCTGACGCTTGCTGTATTACAGGTTTCCCTTTCCTAGCTTTGGTGATCGAGGCTGCTGATTCTGCCGGATAGATTGCCGGTAAACGGGATGCAGGCTGTTGCGGTAGGCTTATCTGACGCTTGCTGTATTACAGGTTTCCCTTTCCTAGCTTTGGTGATTGAGAATGCTGATTCTGCCGGATAGATTGCCGGTAAACGGGATGTAGCCTGTAGCGGTAGGCTTATCTGACGCTTTCTGTATTACAGGTTTCCCTTTCCTAGCTTTGGTGATCGAGACTGCTGATTCTGCCGGATAGATTGCCGGTAAACGGGATGCAGGTTGTAGCGGTAGGCTTATCTGACGTTTGCTGTATTACAGGTTTCCCTTTCCTAGCTTTGGTGATCGAGGCTGCTGATTCTGCCGGATAGATTGCCGGTAAACGGGATGCAGGTTGTAGCGGTAGGCTTATCTGACGTTTGCTGTATTACAGGTTTCCCTTTCCTAGCTTTGGTGATCCAGGCTGCTGATTCTGCCGGATAGATTGCCGGTAAACGGGATGCAGGTTGTAGCGGTAGGCTTATCTGACGTTTGCTGTATTACAAGTTTCCCTTTCTTAGCTTTGGTGATCGAGGCTGCTGATTCTGCCGGATAGATTGCCGGTAAACGGGATGTAGCCTGTAGCGGTAGGCTTATCTGACGCTTGCTGTGTTACAAGTTTCCCTTTCCTAGCTTTGGTGATTGAGAATGCTGATTCTGCCGGATAGATTGCCGGTAAACGGGATGTAGGCTGTAACGGTAGGCTTATCTGACGCTTGCTGTATTACAGGTTTCCCTTTCCTAGCTTTGGTGATCGAGGCTGCTGATTCTGCCAGATAGATTGCCGGTAAACGGGATGCAGGTTGTAGCGGTAGGCTTATCTGACGCTTGCTGTATTACAGGTTTCCCTTTCCTAGCTTTGGTGGTCGAGGCTGCTGATTCTGCCGGATAGATTGCCGGTAAACGGGATGCAGGCTGTAGCGGTAGGCTTATCTGACGCTTGCTGTATTACAGGTTTCCCTTTTCTAGCTTTGGTGATCGAGGCTTCAACGTTATATTCGGAGTAGCTGTTTTGACGGAAAATGAGTCTCAGGTGCTGTAATTCTTGTTTTAAGTGGCTGCCCGAGAAGAAAGTGAGCGCATTCATCGCCAGGGAAGCTTCAGGTCTTATTTTTATAAACATAATTTTAGGTATTATTTTTAAAGCCTCGTGGACGCAAATGAATATTTAGTAAGAAAAGTACTTTTTAAATTTAAGGTTTTTCAAAATATGTGTTTCAGTGAAATTTGTATTATAATTCAAAAATATCTTACTATAGGGAAGTGGTAACGACAGTATAAATCTGTTCAATTTGCTCATAAAAGTTTATAAATCAAGTAGTATTGGAAAGCTTGCCTCCTTCGCGCATACGCGAGAAGAAGTAGAAGTAGAAGTGAGTGCAACAGTTTTCCGTGGAGATGCACTCTTGTGTCTTTCCCCCCTCGTTTTGTAGCTATATGGTTCCGTACAACCGCAGACAATGCCATAATTGTGATTCTGTGTTCTTCGCGTCAGTGGAGGCTTTTCCTGCTTCAGCTGATGGCTTTGTTACCTGAGAATAGCGTCAACTTCAAACGACTTGCTTCATAGTCATAGATTCGATTCCCCCAACGTGGTATAGGTATTCTGTTTCATTGAAGTAGATGGTTTGTAGGAGTAGGCGTGTTGTGGATGGAGAAAGGCAATGCGCTCTACTACATGGCAAAGCTCAGGGGGAAAAAGTGAATAAATGTGGAACTACGAGTTGTTTACGTGAGTTTAAATGTAATAATGATAAAGTTAATAAGTTTATAAAGTTATTTAATAATTATAATAAGTTAGTAATAATAATTATTTAACAATAAATATATCGTTATTAATAAAATTAATAATAGTATTACAATTAATGTAATAAAAACAACTAGTATTACTTTAATTTTATATACATTTTTGTTAAAGTTGGTACCTAGGTTTAGTTTTCTGTGAGTGATGTTGATATAAATAAAATGTTTTTGTGTTATGATACTGAAATTAGAGATTCAGAAAATTAGATAGGAATTTGGGTTATATTTGTTAAAGTCAATTTACTTCACTCGTGTGCACGTCGACCGCTGCGTTTGACGAACCCTTATAATCGTTTTACAAACCCGGCCCTCCTCCCAGATCTTTCTGCAAGGTTGCCACCTTTCTCAATACGTCATGAGTATCGTACGAGATTTTGTTTAAATAAATTATTTTATGTACATTACTGCGAAACTTTCTTAGTTTTGACAAATATATAAATAAAATCTCGCCAAGCTACAATTCTACTGGATTCCATAATAACCCTTATCTTATTCAAAGTGCGGTATTTAAAACCCAGCTCCTTTAGGAGACCGCGCAAGGTGCAGTACCCATAAGGAAAATCACAAATTTCTTACAAATGTGCAACCAACTCGTGTAAGGTGGGCGCTCTCGCTTTTGCATAGAATCTATAAATTTCTCCGCGAATTAAATCGCATGTGAAATTATCTACTTTAGAGAAACGTTTCCTTTTGTTTTCACACTTGATCAGCGTCTTTGGTATTCCTTTTGTCACAATATTTCTTACTGTATTTTTGTGAATACCCAGAATTTTTCATCAGGTTCATTGTACGACCCCTTACCTAGATTATTTGTCAGCACATATTTATATATGTTCAAAACAAGCGCTTGAATTTGCTTTGAATGAGTTCCCGTTATAGCTTTGTTTTTTGAGGATTTTCCAGTAACATAACTCGGCATAGTTGTTTACACTATTGTCATCACTGATTATTTTCACTTGACTGAAAGTTATCTACTACTTCATTTGCATTTATCACTGCATTTCCCTCCCACGGTCTCCACATCGTAACACACAACGAATTTCTGCACGTAATGAAACAGATCAACTGGAAGTTGGAACTTTGGCAACTGAGACTCCACGTGGAGTAGACATGCAACTGTCACTTCGAGAACATCAGGGTTGCTATTGGTCGTCAACGATAGTGTTCCATTTCTGAAGTGTGGAGATAGATTTATGACGGTCATTAGTGGGTGGGAGGGTGAGTTTCATTTGAGTCCGAACTACACACCCATTGACTAGACAGACTTCGACTAATACTGGATATCTTCGTCTCAAAATTTCATGAATTCGTTCCATTTGTTGAGAGTAAAGTCCTGCGTTAATCGCCCGCTCAACAACCATTGGAACAAACTGCCAATGAATCACAACTCCAAAATTCCATCAGACACACGACATTATTTTGGGACCGAACTGATTTTATTTTTAACGATGAATTTAGCAGGTTGGCGGGAATCAAGCCACTGTTCCGAGGCATCAGGGCTTAGGTAATATACCCATTTTTCACCACAAGTGACAATATCCTGACAAATCTATCATCCCTGGCATTACGCATAAGCTGACGAAGCAAGTTCTTCTGAAATCGTGCGGGTACTTTTTGCGGATTTGACGTGTATCCTCAATATTGCATACTTTAGGTCTTCCAGGTATATCTTAAATGTTTTCGTCTCCATTGTTGAAATATTGGAACCATCTTGCCACACACTCACTAACGACAACTTCTCCTTCCACTTTACATATTCTTTGAGCTGCGACAGCGACTTTGTAATCTTGTTTCCAATAATGTTTTAGAAAGACTCTAAGTTCAAACTTTATCTTCATTTTGTGGTTGTTGTTAATGTTTTTTTTTAAATTTTTTTTTAAACAACGGAAGGCTGATACATGCTCGCAGTGTATTCAGCACTAGCCATGGTATCCTGTAAATAACATTGCTAAATCAAAGAAACACAATAATTTTTCCAAACCACCAAATTAAAAACGAGATATTTATGCCACAACCTATTAATATAAATTAATTGTTCTTTTACACTGGCCGTGTGTAGGCTAAAGTATGGAAAGATAGAGTCAGACTGAAAAATTCAATGCCATAGCTGGGATTTGAACCACGGATCTTCTGGTTGCCGTCCTGCCGCTCTAACTCTTGAGCTGCTATGGCCACCGTGCCGACATTTCTATTAATTGACCTAATAGTGGTTAACTATAAAGCCCGGGCCTTAAAGTACTTACACGTTGTAAGTCGCCATTAAGGTAGTTGTCTCGTGTGTTTATGAGAACTCCTAAGTGGTTTACCGGAAAAAACACGAGTCATTTGGAGAATTTAATGTCATATCGGCACGTTGGCCATAGTAGCTCAAGGGTTAGAGCGGCTGGACGGCAACCAGAAGATCCGTGTTTCAAATCCCGGCTGTAGCATTGAATTTTTCAATCTATCTTTCCAACCTATTAATACATTACACATACGCTAATTTAATCGGAATCGTTATAGATAGTTTTGAGAAAATAAAAAATACCAAAAGCTTTTTCGGTTAGTTTGGGTTTGGGAGATCTTTTTTAAATCATCCATAAACATCGTTGCACTGTGCTGAACTTGTATTTTTTAGACCTTTCATTTACACACACACACACACACACACACACACACACACACACACACACACACACACACACACACACACACACACACACACAAACAACACACACACAACGTTTTGAATTCAGAGAGTTCGTGCAATTCTGGAGAAATATATCACCAAATTTTTGGATGCAATGAAATTATTTGGATATGCAATATTGTGAGTTTTTGGGTTGGTAGAATTAGAAGTCCAATTTTCCGAAATTCTAAATGTTCTTTATTTGCGTAGAAATACACTCCGTAGCAGCAAAATTACAACACATATCACAACACAATCTTCCATAACAGCGTTCAGTTTACAACACTCTCAGCTGTTCTCTGCTTACCTCTCGCGACTCACTCACTCTTGTTACATGTATTTACAACAAAAGCTCTTGTTTTACGACTTGCAACTTAACTCCTGGCCAGTCGTCGCCTCTTTAAATACCTGCATCGATAATTCTGGATTGTTCTAAAATAAACCAGAACCCAAACGATCTCTATCATTCAAGTAGTAACTAGCAATTTCCATTTATCTCAGTTTGTTTCGGCAGAACTTTATCTGCATGTTATCTTCGTCTGCCGGCTCTAGGTTTTCACACTGCCCGCCTTTCAGTTCCTTTTGTGTAAACAAGCCACGTGATAGTTCGCGACATTACCTATCTACGTGGAAGAAAAAGTAAAAGAAAAAAAAAACACAAACTAAAAAGGAAGGAAAAGTAAGACATCCTTTCATAATTGAGAGATATGATACTAAATGGTCCATATATAATCTTCCTGCTTTCCTCCTAACTTATTTACCTTTTCTGCCTTCTAGAATATTCCTTAAGTTTAGTTTCCGCTCTTATATTTGCCGCAGATGCTAGAATCTTCATATTATCTTGATGAATGCGTTGTATGACGTTAAACATGGCTCGTTATTCACTCCCAACAATCCCACGGCGGGTCTAAGGCTAATGAACGAACAAGAGCACGTAGTTACCAGAGAATAGAGTCGCTTAGAGGTCAATCTTGCATATTGATGCTGGTAACTAGGAGTAAAGTCACTTCAATGTAAGAAGCACTATGGAAATGCTTGCTTGTAAATTTAGAGAGATCAATCATCCTGTCTCCAACGAAGGTAATATTACAGAAAAGCAAATATGAAAATAAAACCCTCCCTTTTTAACAAAAAGTTTACATTCGTACTTTCTATCCATTCAAAAAGTTATTCTCACGAAAGCTTACGCTTCTATGTTAATTTGAGATAAAACTTTGCAGAAATGGTTTTAAATGAATACGGAAAAAGCAGAAGGTAAAAATGAAGCAACAAATTCTAGATAAACTATATATTTGTAAGTCGTTTGTTGTTTAATCCCTGAAGATTCAATGAGAATGATATTTCAAAGACATTATAGAGTGATTGCAATTAAAAGATGTGAGCATCCCTTAAGAGTACGCCCGACATGTTAGCACCGAGGGCTTACATTTCAACACCATGATAAACCTCAAACTTCGCTAGTCCCATAAGTAATTCTATCCGTTACCTAAGAAAAAAATAGACTTGAAATATGAATTATAAAAATATTAAGATTTGTGGAAATTAATTATTCTTTCACACTGGCCGTGTGTAGGCTAAATTGCGGAAACGTAGAGTCAGACTGTAAAATTAAATGCCATAGCCGGGATTTGAAACACGGATCTTCTGGTTTCCGTCCAGCCGCTCTACCATTGAGCTACTATGGCCAACGTGCCAACATGACATTAAATTCTCCAACTGACTCGTATTTTCCCGGTAAACCACTTAGGAGTTCTCATAAACACATGAGACAACTACCATAATGGGACTTACAATATGTAAGTACTTTAAGGCCCGGGCTTTATAGTTAACCACTATTAGGTCAATTAATGGAAATTAATTGTTCTTTAACACTGGCCCTGTGTAGGCTAAGTTGTGGAAACGTAGCGTCAGACTGATGCTATGGCATTGTATTTTTCAGTATTATGTATTAGCCAACGATGCTTGGGACAAACTTGCAGCGGCCTTGGTCTTATTAGTCCCATATTCTAGAAAATAAAATTATAAAACTTTTCCTTTTTTATTGTAGTTTAATTTAGAAAGTAGTGACCTTTTGGGTAAGTATTGTGGTACTAGTGAATCAAGACTTCTTAAGCATTCAAGGAAATTAAAACGCTACTCGACTTCATTTCGCGTGTCAAACATTCCACTCTATTATTTGTTCTATCAAATACTATCTTTAACATTTACGAGGGGGGACCCAAAAGAAACCGGACTCCGAGGTCGCTGCCACTCGTAGAGGTAGTCCAGGGTTCTCACGATAGATGTTGTTAGTTGAGACCTTCATGAAACAGCTGTGCAGACGTCGTCAGTGTAGAGCTGAAGGTGCAAGTGTGGTATTGTGTTTCTCTCACTGTTGGCAAGTTACCTCTGTGAAGTCGTTATGGCAACTTTAAAAGCATGAAGGGTGTGTGTGAAATTTTGTTTTTTGCTTAAAAAACTGCAACTGAGACAAACCAAATGCTTCAGGAAGCTTTCAAGGAGGACGCTATGTGCCGCACACAGGTTTTCGAGTGGTTTGGGCACTTTAAACCTGATTAGATGTATTTTGAAGACTAAGCTCGTTCTAGACGCCCGTCAACATCGCGAAATGAGGAGAACATTGAAAAGGTTCGCCAAAAGATCGAGGATCGTCACCAAACGATCGACCAAATTTCAGCAGCGACAGGAATCAGTTGGAGCTGGTGCCATCGGATTTTGAGAGAGGATTTGCACATGAGACGTGTTGCTGCTAAATTTGTTCCGTGCCTTCTCACACAGGAGCACAAAACCATCCACATGAATATGTGTCAGGACTTGAAAACAAAGATTGCACGTGTTCCAAACTTCTTGAACAGTCATTACAGGGGGTGAGAGTTGCTGTTACGGGTATGACCCAGAAACCAAGCAAGCGTCAAGCCAGTGGAGGACTCCCAACTCCCCCAGACCAAAACAGGAAGGCAAGTGAGGTCAAATGTGAAGACGATGATTATTGTCTTGTTTAATGTTCGTGGAATTGTGCATCGGGAATTCGTACCCCCTGGCCAGACTGTTAACCAGCACTTTTACTTGGATGTTTTAAGGCGTCTGCAAGAAGATGTGAGGAGAAAACGGCCGTTACTTTGGCGATCAGCTGACTGGTTTCTGCATCACGACAACGCTCCAGCACACACGGCCTTACGAGTGACACACTATTTGACATCTCAGAGGTGCTCTGTCGTTCCTCGCGCTCCGTATTCGCCGGACCTAGCCACGCGCGACTTTTTCCGGTTTCCACGAATGAAAAAAACGCTAAAAGGGGAGCGTTATGACGATGTGGAGGCGGTAAAAACAGCTTTACAAAGGGCACTGGACAATATCAAACTTGAAGAGTTGCAACCATGCTTCCAACAGTGGGAAAAGAGACTTGACGAGTGCATTGCATGTCATGGAGAGTATTTTGAAGGTGAGTGAAGTAATTTTGTAAAAAGGTTCATCATTAAAATGTTTGACAACGATCCGGTGTCTTTTGGGTCCTGCCTCATAGAATCATACCAGCGGCGGTGTATTTGAAATAATGGATCATCGTCAGAAATGTTTACTCAGTTACTATTTTCTTAAACTTTTTATTTGTTTACGTTGGATTTTTATAGTTATCAACTCGCTCATACACGTTCCCTTATACTTTCTGACTATAGAAGGGTTCCATTCTTACCCGGGAATCAAACCCGGTCTCTCAGAGTTCAGAAGAGAACATGCTTATCAAGAAACCATAGAGGCACCTATTAGTATATTGATGGTGCTCTAATAGCTACATTGCTTTCAAATATGTAGTGAATTTCAATATTCCGCTGAAGTAACCTTTTAAAAAATACTTATTTGTGGGTATATTTCAGAATGAGGTTCAGTACAGATTTTGACTGGTTTCAATACTTTCTAGTGGTGAAGAAAGTAAAAAGTAAAGGAGTTTGAGCTTCAACTACTCGCTTCAGAACGTAAGGCCACGTGGTGCATGCTTTATCTCTTACAGCTCCTTTACAAGAGCCGCCTGAACTCTATTGTCGTTGTACAGTGCGGTGCAGAAGTTGGCGTCTTATTTGAACGCGAATGTCACATCTTGATCACTCAAACTGTATTATGGCATTGAAATTAGTAACTGGACAATTTTACTTAATAATTGGAAATTAATTGTTCTTTCACACTGGCCGTGTGTAGACTAAAGTATGGAAACATAGAGTCAAACAGAAAAATTCAATGCCATAGCCGGGATTTGAACAACAGATCTTTTGGTTGCCATCCTTGAGCTACTATGGCCAACGTGCCGATATGACATTAAATTCTCCATCTGGCTCGTGTTTTTCCCGGTAAAGCACTAGGAGTTCTCATAAACACATGAGACAACTACCTTAATGGCGACTTACTATGTTGTAAGTACTTTAAGGCCCGGGCTTTATAGTTCGGACCACTATTAGGTCAATTAATGGAAATTATATTGATTGGATTGATAGATTGGAAATATTGGAAGTCCAGAGCGGCAAATTACATTAGAAATAATAAATTTAAGATGAATGGCTACATGTTTACACTGACGGTTCCAGCTTACCAAATTATGGTATTACTGGCGCTGGTGCAATACGCCCACTTTTGTCTTTCTACAAAAGATTAAGTTTAAATTATACAAATTTTGATAGGGAAATTTCGCCAGTCCTTTAGCGCTTACAAAATCCCCTATATCAAATAAATAAATTTGTAAAAAGTTGTATTGTATTCTAACACTAAGGTGGCCATAATATCCATAACATCTGATATAACACCTAAAAATCTAAATATTGCAGAATGTCTTAAAACCATAAAAGTATAAGTTATATAACAGATTAATACGTCAATGGATACCAGCATATTCCCGAATACACGGTAATTAAACAGCTGACTTTCTAGCCAAGACGGCAGTGGAATTTCGTCAGTTCTCTCGAACTATTAAGTCTATCCTCAAAAAAGTTGTATTAACATATTATAACAAATTAAAGTAAGCAATATGTTATAATCCTAAGGAAAACATTTGGAAACATTATGTAACAGCACGACTAGAATCAATACACTACCAAGAAAATCTTCTGTAGCATCTTCTATGCCCGATTTCACCAACAAATGTTAAGACTTAACACGAGTTTAGCAATAGTTAAAACAAAAATTGCATTTCACCCACAAGTATTAGCGTAACACTCGTGTTAAATCTCATGTTAAACTAACAAGCCGAATTTCTAATGTTAAGTCCTTAAAAATTGTAAATAGTCAAGATGGCGAGCATGAACTCAGCAATTGATGCCGATTTGGTATATTTAAGATCGTCTAAATGGCATTCATAATAGAGTACGGCCTATAAGGAGAAATGATTTTGAGGAACTATCCGAAGAAAATTGTTTTAAGGAGGTATAGACTGTCGAAACATGTTGCTGTGAAGGTTACTGCGGAAGTACAAGAGAGGTTAGAACATGCATCGAAAGCAATATTGCGATCTCGCCTTTGCTTCAAGTATTAATAACCTAGTGATTTTATAATTCACTGAATTATGTGGATAATACATTATCCAACTGCCGTCTTGAAACGTTCGTCACTTGCCGTTCTTCGCTCCTCGTTTTAAATTTACGTAATACTGAGTTAGAACATGCATCGAAAGGAAAATGCCGATCTCGCCTTTGCTTCAAGTATTAATAATTTTGCGATTTTATAATTCACTGAATTATGTGGATAATACATTGTCCACCTGCCGTCTTGAAACGTTTAAGGCACTTATTTTCCGCACCTCGTTTTAAATTTACGTAATACTGACAAGTTGTTTGGTGCTTGTAGAAGTGACACATGCATTTAAATTAAATTCGTTTTCAATATTTTCCCCGCGACATCTTTCTATTTTACATTCACTGCATCCGTCCTCATATTTTCGACGATATCCTTACCATTTCAATTAACAACTCTTTCTCCGTCGATGAGAAATTTGTCTCACGACTTTATTTATGATTTTGTTCATCCGCCATTTGTGCAGACGAAAGTGAAAGCAAAAGCGCATCGCAGTACGTTCAGAAAATCATCCATAGCCTTCTATAGCTGTAATATTTACAGGTTTCTTGGCGTTAACACAGGTTTGTTAACATTTTAAGAAAACAGGTTGGTGAAATGCAAGAAATTTAACATTAGTTTTAGCGCTGTGACAATTGTTACGTTACATTTGTTAACGTCGATTTTAACATCTGTTGGTGAAATCGGGCATTAGACTTCTAACAATAAACATTTATTCAGGATTGGTATAGTGAGAACTCCTCTGTGTCCTTTGTATACACTTACCGACGGGATGGTTCAGATATTTTCGTCTGTAGCCCGCACTAGGGAGGCCCGGGTTCGATTCCCGTGGCCGACCTAACTAACCCATGGTTTTTTTCGGGGATTTTCCCGGGTCGCTAGGTGAATGTTGGGTAGGTTAATTACATCCCCGGAATTTCCTGGCCCTCCATTTCATCTCCATTATCATTTCACATATCTCATCTTGTGGTCTCTTTCGGGGCAGAAGTGTCGGCGGGAGTCACGGCGGTGCATGGCAGGATTTTTTTTTTTAAATTTACGTTCTCCAACGTTAAGTCATATCGGACGGTGAATGAATTGTATGAAATGATGCTCAAATGAGTCCAGGAACTATGGAGCTTAGAGTTATCCGACATTCGTCTTGAAGGATAAGGGAAAACCCCGGAAAAACCTTATCCATGTAACTCACGCTGAACGAGATTCGAACTCGGGACCTCTTAAACGTGAGGCAGACATGCTACCACCACGCTACCGAGGCGGGCGCATGGCAGGATGATATGCTCTGAGGAAATTACTTTCTCCTTCGGTGGATCAGTTGCCAGTTTCCGCTCCTCTGCTGGGACCGCCAGGCAGGGACCTTCTGGGCTCGGCTGCTGAGCTCGTTGCCGTCCCGCAGTAGGGGAGCGAGTTCATTGTCCTGGCCTGTCGGGGAAGTTTCTATCCCTGCCCTCTGTACTGTCGTGACTCCTTGGGTCAGTCACCGTCTGTCACTTTCGCCCTATCCTTCCGCTCGGGGGTGCCACTCGCTTGGGGGCATAGGCACAATGGTCCCAGCATGCTGGCCTACGTTGCGAATCCCCGCCGAAATGAAATCCGAATCTTTGTATACACTTAAAGAAAATATGGATGGAAACCATCGACTCCGTTGCCCAACCTTTCATATTCATATTCATTTATTGCAACCGTAAATCATAGAACTCATGATGTGGAATTGTCAAATTACTAACTACACAAAAAAATAGTAACAAAAACAAGAATTACAATAAGTTGTTACGCACAATTACAAAATTAATAATTAAAATTTACATTCCTTTTATTCCTACCCTTTGTCATTTAAATACTCTTCTACTGAGTAGTAACACTTTTGTAACAAATACTTCTTTGATGTGTCTTTAAACTTTGTGAAGGACTCAATGTTTTTTATTTCAGTTGGCAGTTTATTGTATATATGAATTTCGTTGAATTTAAGACTGTGCTCATACATTTTCTTTTTATGATAGGTGACATGTAAGTTTGAACTATTTCTCATGTTATGGTCATGAATATCATTGCTTTTTTGAAATTTATCTAAGTTCGTTTTAACCTGTACTATTATTTCTAAAAGGCAAATGCTTGGTAATGACAATATGCCTAATTTTTTTAACCATCGCTTATCCTATCTGTTCTCTTTAAATTCATCATAATTCTAATTACCCTTTTTTGGATAATAAATACTTTGATAATGCTACTACTATTTCCCCATACCATAAGAAATTAATGATTGAAAATTTGCAAAATAGGCTATTCTTAATGTATTCAAATTTACACTGTGCTTCAAAATTGATATTTGGAAACAAATGCTACTTAATTTCTTCATTAGACTTTCAATATGTATATTCCAATTTAGACTGTCGTCCATCCAAACTCCTAAAACTTTTGTCTTTCCTGTATATTTAATTTCATTTTCATTCATTATAATTTCAGGTAAATTAACTGCCTTATTGATTTTATTATGAAAACCCAATGCCTGAATCTTATCCTTATTTATAACTAATTTGTTATTTTGAAACCAAGTTGATACTTCTTTCAAATTATTTATTACATTTTCTTTGAGTTCGTCATCATTTTGACCTGATATCAAGAGGCTCATATCATCTGCAAATAAGCAGCATTTTAAAGAATTTTGTGAATAAAGTGCCAAATCATTAATATACAAAATAAATAGCAGTGGCCCTAAAACTGAACCCTGCGGAACTCCACAGTTTATGCTAGCAGCTTTTGATTTTATAGTTTTTATTTCCTTTGTAGTTTTATCAACAAACTCTATTTCTATTATTTGCCTTCGCTCTCTCAAGTAGGAGACAAGCCAGTTTTACTCAACGTACCAACATAACATCAAAATACTCGAGTGCAAGGGAACGAATGGCTTTATTACCAAATGCTTAACATTAGATACCAACCAACCAACCACTAATATTTATCTCGATATGCATGAAATAATTGTGACTGGGTTTTAAAATATTGTACTATCGCTTAATTCTAATGCGTTCTATTCCCATTACATCAAGGAAATATTAAGTAATAAAAGTATTAATGCAAGCACTTTAATACGTTAAAGTGAAGTAGGTATAAGTGTAAGTTTTTTAAGGAATAGTTAATTGAACAATGCATAGAGTAAGTCATGTGACTATAGCATTAGTATTTATTCTGTATTTATACTTACACACTATGTTTATCTGAACCATTTAGGAGGCTCTGCTCTGTATACTGCAAAAGCAGTGAGCAACTTTAAACTCTCTGCGAATCACCCGCCCGAAGGTTTCAGCGTTTGGTTGAGTGAACGCCAATAACTGTATCAGTTTGTTGGTGATAACATAGAAAACCCAAGTTTTATTGTGCTTTACTGTGATGCATTCTTTATCCAGAGATAACGTCTTTATTTTCCCAGACTCTCAAGGCCTTGCAGCTACTTGCTCGGTGCTTTAAGCGCTATAACTGGAGACCGGCACAATACAAAGAGAAGAAGCTTGCCAAAATGTAAAAGTATGAAGTAAGATTTAATAATTTTAGACATATTTCTACCTTCTCTACCACGTAAGGAGAGCAGATATTGCATTCAATACCGAACCTTCACAGGAAATATCTACATATATTTAAGAGTTCCTGAATCTACAAAATCCACTTTTAACAATAGCTCTGTGTGTCTGTATTTCTTTATGAACAGCATAATTCCAACACGAAAATAGGAGGAATTATGGCAAAAATAGGAATGGGAGATATATGGAGATTAGAAGAAAGGAATAAAAGCGATGTGGGTAAATTCATAAAATGCAGAATAAAAGATATAGAAAGGCAGGAAATATGGGGAAGTCTAGAAAATATGAAATCATTACAATTTTACAAGAAAATAAAAAGAAATTGGAGACGAGAAGCATATGTAGATTACTGCAATAGGCAAGAGAGAGAAGGGTTAGCTTGGATGAGAACAGGAACAATATATCTAAGAGGGATAAGAGGTAAGGAAAAGGGGATTTGTGAATTGTGTGGGGGAAAAGAAAGCATAGAACACTATGTAACAGCATGCGAGGAGGTTGCAATGTGGAAGAAACAAGGTTTGGGAAGAGAAATGGGAGAAAGTAGAGAAGAGGATAGTAGCTATAAAAATGTTAACAGGCAGGGAGGAAAAGAAGGTAAGAAGTATTGGTGAGTTCTTGTAGAACGTAAAAGAAAAATGGGTCAGATATATAAAGAATATAAGAAAGGAAGATGAGGACGAAGAATGGGACTAATTAAGTAATAAAGGAGGTATGAAGGTTAACAGCTACCTGACAAAGCAGAAGACCAGGGTGTCATGTAAACTAAGGTAGCAACAAGGTAAACACAAATAAATGTAACAAAAGTTGTAAATTGTAAAATTTTGGAATATGCACAATAAAAAAATAAAAAATATAAATAATGAGCGGCCGCGCCGTGGCTCAGTGGTTAGACCGCTTGGCTTTCACCAAGGCGGCCCGGGTTCGATCCCAGGCGACCGCAAAGTGAGATTTGTGGTGGACAACACGGCGCTGGGGCGGGTTTTCTCCGGGATCTCCGGTTTCCCCCGCCATCTCATTCCACCGGTGCTCCATCTTCATCTCATGCATCATCAGTGTCACCGCCTGCGGTGCCGTATGTAATAAAAGTGGGTGTTAAACACTACACATTTCATTTCATTTTAAATAATGAACTTAGTATATTATTTCAGCATCCCTAAAGGATGTTGCACGAATATTATCAAAAGCATCCCTGCTACTGCAGACTATCCTTTAGATGGAACATTTTTCTAAAATGTGTATAAGTAAAGCCAGACTGAAAAGTTCAATGACATTGAACCACGGATCTTGGTCTCCGTCCGGTTGCTCTTAACCGTTGAGCTACCATGACAACGTGTCAGCATGCCATTTTATCCTCCAACTGGCTCGAATTTTCTCTGGTGAACCACTAGGAGATCTCGTATACAATGAGATACGTACATTTTGTGGCGACTTACTATGCTGTAAGTCCAAGGTTTCATAGTTTAAAGGTTTAGTAGTTGTTATAAGTACTTACAGCGCAAGTACACATGGTAGTGTGGAATTGTTGATTTTATAAAAAAATGGGGAACAATTATTTTTTATTAAATTATAATATATATAAGATGTTTTCAGGGCAAATGAAGGTTTTGAGAAAGCAGTTTCTGAAGTCCTCTTCATTCTGAATGGCTTTTACTTAACTATAAACTACAGGAAACAGACATGAAAATGTATATATTGTTAAAGCACACATTTTAACAAACACTTTTTTGTGGATTTAACCATTTATGAAGTGTCCTTTTATATTAGTTGGAATTTTGCTATTCTTTATAGCTAATGGGAGGTCATTATTAGTTTCGTTTTCTCCTGTCAAAGCAAAGGTAATATAATTTCTAGGCTATCATATAACTACTAGCTCTTAAAGTAGTTTTCTATCGCTTAAGCATACCGTATTCTCCCATTTATGCCCATTGTACCTGCAAGAAAGTGTATAATAAAGTAATTTCTACAAGTGTATCTCGGTTAATAAGATGTAGATAGAATAATGTGCATATGAGTGATTAGAGTAAGGCAAACAAATGTAACATATCAGGTATTTAGATCTGATAATTGACTTGTACGTACTGTAAATCCAAGAAATGTTTGTTACCGCAGTACCAGCCTAGTTTAGAATATATATTAAATATTTTGTATGTCTCTACTTACATGCTCATGACATGCTTTTCCAGCTGAGATGCTATAGAATCTGGACGATGGATCTCGCAGGTAACACGTTCCAAACACATAGTGCCATTAGCCAAAGCTGAACCACTGCACGACAAGTAGGTAGCTAGCAGTTGTTTTTCTTGAGCCACAGCTTGGTCCTTGGGCAACTGGAGAAAAACAAAATAGTAGTATTAAAATGATACCTGGAGATGAAGGTATGGTAAATGTGAATGTTTTAAAGTATCTGATCTTAATACAGTTGAGAGCGAGTGACATGGCACCGCGGTAATGTGTGGCAATCAAATTTTTGAGGTTCGGATTCGATCGCTGGAGGATAGCTACCCTGATCCATGAGTAGGTGAATGCTGGGCTGGTTCCTCTTCTACTACGACTTGCTCTCCTCCATTTCCTGTTCCTATGATTTCGGCGTCATCTGTGTCAAGACTGTAACACAAAACCCATCTCTATGTGGCCCTCAAGCGGTATCTACTTCGGTAAGGGGCTCGGGCTGCGTGGGGATGCGTTCACAATGCAAACGTTAGGAACTCCACGTTTTACCAATCACCATCGGATTTGGCATCCTTAGGGCCCCTCTCCTCATCCTCCCTCCTTCCCTCCCTCCCTCCCTCCCTCCCTCCATCCCACTCTCCCAGGAATCATATTAAAACACAATAGGACTGGATGGACTGCGTACGTTGTTATGCCCCGGTTTCTGTTATCCTTACCTAGTATGCACTTTACGTTTACTTCTAATGCACTTGAGAAGTGTCCAAGACAAGGGTTATGAGAATGCCTCCATTTGTTGTATCTACAAAATATGCAACGAAACACAGAAAATACATAATTCCCGCTTCTGCGGCATAGTGGTAGCGGGCGTGCCTCACATTTAAGAGGTCCCGAGTTCAAATCTCCGTCAGGGTGAGTATATGATTAAGGTTTTAACTGGGGTTTATGCTTATCTGAAAATGAATGTTGGGTAAGCTCTATGGATTCTGATCGCATTTGAGCATCGTTTCATCTATTTTTTTAATCATGCAATACGGCCTACATTGAAGGACGTTGACTAGAAAAAAGTGGAGAAGGTAGAAAATAATCTAAAACAGAGTTGGGAGTTCAAATGACAGCGCATCTCTTTTATAGATAAAATATTAAGTTTAACATTCACAATAATAGTTATTTACCACCGTAACATATTTCAATTTGTCATAATTCTTTTCCTTGCTATAATATGAAGTATATTCAATGAAATTTTTCTCTCAATAATAGCTGGGTATTTTTCTTTTACTTATAGTAATATGGTGGTAGCTCTGAATTAAGAGCAGCCATTTTCTTCATGTCTGTTTATCCAACTGTTTGGTGATATTGCTTTCATTTGGTGAATGTACTAACTGAAGATTGCTAATATTTGCCTTTATTTTGTTTTATGGCTAATATATCCTTAGTATTTATTATTAATTGATCTCAAGCTAGGTAACATCGTGTATCTTATCCTTAGCATTCACATTGATTCAAAAGTGAGGTTATGGGTAAAACTGCTGACTTATCCGCAAGGAAAGTAGATGTCACTGAGAGTCTTTTGAAGGAAACTCTTTATTCACAACGTGAAATAACTAAGAAATTGTGTATTTCACAAAAATCTGTTAGTCGATCAATCAAGCTTTAAAATTTGGCGAGACGTTGACCTCGCAAAGGGATGGAAAATGCGGGAGGAAATGAAAGCTATCACCAAGGACGCAAAGAAAATTTGTGCAGGTGGCAAAACAAAATAGAAAAGCAACCAGCATTGACCTCAGCAATCACAGCCTCAGTAGTTCGCAGAAGATTATGTGAAGCAGGTTTACCAGCACGCAGGCCTCGTAAAAAGGCTAAACTGACACCTGTAATGGAAAAAAAAACCTTTTAGAATGGGCTAAAGACATGCAGAAACATCCAGTGGAATTCGGAGAAAGGTAAATAGTATGAAAATTGTATATAGCATAAAATTAAAATATGTACATGTAAATTTTATGGAAATGAAATAAACAGCCTAAACTTTGTTTCTCTCATTGCTGGTTTTGTTATACTATCTTTGAGCAATTTTAAAACTGTTTAATATTAATAGAGGTTTTTATTATTTCAGGTAATTTTTTCAGATGAATCCATGTTGAAGTATGTGAAGAGAGCAGCCAATATGTGAGAAGCACAGATAAAGAAGCATATTCCCCTCAGTGTATCGATCAAAGAGTAAAGCACTCAACATCAAAAATGGTCTGGAGCTGTATGTCTCTCCATGGACCTGGAAGATTATACATAGTTGTGGGATCTATGGAGCAGAAACAGTATAAAAGTGTATTAGAAACAAGACTATTTCCGCAAAGTAAAGAATGGTTTCCAAATGTTGATTTTGTGTTCAAGCATGATGGTGCTCCCTGCCATAGAGCAAAATCTGTAGTCCAGTTTCTCAAAGAAAACAATGTAAAAGTATTACCATGGCCGGGGAATAGCCCTGATTTAAATCCAATAGAGAATCTGTGGGGTATTGTTAAACAGAGACTGAAAAAATTGAAAATAACAACAGAAGTTCAGTTGGTTGAGGGTCAGATAAGCATTTGGCACAGAGATGAAGAAATAAAGGAAAAGTGCTCCACTCTTGTAGAGAGCATGCCTAAACGCATCAAAATGGTAATAAAGGCTAAAGGAATGCATACAAAATACTGAGAGTTGACAAAAATATTTTGTAATATTATTTCTGTAAAATAAATAGAAAATAAACGGTATTTGTTAACAATTTCACCATTGAGTCTAATAATTTGTACACGTTTGTATTGTGTTCTGAAGAGCAGTTTTGTTCTGACAGAATATGGTAAGCGGAACGGTAGCACGTAAAATAAAATGTTAGACAATAGAATAGGAGGAGATGTTCTAATTAAATCTCAGTCCCAAAAGTGAGAGTGCTGTCGTGAAAGAAAGCGAAGAGGCTTGTGCGGTGTGTGTGAAGGCCAGTGAACGAAGCGTCAAGCTATGTAGTCACCAGTGCTTTGACCCTGCGCGCTGTCTCATGCAAATCAAGAGTTAATGGTTTGTTCAGTATTCCACAGCACGGCCGCTTGAATCTCATTATCTTGTGAAACATCGCTTGTGTAAACTTCATTACACTTGGAAAGAAAGTGTTCCTGGAACAGAAAATCTGTACTAATAATAGCACTGCTTGAGTACTCTTTGTCTCCTTACAACTTAGAAATCCGATGCTTCGCATTCCCACGTCTTAACAGTTTCATAGAGTATATTATTTAATATAAAGTGATTCTACTATTAACTATACTTTGGATTATAAAAACGCTTTAAACTAAGCAAAACTAGATTTAATTTGCATGAATAATACTGAAATAAAACACAGCTATACTCATATTTTGCGCAAGTTTTTACTTTCTATGCTACGTAATTGCAGTAAAAATTTAGAAGAGGTATTACATTTTTTTTGTAATTTTGCGTCCTCCAACGTTACGTCATATCGGACGATGAACGAAATGGATGAAATAATGCTCAAATGTGTCCAGGGTCCATGGAGCTTAGAGTTACCCGACATTCGTCTGTAAGGATAAGGGAAAACGCCGGAAAAACCTTATCCAGATAACTCACCCTGACCGAGATTCGAACTCGGGACCTCTTGAACATGAGGCAGACATGCTACCATCTACGCTATCGAGGCGGGCGGTATTACGTTTTACACAAAAGTTCTGTATAAAGTTTTCACCGGAAATACCAATTTTAAGGCCACCTGAACACAAAAAAGAGCATCCTGTAGGAAAAGATCTGCGTGCGCACATTACGTTTGCGTATGTGCAGTTAACTTATTTCAGTTTAGTGCCTTCTCGGATGCGTCCCGGATATTTATAAGAAAATCACCCTATCCCTAACTTCCCTCTAACCCGCCTTGGCAGCGTGGTGGTAGCATGTCTGCCTGATGTTCAAGAGGTCCCGAGTTTGAATCTCCATCAGGTTGAGTTAGCTGGAAAAGTTTTTCCGGGGCTTTCCCTTATCCTAAAAGACGATAGTCGGGTAACTCTAAGGTCCATGGACCCTGAACTCATTTGAACATAATTTCATCAATTCCATTCATCGTCCAATATGACTTAACGTTGGAGGACGTAAAAAAAAACCCTTCCCTCTAAATGCAAATCTTCTGCTTATTTTCTGTTCTGTGAAAAAGGTTCTAACAATTAACGTGGATGCGTCCCGGATATTTTTAAGAAAATCACCCTCTCCCTAACTTCCCTCTAAATGCAAATCTTCTGCTTATTTTCTGTTCTGTGAAAAAGGGTTCCAATAATTTACGTTTCCATATTATATGGCTGGCCCCGTAACTCAGTCGGTAGAGCACCTGCCTGCCGTGTGAGGGGACCCGGGTTCGATTCCCGGCTGGGAGTGGGGATTGTTCTCCAATCAAGATGATTCCCCGTCTTCCCCAGAGTCTGGAAGAATTAAAGTGTGTGCAAATGTATGCGTGATCTAATGAATAAAAGGAAAATCCGAAGTACCTGCAACCCAACGTCTACGAGGTAACACCATCGTAATATGCTACAAAAGAGAACGGCCGCCGATAGGACCTTTGGAATAATAAAAAAGTATCATATATTTAAATTACTTTCATGATAGATGACATATCTGGAATAACCTTTGAAGTATTCTGAGGCATTCTGTATTCTGAATCACTTCTAATTAACAAATCTTAACAGATACACAAACTATCAAAATGGCTTTGAGGTAGCGCGTGAGATTCCCTTTCGGGAGATCCTAGGTTCGGTACCTACTGGCGAACACTAGGATTTTCTTGTTCGGTAAAGCGAATGCTGAGGTGAAGTCATCTGTTATGGATCCAGATCTCGTAATTCATATTTCCTGTGATTTTATTCCCTTCTTTCACGTTAAGTTTGAGTCCGAGGCTGTCTATTGGTCACCTGCAGTTAGATGACATAGAGGCCTACGATTAGGAACTTACTCTCAGCTCTGTCAGAAGGTAGCCGTTAAGGCCTTCACTGCTAGTTGAGCTTTCCTCATTACTCGCTTGAGGGAAGCTATGAGCCAGCCTCCGGTGGCTTGGACGAATCGCCACCGAGCAGCCTCCAGCAGCGTGGTCAAGCCTTTAAAAGTTAGGCAACTCTGCATGAAGACCTGAAACTGCGAAAAGTGTTCTGCTTTTATTGAAACGTAGTACCCAGGAACGTACTTCAGACACATCCATGGTACCACAATCACATGCCTCACTAAACTGGCGATGAATCTGAATAGGTGTCACACCACGAAAACGAATGATTACACGCTGTTCTTGCAATGAGAACATCGCCATTTTAAGTATCAAAAGCAGTCCTAACTCTCGTCGCTGCCACTAAGTGCAGTGCTGCGATCTCTGACACGCATTCACAAAGAGTCCACGTGTATTTTAAAAAAGAGCCAGAAGCTCCTATCTGGTCCCAGTCCTGGAAAAATAAGTGTTACAACTTGAACACACCTCGTAGCACATAAACGTTTTAAGATAATAATCAACTTCTTAAATATGAACTTTGTGAAGTACACATAGTTATGGTATTTATTCCCATTTTAAAATTCGCATGCTTTTAAAACTGTATTCTAAATCTGCATATCAGGTTTTACAATAATCATAGCCTTTAAGTGTAAACTTAAAAGTATTACATTTACAATGGGAGGTTATTTTTTACTCTCATAAACTGGATTCTCCAGTTCTGGATATTTGTACATGTACGTTTCTGCCTCATACGAGAGCTGTTCAATAAAGAATGTCACATTTCTTTTTTAACTACGTACTTGTACTCATCCTCATAATTTTGATGGTCCTTCTCAAAATAGTCTCCCCTGAATGCGATGCACTTGTCCCAGCGTTTCTGCCAGTCTTCAAAGACATGCTGGAAACCATTTTTTGAGAGATCCTTCAAAATCGCCTCCGCAGCCTTCACCACTGCTTCTGATGATGGATAATGCCTCCCACGAAGGCGTTTCTTCAAGTTAGGGAATATAAAAAAGTCACAAGGGGCCAAATCGGACTATAGTGAGGGTGAGGGATGTACTTCATGTTGATTTTTGCAATATATTCAGCAACAACATTGGCAATATGTGGCCGCGCATTATCGAGGTGCAGCATCCAGCCTATTTTACAGAAATGTGGTCTTTTGTGCCTGATATGGTCTTGCAATGTTTTCAGGACATCCCTGTAGTACTGTCCAGTTACTGATGTGTGTGCAGGTACAACATGCTGATAAACCATTCCATGAATATCAAAGAATGAGATGACCATATCTTTCCCAGCAGAAGCAGCCACTTTTGCTTTTTGGGGGTTGGTGATGAAGGAGATTTCCACACTGAGCTTTGCTGTTTGCTCTCAGGATCAAAATGATGCAGCCAAGTTTAATCAGCAGCGATTACGTTTGAAAAAAACTCCAGATATTCCTTTAACATCAACTTTAACTGCATGAGACCTGCATGAGAATGTTTTTTTGTTCGTCTTGGAACACATCGCGCACAAACACGTCTCATGTGTAATGTTTCTGTCACCAACGTGTGGGTAGCAGCCAATGAAATGTTCAGTATTTCAGAGTGAAATTAAGGTAATTCGTGGATCCTCTCTTACAATGGCAGCAGAACTGTTGATGTTTTCTTCCGTAAGAGCAGTAACTGGAGCACCGAGTCCACCTTCCTTTTAAATTGATTGTCTCTCCTCTTTAAACATTTTAAACTACCTTCGAGCTGTGCTGTAGGGAAGAACAGACTCTCAATAGGCCTCCTGTAAAATTGTATAGGCCTGAACTGAAGATTTGTTGAGACGAAAGCAGAATTTCAAAGCCGCATATTGTTCCTCGCGTGTTACCTCCATTGCAGCGGTAGGCGATACTGAACATGTCTGAACTTGACTGGTTCTCACAGGCGGGAACTAGGAGTACCAACAATGAAACTACTACGGCGTGTTTGTTTCACATTAAGCTAACAGAATATAATACGATTGAATTTTAGTGCGAAAACTTATGTCCGTAAAAAAATTATGATCATTCTTTATTGAACAGCCCTCCTATATTTGGAATTCACTTAACGTATTTTAAAAGTTCACATTGTTGAATGGCATATTACAATGTTTTGTTTAATACCAGAAAAGTACTCGCAGACTTTAATTGTGCATTGTAAGCTTGCGCTATTAATAGCCCATATGGAAGGGGGAGAAGTGACATGTCCGCCTACTTGTGTATTGTAAATAAATGAGGTTACACAATAAGCCTTTTAGGACGATGTGCGAGGGTGATGATGGCACTTCAGCAGAAACCCTCGCTATCAGTCAATCAATCAATAAATCAATCAGTCATACAGCTCTACCTTGTGTAGGACATTAAATCATATATGCCACATAGCTGAGCTACAAGTGGATCTAAAGGTAGTATCAAACTCAAGTTTCAAACATCTGCCGATTTGACAATAACTTAGTTGTCATATAAGATACATACTGCATCCTGTATACATGATTAAGTTTATATGCAAAGTCACCTCTCCAAATTTAGTTTTTATGGTTCAAGCAGTTATAACCTGCTTTTGCGCTTGGTCTTTGATGTATTTGTTGCCTACTGCTACAGTTGTGAATTAAATTAATTTAATGGAGGCTAATAGAGCACTGATTGAAATAAATTGCCGACTTTTTGAGGATATAAAAGTGACTGTTTCTGAATGTAAACACGAGAAACAGAATTAGAAGAATTACGAGGCCTTTTCAATAAGGAATAATAATAAGCCAGTACGGTGTGGAAATCGCCAGGTTCTTCAATATCAAAAAAGCCAAAAGTTGTTCCATCTGCAGGGAAAGTGATGGTGTTCACATTTATTGACTGTAATGGAGTGATTTACCAGTATGCTGTTCCCTCCTCACACTACTGTTACAGCAGCATACTACACGTCAGTATTGGCTACACTGAGAAAGCACATTGCAAAGAAACGACCAGAGCTTTCTCGTACTGGGTGGCGACTTCATCATGACAATACACGGCCTCACGTCACATGCAGTTCCTTCTCACACTACTGTTACAGCAACATACTACACGTCAGTATTGGCTACACTGAGGTAGCACATTACAAAGAAACGACCAGAGCTTTCTCGGACTGGGTGGCGACTTCATCATGACAATGCACGGCCTCACGTCACATGCAGTTCCCTCTCACACTACTGTTACAGCAGCATACTACACGTCAGTATTGGCTACACTGAGAAAGCACATTGCAAAGAAACGACCAGAGCTTTCTCGGACTGGGTGGCGACTTCATCATGACAATACACGGCCTCACGTCAAGGCAACTAGAGTACTCAGGTAGGCCATTCCGGAGAGTCGCGCTGCCATTGGCTAACGCGCATGACGTCACTGAGAATACAGTTCAACCGCGAGAGTTAAACACTAGCCCCTGAGTATGTGTTATTTAAGCTCTGCTACGTGTAAAATCGGAAGGAATAAACATCCACTTGTGTATTATAATGAAGGTTCTTTCTAGCAGTTGTATTAAGAGTTTAAAACATGTTACTATTCATATGTACTTACTCAGTGTAGCTCAAGAAAATGACGAAGAAACCCATTGAAGATTTTTCTTTGCTGCAAGTTTCCTGATCCTTTCTGCCTTCACTCTTTTGTTTAAGTGCCTAATTCTAATGAAGGTTCTTGTCCCGACATTAAGAGAGATCACTTTGTGATGAATTTCGGGAAACTTGGAACTTATTATAGAAATTAAGTTTTGCATCACTCCATTACACTTCGCAGCACTTTGTCCATGGAATCTACAAAATATTACTTCTGTACCTTGTTCTGCCGTTTCAAAACACTGTTTTCTTTCTTCAGGCTTGCATCTGAGTCTTTAGTCTAATTATTTCCTCTTCAGCAACAACAGAGTGGTCAGGAGCTACCTCCGTGCTGGTCGACTGGTCAAATTTGTTTTTTTTTGGGGGGGGGGGGGAGATAAAGATACTATAGTAGACAGCGCCCTCTTTCGCACGGTCCTAACTTCGCACCGGCGATCTCTTTCTGATATTGCCTATTAATAAAAACAGTTTTATTATTAATTATTATTATTATTATTATTATTATTATTATTATTATTATTATTATTATTATTATTATTATTATTATTATTATTATTATTATTATTATTATTATTATTATTATTATTATTATTATTATTATTATTATTATTATTATTATTATTATTATTATTATTATTATTATTATTATTATTATTATTATTATTATTATTATTATTATTATTGTTGTTGTTGTTGTTGTTGTTGTTGTTATTATTATTCCACGCATCAAACTTTTCTTATAAAAAGGAGCGAATAAACTCAGTGTACACATAGAAACAAATACATAAATGGAATGTGTATCTGATAATTACCTGCAAATTGGTTTTGCTGGTACTTGCACTACCGCCTCAAATACATCCCCATGCCAATTAGTAATTTTCTATGACGGTACAGCGTCGCCCTTTAATTTTCTTTTCAGCGGCAAACCTAACAGCTCATATTTTAAATCCCGTTCATAGTTTTCGGGCAGGAAGTGATCGGGACAAATCCTTGCATTATTCACATTAACCGGATCAGCCCTTTTACAGCGTAAAACCCACTTGCGCTGTAGTTCTCGATCTTTAGACAAAGAATGGAAAATCACATTCGTAGTTTTATACGAAGCATGTTTGCATTCAGCAACAGCTCAATGGTTTCTACTTTTACTCATAATGTTACGACAAAAGCCACAGACAATAACTACAATAGCTCATAAGCAACTGCATCTCGTTTATTTCATCAGAAGGATTGTGGAATTTGCATGCATCAGCGCCTTATCTTATCTTAGAATGTGCAATCATAATATTGCATTACGCACATTCACGTGTAAGGGCTCTTGCTTTGTATTCTCAGTGACGTCACGCCCCTCAGTCAGCAGTGACAGTGTTTCGCGCGGGAAGGCGGGAATGGCCTGCCCTGGCCTCACGTCACATGCAGTTCCCTCTCACACTACTGTTACAGCAGCATACTACACGTTAGTATTGGCTACACTGAGATAGCACATTGCAAAGCAACGACCAGAGCTTTCTCGGCCTGGGTCGTGACTTCATCATGACAATGTACGGCCTCACATCGCAATTCTGGCTCGATTCAACATTACCTGAGCACCACATTCACCGATAGCCCCGATCTTACACCCTGTGACCCTTTTTATTCCTATCACTAAAACAAAGCTTACGGAAATTCGATTTGAAAACTCTGAAGCAGTACTCAAGAAAAGTGAGGCGATTCTCAAGGACCTGACAAAGAATGGTGTGCAGCACGTGCTCAAAGTCCGCCAGAAACGCTATAAAAGGTGCAATGAAGTAGGAGGAGACTATTTTGAAAAGCATAATGTAAACATTGAATTACAGCAATAAACATCTGTGGAAAAAATTAGTCTTAGTCTTTGTTGATCACCTCTCTTATATACATAAGTGAGCGAGGTCTTGAACAACTACAAACAGCTGATAATGAATCACAGTATAATATTTCTGTAAGACTGCAAAACACTCAAGAAAAGACACACATTTTTGAAATGCATGTTGTTTTATCAACTTAAAACTCGCCTTCATCTAAACCCCCAACTGACGTTGCTCGTTGCTACTTATACAGTGCCATATTTTTCACTGGAGGCCGGCCGGTGAAATTCTGTGCGTGTGAACAGTGCTTCGCACTGCTCCCGGAACCCGCCTTTCTTCACGTCAATGCATGATCGGACGATGCTAGCGTGGGTTCTTGTTGTGTTCTTTGTGGTCAAATTGTGATTAGTTCTGTTGTAATGCCAAGAAGTGTGTACAGTTTAGCACACCGCATATTCATGTGTGATTCCAATGTGCGAACAGAGTCTTGTAGAGAAGTGACACGGCTATTTGTAGACCGATTTTCTAGTATTCTTGCGCCTCACAAAGAGATAGTTCGTAAACTTGTAAAGAGATTTAGAGAAACTGCTTCCGTTCTTGATATGAAAGCCAATAGAATTGACCATGGGGGTACAGAGGAAAACTCGATGAGTTAGTACGCAGGCCTAGAAAGTCTGAGTAGGGTATCTCTTATCACAAGAAAAAGGTGTTTAAGAAATCTCTGCTTGGAAAGTCACTAAACTTCTGAAATTAGAACCATAAAGGTAACCGTAATTAGGAGCAACAACCATACATTATACCTTATACATTCGGCTTCCATAGTAACACCTCAATTTTTAGTGCTGAGGTTTATGCGGACTACCTATACTGCTCCACAGGAGAGAAAGTACCATAGGAATGAGACGCATGGGGCTTGGAGAAGGTTCCCAAACTCTCCCTGAACAGGTTTATGACACTCCATGTCAGTACAGTTACTGCCCTCCACAGGAGAGAAAGCCTCTGAGGGATGGGACGCAGGGAGGTGGGAAAAAGTTCCCACACTCTTCCTGGTTTATGACACCCCATGTCAATACAGTTACTGTCCTCCACAGCAGAGGTAGGCTCCGAGAGATGAGACGCAGGGGGGTTGGAGAAGGTTCCCACACTCTTCTTGGACAGGTTTATGACACCCCATGTCAGTACAGTTACTTTCCTCCACAGGAGAGTAAGTCTCCGTCTCCGTGGGAAGAGACGCAGTGGGGTTGGCGAAGATTCCCACACCCTCCCTGGTCAGGTTTATGACACCCCATATCAGTACAGTTACTGTCCTCCACAGGAGAGAAAGTCTTCGAGGCCTGAGACGCAGGGGGGGGGGGGTTGGCGAAACTTCCCACCCACTCCATTGAAAGGTTTAAGACACCCCATGTCAGTACAGTTTCTGTACTCCACAGGAGAGTAAGTCTCCGAGTGATGAGACGCAGGGGTGTAGGAGAAGGTTCCTACACCCTCCCTGGACAGTTACAGACCATTCAAAAACATTCTGACGACTTCTACTTCTGTGAATGCATCTTCTCGGTTTTAGTGTACAGATTGAATAGGGCGCATGTTCTTTTTAACGGTTCTGCTCCTTGTATAGCATGCGTTCTTTGTCACACACATTCGCTGTTCTTTTTCCACTGTATAAGAGAGCACATTCCTTACATGGACCTTCTTTGCGTTGCTGGATTATAGCCAGTTTACATGTTCGAAAACACAAGATAGGGGACTGCGTCATTTTTAGTGATTCCCTTAATGCACTTCAGAGCCTTCGGCAGCTGTACAGCTACCATCGCATTGTACAGCGTATCCAGAATGCCCTCCACGTGCTGTGTGCATGGCTTCCTGGTCACGTTGGGTTTTGCTGGAATGAACTGGCGAATTCGGCGGCTAAGTCCGCAACCACTTAGCTCAAGGTTACCATACCGTTCGTCTCTTCGGAGGACTACCGTCTTGTGATATGGAGAGCTGTACTACCAGGTGTGTTTGTTTTATTTACGGTGGATTCCTTATATATCACAGACGAAGCTTGGTTTTCGTTACATGGTCATGTGTCGCCACAAAACAACAGATATTGGAATGCAGAGAAACCCGATATTGTGCACGAAATGCCATTGCATGACCAGAAAATTTGTGTTTGGTGTGCTGTGAATGCGTACCGCATTCTAGGGCCCATATTCTTTGAGGAAACAACTGACAGAGACACAGGGATTCAATAATTAAACCATTCCTGGAATATTTGTGACATTGATTGCACACAGGCATATTCTCAACAAGACTCCAGTACAGCATATACAGTTGATGGGGACATTTTTGAAGATAGGATCATCAGTAAATGACTGTAGCCACCGCGATCCCAATATCTTAAATATGAGATTTTTACTTATTGGAAATAAAAAAATAAAGTGTGCAGGAAAAACCCGCATACGTTGGGAGAACTGGAAGACAGCATCAAAAGAAAAATTACTGCAATATCAGAAGATTGATTGATGCATATCAACAGAAATTTTCTTCGAAAGTGTGAGACAACCGCAGCAGCACAAGACGTTTCCAACACGTTCTGTGACAAAAGTATATTATTGTGACTTAGTGGGTTCTCAGAATTAAAAGGCCGAGTTGCAGAAATGTAAAGTCTCCTATATTTTCCTAGAAATACTCTTAGATATTACAGCAGCATTACTTTACGTACACCATCAGTGTACCAAGATCGATCACAATAACAAACAGTGACAGCAGATTACATCATTACCTATCGTTACAATAACACAGCTGGCTGTCTCTCATTTCACAACACTTGTTTTACAACTTCCCCGGCTGGCGTGTCACAATCGCTTATACATCTCCTGATAATTTGTAGATCATTCTAAAATAAACCAGAAACCAAATTATCTCTATCAGTCCAGAAGTAACTAGAAATTTCCATTTATCTCAGTTTGTTTCGGCAGACCTTTATCTGCATGTTATCTTTGTTTGCCGGCTCTTGGTTTTCACACTGCCCGCCTATCAGCTTCTTTTGTGTAAACGAGCCGCGCGATCGTAGATACGGGCTTGCGACATTATTATTGTAATTATAATTTACACGTTACACCTAAGCGCTAGAACTTAAATATTCAACGCGGCAGCAGCATGCCCATTCCGGCGGCAGCGTGCCTTCTGCTGCGGCACTAACCGCCAACAGGGCGGCCGGCCACCAGTGGAAAAGTAAGGCACTGTATGTTACCGAATTTTAAGCTTCTAAAGGTTACTTTACTTTGAGAATTGATAAATTGTAAGAATTTCATTCCCCTTATTTTCAATGATTTGCTTACTTGTGTATCTGCACTTTTTGCGACAGATGAGCAGTGTAAGCTTTCAAAAGTGCTTCCAGTTAATGGATATCTCATTGAATTGATTTCATCGTAACCTAATTGTCTTGGCTGCATTGACTGACAACTAATTGCATTTTATGAACATTGCCTAGTTGATCTTTTACTTCTTGTGTTGAACTAATTTTATCATACAGAAAATGTTTATCTTTATATAATTTCTTCATAAAAGGATTAATCTTACCTTTCAGATATTCCAGTATGAAACTCGGAAAACTTATTACGATATCAAAGGATATGCCTAAACCATATTTTTTCTGGATTAACAAAGTGTATTAATGGTCATTTATCAAAACAATAGATACTTTTAAGATGTTTTAGGACTGAACTATTGCAATGACATGCCCATATTTGTCTCGCAACAGACCAGTATACAGTGTAAATAGATGAGTGAAAGTGGTTAGAGTATCTCCACTCTTCATGCTGTGAACAAGTGAACAAGGAGATCTAAGCGCTCGTTCACAATAATCCGAGAATGTATACCAAAACCTCATATAACATTTCGGTTCAGAGTATGGGAATAAGTCGTTAAGTCGATGGCCATTTCGATAGCAGAGAGGAAAGTCAATTTTGGACATTGAAATATCATTTGTTTCTAAGCAATGAAAACCATCCGTTCCCAATTCAGCCAACATAACGCAGGTTAACCAGCGCCAACATTTTAAGTTGCAAATCCATTTATTTTCCGTTTTTTTATTGTTCTATGGAACTTTGTTACCAGTTCTTTTTGTTCTTTGCATTTACTCATATTTTTTAGGAATATTTTGAGTTGCATATAAAGAAGCAGCAAATAATGCTTTCTTTAAAATTAGTGAATCAGAAGCAGTCAGGACGTACATTTGCTGTAATTTCTTCCATTTTAATGGAAGGCACACCTTGGAGAGTTGTAGAGATGTTTCATTTTCCGCCTTGAAGACTATTTGCGGTGTATAGTCTAATATTTAGAATATTCTAATGTGCCATCTCAAGGAACGAAAAGAAAATCTTGAACACGTATCCAAGGAAGACTTCCTGTAAATTTTGAATGCTCACATTATAAAACATATATCTTAACTTTCTAATTCTAGTCTTTGTTCATTGTGAACCGATCGTTAATTCGTTTGACTTCTCGAAGATCCATAATTTCATAAACCAAAACTTAACAAAATGTTCATTTCTGTTCATATAAAAATGAATTAAAAAGATAAATTTTACACTATTGCTGTTAATCCTACAGTTATTTTAATGTACTTAAATTGTATATTAGCTATTTACTAAAATAGTTTACTTTTTTCCAATTGGAAATAAATTATTTTTTCACATTTGCCGTGTGTAGATCAAGGTTGGGAAAGTAGAATGAGACTGAAGTATTCAATAGCGTTGCCGGGATTTGAACTATGGAACTTCAGGACTCCGCCCCATCTGAACTACCACAGCAACATGCTAGCACAACATCAAATTCTCTTACTGACTAGCATTTTCTCCGACAGATCACAAGGGAATTTCAAATTCATACCTAACGGCGATTTACAGTGCTGCAAGCACTTTATTATTATGTGTTTCAAGTGGGAAGGTGTTTGTCCTTGGGCGCTACTAGGTGAGCAACCAATCGGAGTCCTGCGGTGTTGTCGTACTGCATTCCCGCTAAGTGGTGTGTAACGAGCGACAAAGTAATCAATCTGTATGAAATACTATTCGCGCTAAGACAAAAATGCAGATCTTGCCAAAACTGATCCATGTGGAAGGTAGAGAGTAATGTATCTAACATAACCAAGAAAACCCCATATTTTTAGCTCAAATAGTTCCTCTAATACAAATAAATAAACCACTATTACCTGTATTATAACAATAAATAGCGACGTAAGCACTGTATGAATATCATTATTGGTTGGCATGTATGTGTGTACGTATATTTGTAATTACTCAGAACTGAAACGTAAATGTTTGACATGACGTGATAAAAGAATTACTTTGAATAAGCCAATTCGAGCGAGAGGAAACAATAAATTTCCTGCTGCCCTGACAGAACGTGTCTGGTCACATTATATCTTTGTTTATGAATGGTTCGTAATCTCTATTTACTCTAGAGAGTTCAAAGTGGTCGGTGTGTATGTATGTACATATACTTTTAATTACTCAGAACTGAAATTTAAACTACTGACATGACGTGATAAAAGAATTACTGTGAATAAGTCAAGGTGTTAAATTCGAGGAAGAGCAAACATTTCATTTCCTGTTAGCCTGTGGAATGCTATATGATTATGTTTATGAATGAATGCTGGATAACAAGTGTTTATTTACTCTGGAGAGTTCAGATCAATATCATTCAGTTCTTTATACAACAGTAGAGTAAGAGTTAGATAGTGCAATGGCTTCTTGCGGTGAATTTAGTGACTAGTCAAAAAGACAATTATTGCGAAGTCAGGCTCGAAGAATTGTTTTTAAGGTGTAAACGTTCTTCAAAAAATTGTTCAACGAGGAATATAGAAATCAGCTTGATTTCAAAAATGCTCAACGGCTTACTGCTGAAGCGTGTGGTGTAGGTAAAACAAGTGTGTCCCGTATTTGGATTAGAAAAGCAGGTAATTCATAAAGTATAATTATTATAGTTATAGTATTTTAAAATATACATAATTCGCGATAATGCTTTTTGCAATTTTGATTTTGGCAACTTCATCATTGTAAAAGTTTGTACAATTCGTTTACCCTTACGTCTGCGCCAAGCAGACCTGCACGTTGTATGAGTGAGCGAGAGAGAGGGAAATATAAAAGGAGTGAGGTAGCAAGCTGGCAACGCTGAGTGTGATACAACATCTGATTAGCTGGACTCCAAAACCCTTCCCATTTGAAACACATAATAGGTCAATCAATGTAAATTCATTGTTCTTTCACATTAGCTGTGTGTAGGACAAAATTTGAAAGGACAAATTCGAGTAAAAAGTTCAATGCCTTATCAGGATTTTAGCTTCATTAATTTATAAAACATAAACCTCATATATAATCTCCAATGTAGTTTATAATACTGATACGAAGGTGCAGCCCATCTCTGTAACGTCTACCTCATGCCAAGAGGTCCCCAGTTCGAATCTCTGTCAGGGTGAGTTATCTAGGTAAGGTTTTTCCAGGGTTTTCCCTTATCTTGAAATATGAATGTCGGATGTCTAAGCTCTATGGACACTGGACATATTTGAGCATCATTTCATTCATCGTCCAAGGTTACTTAACTTGAGGTTGTAAATAAAAAAATGACGGCGCATTTGCATAGCGCCAGAGCCAGAGCGCATGCCGTTTTACGTGGGGTGAATGATTCTTCTTTTGTAGTACAATGCTCCATACTGAATAACCATTTTGCGTCATCTCTCGACCGCCGTAGTCTCATTTTGAGCAATTCTACTAGGTTTCCTTTCTCCGGGTCGCCGAAAGGCAGCCAAAGTGCGTCTAACAGTCGAATCGAGTCGAATCGGATGGAGCCGGCGTTGACAGTGGATAGTTTTTCAGGAGACAGTTGACAGTAGTAGTTCATACCAGTGCATGGGGACAGTGACTATTACAGTTCACTATGATTCGATTTGGCGGTTTGTGTTTTGTTTTAGGTGTGTGTAACAGTGCCCTCAAATGTAACGTTTCTGCTGCACTGAGCTCCTAGCTGATCAACTGTGTTTAGAAATGACGTTCTAATTTATTGCAGTATTATATGCTCAACAAAGCACTGTCACCAACTATGCATACTTAGTGAAGTGAATGGAAAAATGAAACGAGTTTCAAATTTGCTAAATAACTTGTAACACATTCACATGGAAAAGCCTTCGACATTTCTTTGTTTCATTTCCTTGTCATCAATACATAAATAGCTATTTATTTTTATATTGCGAGTTTCTGTATATTCTGTGGCAAGCCACCAATTGCGCGCAGTCATTTCATTCATGTTCATTAAAGTATTCAGTTCTTTCTGAAGAATATAAATCACTACTAGGCCAGTTGATGTTTATGGTTAGGAAATCAGTATAAACATTTATTTTAAGCTTAATATGCATACATATTAATTATTAATGCAGTAGTTAGAGGTTCGTGGGTTTGATTCGTACGGCTGACTTTTCTGATTCGTTGGGGTTTTTTCCCACGCCGATAGGTGAATGCTGAACAGGTTAATTAAATCAGTGTTTGCAAAGACACTTTTCGATCCGGGTTCTGTTTGACAATACTACGAATTAAAATGCCTTCCCATGACGTCAGCTGAGGAGTGGATGATCCCCGAAAGTGTGGTAGGGGTACGCGCAAGATAAGAGGAGCGCTGGATTTACGGCGTGGTGCGGGCAGAGGGGAAGTTGCAAGAGCTAAAGCTCTTTTGTTTCTGCAGTGTGGTCAACCATGAAAAACACAGTTAAGCAAAATAGCGTGTAAGATAAGCGAAGATATGCGCCGCAAGTGTGAGATCTGTGGACAAACATTAAATTGGACTCGATCCTATAAGCTGTATGTTTAGTTATGCTTGCTATTTATGAAACACATAAAAACAGTAAACAAATATTATGACAACCATAAATATTCATTCGCTTTGTGATTCTTCGATTTCTGAGTACACTGCATCAGTTTCATCGCTAGTATCCTCTGATCTGTTGATAATTTCATCAATCGCATTTTCTATTACATCATTATTTCTCCAATATTTCATTTCCAATTCTTGCAGTATGCTTCCCAATCCGTCGCAGTTACAGAAGAGAATGCTTCTATAGCAAGTTGCTGCAGATTTGTGGCTGACATATCACCAGTAACGTTGTGTCCTCTGAAAACGTTCTTTATTTTCGTCTACACCAGTTCAATTGCATTCAGATCACAGTTATACGGAAGTAAACGAATAATAGTGTGTCAGCTTTCGAGAACCATAACATCCACAACATAGGTAAGTCTTGCTACTAGGTTTGTTGGCCTCTATTAAATACCGGTGTAGCTTTGGTAATGGAGGGAAATAGAAAGCTATGTAGAAATATACAAAGGGCTCATGCAAGAGAAAAAGAAAAAAGAGCAAGGTATAAGGAAAAGGAGGAAGCCAAAATGGAAAGAATTGAAGGGAAAAGAAGAAAGAAAGAAAACATCACTATTAGTTATTACCATACACAGATCACAGCCTTACCTGCTTTTTCCTTGTGTTTTTGGAGATTCATTAGGATGAGATGTACAAAACTATTTAATACGCCTGACAGTGCTGACGCTTTTTCCTGTGTAAGCAGATTTGCTGAGTGGGAACATTAACTGGTTGTTATCCTTTTCTATATCGCAACTTTCTGCAACTTTCGCTATTATTTTGGGGCCATTATTATGCACGAATGTACGTGCATGTTTCCGAGTCGGAGTTCGTATCCGGAAGGTACGTCTGATGATGAGTTTGGTGTGTCCTCAGCCTTAATTACAAACTGGTTAAGCTATAGTAATTAACCTCAATCTTGCACAAAACGAATGCACACAGAAAACAAAGAGCGTGCGTAAAAGCTTAGCATATTAGTCACTAGATGTCAGAGTGTACTAGTATAGCGCATTTCATGTTTCTAAGTTGTCATCTGTGTTTACGGAGTTAGCCGAAACCTACCGAGTGAGGTCTTGGGAGACGAACGCTCAAGATAAATTGGGCATACTGTAGATGGAAACTACCCCGGCATCAGTGGTAGTTATCCTTTAAATTGTGTCCGCTCAGGTTATAGCTACAGACCTGCAATTAGTTCGCATAAAATATAAACTAGCAAAATGGAAGGGGCATATAATACTGGCAATTATTATGAATTTTATCAGGAGTATTACTCTTTAAATTACACCAGAATTATCTGCAAGCTATGCGACATAGAAGTAAACGGAAAATGGGGAGGAGTTTTAGAGATTCATTGCATAACACAAAAGCACAGGCAGGAGATTAAGGAGGCCGTGACAAGCAAACCATTTAAAGTTCTCAGCGTTCTCTATATTTATCAATATTCTGAAGTGGAAAGATGTTCTCCATACATAAAATATCTACCCTAACCATCCATACATCTACACTGATGGTTCCAAAATGGATAACAATGGATGCGCTGTAATTACACCGGTTGAAACTTCCTGATAATTGTTCCATATTCTCCTTCAAACTTTCTGCATTTAAGCTTTGACATACATAATCCAATCTAGTGAGAGTAGATTTCTTATAATTTCTGATACATTAAGTTCTCTACAAAGTCTCAAAGACCAATCAACTGACCTTCAACTACTTCAAGATATCCACAGTCTTTATTTCATTGCTCTAAATAAAAAGAAAACTTGTTACTTTCTTCTGGATCCCTTTACACTGCGGCATTAACGATAAAGAAGAAGCGGAAAAAGCTGCCAAAGAAGCAAGTCAACTAACAGACTTAGATGAACAACAAACAGTACCTTATCAGATATTACAAAATACTTCTCCAGGGTAATAAATAGAAAATGGAAACAGATCTGGATTCAATAGCCTCCAGAAAAGTTATATATGGTAAGGAAAGGGGACACTAGCACTTCCCCTGTCTACTTTCTTAGCAGGAAGGAGCAGGTCTCCGTATTGGTCATACAATGTTAAACCACTCATACCTCCTTAGCAAGGACCAGCCACCGCAACACCCGCCTCACAGTAAACCATCTCTTCACAGAATGCAAGGAATACGCTTCATCACATCACTGGAGACTTATCCACCATTCTGAACACATCATCCAACTTCAAACAGCTACTGCTAATCCTCAAGAGTACAAACTTAATTACGAAATCCTAATTCTAAGGATACCAATAAAGAATGATCATAACTATTTTATGGTCATAATTTTTCGCACTAAAATTCAAACTTATTATATTCTGTTAGCTTAATGTGATACAAACACGCCGTAGTAGTTTCATTGTTGGTACTGCTGGTTCCCGCTTGTGAGAACCAGGCAAGTTCAGACATGTTCAGTATCGCCTACCGCTGCAATGGAGGTAACATGCGAGGAACAATATGCCGCTTTGAAATTCTGCTTTCGTCTCAACAAATCTTCATTTGAGGCCTATACAATGTCACAGGAGGGCTATGGAGAGTCTGTTCTTCCCTACCTCACAGCTCAAAGGTGGTTTAAAATGTTTAAAGAGGGGAGACAATCAATTTCAATGGTGAATCCGGTGCTGCAGTTACTGCTCTTACGGAAAAAACCCATCAACACTGCTGCTGCCATTGTGAGAGAGGATCGAAGAATTACCTTAACATCACTTTCTGAAATACTGAACATTTCATTGGGTGCCACCCACACGTTGGTGACAGAAACATTACACATGAGACGTCTTTGTGTGCGATGGGTTCCAAGACTGTTGATTCCCGAACAAAAGGACATTCGCATACCTCGTGACCTGTTTCAATTGCAAGTTGATCTAGCTGATGCACTATTTCCGTGTTTTTAAACGGAAGTACTCTTTGCAATAACTCATTTTTAGTTTCAGTTTCCGATAAAGCTTTAAAGAACGTGTACACCTTAAAAATACTTCGAGCCTGACTTCGCAATACCTGCTTTTTTGACTCACCACTAAATCTACCGCAAGAAGCCATTGCACTATTTAACTCTTACTTTACTGTTGTGTAAAGAACAACTGAATGATATTGATCTGAACTCTCCAGAGTAAATAAACACTTCTTATCCAGCATTCATTCATAAACATAAGCATACAGCATTCCACAGGCTAACAGTAAATGAAGTGTTTGCTCTTTCTCGAGTTTAAAACCTTAACTTATTCACAGTAATTCTTTTATCACGTCATGTCAGTAGTTTAAATTTCAGTTGTGAGTAATTAAAAGTATATGTAGATACATACACACCAACAACTTTGAACTCTCTAGAGTAAATAGAGATTACGAACCATTCATAAACAAAGATATAATGTGACCAGACATGTTCTGCCAGGGCAGCACGAAATTTATTGTTACCTCTCGCTCGAATTGACTTATTCAAAGCAATTCTTTTATCACGTCATATCAAACATTTAAGTTTCAGTTCTGAGTAATTACAAATACACGTACACGCATACATGCCAACCAATAATGATATTCATACAGTGCTTACGTCGCGATTTATTGTTATAATACAGGTAACAGTGGTTTATTTGTATTAGAAAAACTATTTGAGCTAAAAATATGGGGTGTTCATGGTTATGTTACATACATTACTCCGTTCCTTCCACATGGATCAGTTTTGGCAAAATCTGAATTTTTGTCTTAGCTCGAATAGTATTTCGTACAGATTGATTAGGTTGGCGCTCGTCACACATCACTTAACAGGAATACAATACGACAACACCACAGAACTCCGACTGGTTGCTCACCTAGTAGCGCTCAAAGACAAAGACCTTCCCATTTGAAACACATAATAGTTGTTATAGCTACTCTAAATAAATGATTCTAAAAAAGCACAGGAACCATTTGAAGAATAAACAACAAGAATCACCAGCTTCTTCTAATACATTCTCAAGTAAGCAACCAGAATTTGATTCTTACTTGCTTATTTGTTTCATGATGATTTTGCTAACATTGGGTTCAACAAAGTCAAGAACTATATTTGGAGAAATACACACACCATCCACTGCAATTCTAAAACTATCTTTCGGTGTGCTTACTTTCGAATATGCTGCGAAGACTTTTAAATAGTGTAAGGAAACAGGAAGAAAATAACGAAATGTGGGTTTTGGTTGATGAAACTATCGGTGTTGTATTTGGGAGACTCGTGGTAAACGTTATTGTTGGTATTATTATTCCGGACGGTCAAGGCATGATTTTAATGCATAGTGGAGAGCTTCCAAAGGGAAGTCTTTAAATAATGTTGGCTTTTTATAAATTCAATGTAGTTTTTGTGAACTTCCTGGTGTCTAGCAGGACAAAGTGTTACTGCTTGTAACCGATTAGGACTAGGACTTGATTTTCAATACGGAGGGGTTTCGGTACGTAGGCCAGCATGTTGAACCCATTGGGCCTATGCCCCCTCAAGTGGGGGCACCCCCGGGAGGAAGGATGAGGTGAGAGGAGGCAGGACGGCCGACCTAAAGAGCCACGACAGTGTAGAGGGCAGTCTCTACAGTTTACTTAGAGACTTCCCCGTCACGCCAGGACAAAGACATGCTCCCCTACTGCGGGACGGCAACGAGCCCAGCAGCCGAGCCCCAAAGGTCCCTGGATGGTGGTCCTGAAATCGTCCCAGCAGAGGTGCGGAGACTAGCAGCCGACCTAACGGAGGAGGAAGTAGTTTACTTCAGAACATATCTTCAAGCCATGCACCGCCAAGACTCCCGCCGACACTTTTACCCTGAAAGAGACCACCAGATGAGAGATGATGTGAAATTATAATGGAGATGAAATGGAAGGACAGGATATTCTGGGGATGTAATTAACTTACCCAGCATTCGCCTGGCGACCCGGAAAACCCCTCGAAAAACTCATGGATCAGTAGGTCGGTCACAGGAATCGAACCCAGGGTAGTAAGAACCACATGAGTATAATGACAGGAAATATAGCAAATGGAGCGGTTCGGGCAAATAGGCTACTGGTAATTAAAAATGTTCAAAAACTTAGGATGGCTCAGAGAGGTTTCCTTTTAAGAAGTACTGGATCATTTGGTACAACTCCAACTTTGGCTTTACTAGTAGTCCTAGCAATTTGGCCAATGAACTTGTTAGTGAGAGATAGAGGTGCATGCTGCTGGTTGAAATGCAAAAGCCTAGAAAAGGTATATGATATAGTAGGAAGGCGTGTAACAATCAGAAGAGACGTAAGAAATGAATTAATTAGAGTATGGCAAGCGGAGTGGGAAACTACAGAAGCAGGACGTCGGGTTAGACTAGATCAGATTAGATTGATTTGCGTTCAGTAGGTTCACTTGTAGCCAGAAAAGGCTGTGAACATTGAACATGTCCAGAGGTATAAAGTTTAATAGCACATATATGTACAAAAGTTAACATAAGACACATATTATAGTATACAGGCAATATGAACAACAATATGGAAAACAACGCACAGATAATTATATATGATACAAAATGAAACACTTTTTAAACCAGCTTTCACTTGGCTTATGCCAGTACGTCTCAACCTTTTTGCAATGGAAACCATTCTTGTTATTTATTAAATATATATAGATTAAAAATAAACTTTCAGCTTGCATCAAATATTTATAAGTAATGATTTGTCATTGGAACAGTTAGATACTACTTATAGAGCTACAGAAGCATTATCAGGATAATTTGTCATTCAGATAATCTTGTACAGAATAAAAAGATTTTGAGCAAAGGTACTCTCTAACAGCATTTTTAAAAGCACCGAAATTATCAACTTTTTCTTTAAGAACATTAGGAAGTGCGCCAAATATTTTGATAGTTTCATAATGCACATCTTTCTGAAAGCAAGAAAGTTTAGCACTGGGATAATGGATATTATACTTTTGTCTAGTGTTTATTTTGTGAATTACATTATTTGTTGCAAATAAGGCACGATTGCATACAAAGAATTTTAGGATCGAGAATATATACATGCAAGGAAGCGTTAATATCTTCAATCTTGTAAAAAGATCTTTACAGGAGCATCTGGTGTGGGTGTTAGTAATGATTCTTATAACCTTCTTTTGCATTATGAACTATTTCCAAATATTAGAGAAAGACTGCGTCTGACCAAGATGAAATCTAGCAAAGGACTTATTCACTATATTACTGGGCATGGACGATATGGAGTGTACTTAAAGAAGATAAACAGATACGAAAATGATAATTGCGAAATCTGCGAAGAGAGGGACACACCGGAACTTGCCGTATTCAAATGTCTAAAGTACCACGATGCCTTAAGAGAGGGTAGAGCTGAATTAGCAGGAAAAAGCATATGGTACATACTAAGAACGAAAGATGTCGACACTCTACAAACAATGGCAGATGAAGTCTCAGGATGGGGCAGACGGGAGTACGCTGAAGCAAGAAGATTGGGGAGAATAAGAGCAAATAGACCACGGCCATTGGAAGTACGACTACCTCAACGTAGATCTGTAAGACTGCAGGAATTGGAGAAGTAATGTGTTCACGGTAATAAGGAAAACAATCAGGACGCTTCGGACGAAATAGGTGAACAACGATGGACCAGGATGAGACATAACTTGGTCCTGGAAGGCAGAATTGAGGAAGAATTAAGTGAAGAAACCTCCAGTGAAGACGAATCAGGCGAGAGCTACATATAGCAGTAACGTGTTAGAGTTACGATTGTTTCATGATTAATAGAAGTCTTCTAAGCCAATTTGTAGTATAGGTTAGTTTAATTAGGTATAGGTTAGCTAGATTTAGATGATATCTGCAGATATTGTTTTCACAGACAAATTATATAAACACAAATGAAAAAACAGCAACAAATATATTAAGATGAGACGTTATGCCCTAGTTTAGATTCCAGATGCTAGGGTGATAGTAAAGCAGATTATATAAAAATATCGAACCCGGTGCTTCCAAATGCGGGCCACAGACGAAACCAACTGAGCTATCCTGCCCGGTACTAACCGATGCAATTCCATATAAGATGGGCAAACGCGTGTACAAGGTTGACATACGTAGTACATGCTACAGGGTAGCAGGTGAAATACGAGCATCTTTAATCACGTCGATAGATTCATAGGAAACATGAAGAGAGGTATTTCTAAAAGATCCTGCAAGGATAGAAAAAAATCAATTGGCATCTGGGATTCCTTGTCTCTGTAGCCTGTTGATACAAATGAACGTATGTAGTTGAATGCAGGGCTTACCATGCAAGTTATACAATCAAGAGCTTGAATTTTCATCAGGAATGATTGCAAATTTTCTGCAACTATCGGGCTCCAGTTTCATAAATAAGAACCTTGGTTTTATGGATCGAGGAGGATCTGCGAGTTCTGTCCCATACTGGGATACGGTAGGCTGTTTGAGGGGAGTCGGTTGTATCTTGTAGTCTAATGAAACTTTAGGTCCCTGTGCCGTTGTGCTTTCTGGTTTTGGACACCCCCTGTCTCACGGGATATTATTTATATAACCTTCCTTTAAATAATATTTAAATAGATATTTTAAAACATCAGTTTATCTTTCAGCTATTCATACTTTTGTTGTTTCCTGAAAGCTGTCCCTTACAGGTTTATAGCATTGCATCACACTTAGTTTTAAATTCTAGATGGTTGTTAGAACCTTTCTTGTTTCCTAGTATACTTAAGAAATGAAGACATGTAGGCATGTACGATAAAGCTTTTTCCATCATGCAGCAAAACAAGTGCTACTGATGTTTGGCATGTCACGCCATGCGCATTCTTGAATAGCCATGACGCATTCTGTGGGTTTAGTTATGAATGGAATATCACAGAATGCAGACGGCCTGGCGATAATAATACCCACAGCAGAACAGAATGTGTTTATTCTAGCATAAGAAATATGGCTACAGAAGTCTCATTACTGCCCCATTATTGTGAGATTTGTGTCGCTTTTATCACTCTAGAAACGTGCCACATCAATGTACAACAGCCTCCAAGGAGAATGGTTTTGGCAAAATAAACGCACATCATATACCTCAGGCGGCCACTTTCCTTTTGCAATGACCTTTGCAGAAAGGTTGATGTAATATAAGACATGAAGCTTTCCTGGTAACAAATATGTTTAAGATTTCCTCGGGAAACAAGCCAGGCCGATGTAATGTTATGGTGAAATAACAAGTTCAACAGCCACGCTATTTGACCTCCTTAGTATCCAAAAAGGGTCTAACAATTTTTTTGTGTGTTTAGGTATCAGAAAGGTAACTTGATTCTTTACACTGTAGCAGTATTAATTACAAAACTTACTGAAGTTTAATGTTGAAGGTGGTGATAAAAGTATCCGTAGATAGAAGTTTAGCTTGAAAAATAATTACTGGAAAATTCAGACAATTAAAATTTGCAACATGAGAACGTCAAGAACTATAGCTGGATATTCAAATACGAGACCAATTTGACTGCAGCTACCTGCTGGTATATGCAGACGACATAACTTCCATAGCATAAAATGAGAAAAAGCTACGTGAATGATAGAATGGGGAGAAGGGAATGGAAATAAGCCTTTAGAAAAGTAAAGTTATGTGTACGAAGGGGGGTGCCCAAAAGAAACCGGACTCCGAGGGCGCTGCCACTCGTAAACGTAGTGCAGGATTCTCACGTTAGGTGGTGTTACTAGAGGCCTTCATGAAACAGCTGTGCAGACGGCGTCAGTATAGAGCTGAACGTGCAAGTGTAGTATTGTGTTTCTCTGACTGTTGGCGGGTTACCTCTGCGAAGTCATTATGGCAACTTTAAAAGAACAAAGAGTGTGTGTGAAATTTTGTTTCCTGCTCAAAATACTGCAACGGAGATACTCTAAATGCTTCAGGAAGTTTTCCAGGACGACGCTATGAGCTGCACACAGGTTTTCAAGTGGTTTGGGCGCTATAAACGTGGTGAGATGTGTGTTGAAGACCAAGATCGTCCTGGACACCCTTAAAAATCGCGAAATGTGGAGAACATTGAAAAGGTCCACCAAAAGATCAACGAGGATCGTCGCCAAACGATCGACCAAATTTCAGCAGCGACAGGAATCAGTTGGAGCTCGTGCCAGCGGATTTTGAGGGAGGATTTGCACATGATACGTGTTGCTGCTAAATTTGTTCCGCGCCTTCTCACACAGGAGCACAAAACCATCCGTATGAATGTGTGTCAGGACTTGAAAACAGAGATTGCTCGTGATCCAAACTTCTTGAACGAAGTCATTACAGGGGACGAGAGTTGGTGTTACGGGTATGATCCAGAAACCAAGCAAGCGTCAAGCCAGTGGAGGACTCCCAACTCTCCCAGACCAACAGCAAGGCAAGTGAGATCAAATGTGAAGACGATGATCATTGTCTGTTTTGATGTTCGTGGAAATGTGCGTCGGGAATTCGTACCCCCTGGTCAGACTGTTAACCATCACTTTTACTTGGATGTTTGAAGTCGTCTGCGAAAGGATGTGAGGAGAAAAAGCCCGGAACTTTGGCAATCAGGTGACTGGTTTCTGCATCACGACAACGCTCCAGCACACGGCCTTACGCGTGACCCACTATTTGGCATCTCAGAGGTGGTCTGTCGTTCCCCACGCTCCGTATTCGCCGGACTTAGCCCCGTGCGACCTTTTCCTATTTCCACGAATGAAAAAAAAAAAAACGCTAAAAGGGGAGCGTGATGACAATGTGTAGGTGGTAAAAACAGCTTCGCAAAGGGCACTGGACAGTATCAAACTTGAAGAGTTCCAAACATGCTTCCAACACTGGGAAAAGAGACTTGACAAGTGCATCGCATGTAATGGAGAGTATTTTGAAGGTGACTGAAGTAATTTTATAAAAAAGGTTCATCAATAAAGTTTTTATGACAACAATCCGGTTTCTTTTGGGTCCCCCCTCGTATTTCCAAAGAACATATGCAGGAAATATCCATTAGACATAAGAATGAAAAAAATAGAGCAAGTGATGGAAGATGGGACGAAGAAATACTAGGGAAAGGAAAGCAAATAAAATGTAAAAAAAAAAACTATTCTTGGAACGAAAGAATGGAATTATATCAAGCGGTACTGGTACCGACGTTTATACATGGAATAGATAAGCAAATAAGCAAATAAGTAAAATTTAATCGAGATGAAATGTTTAAGAAAAGCAGCAAATAAAACTAGCAGGTGTAGGGTAAGGAATGAGAGGATTAGAGATGAAGTAGGTCAAAGATCATTGGAGAAGACAATTGAACAAAGGCGATTAAAATGGTAGAGACATGCATCCCGGATAGAAGAGGGTAGAAAAGTTAGACATAAATTAGAACTAAAGATACAATTAGGAAGAGGAAAAGTAAGACTCCGAATAATGTGGGAAGATAGAATGGAAAAGATTGGAATATGTAGGAATAACACAGTAGAGGAAATAAGGAGAATGATGAGGAGTAAGAGAAGGTGATTGACGGAGCCACCCCGACGCCGTAAAGGAAGAAGAGGAAAGAAGAAAAAGCAGAAGATTCAGATAAACTTATTAGGAGATAGTAGGACAAAACGTCTGTTTTTCTACGCTCATGGGAGAGACACCACTGTGAAAGTGAAATATGTTCACGTGGGAGTTAACAAAAATATTGATAAATCTCCTTTTGACTATTGTTATGTATATAAAGGTCTTCTAGGTTTTTATATTCTTAAGTATATTTATATTTTCCAATGTGCTGCGTTTGATATCAAAGTCATTATGAGTCTCGCCCTCCCTGACGTCGCTATTATGCAATCTTCGCTTTGCAACACTACGCAGTTGTTCAGATGTGGTTCATCCATATCCCTGTCTGTATCGTTGCAGAAGATGCTATTAGGGGATAGAAAGATATTGACCTTAAACTGACACTTTGCTACTACGAGGGCTGTTCAATAAAGAATTATCATAATTTTTCGCACTTAACTTCAATCTTATTATATTCTGTTAGCTTAATGTGAAACAAACACGCCGTAGTAGTTTCATTGTTGGTACTCCTGGTTCCCGCCTGTGAGAACCAGGTAAGTCCAGACATGTTCAGTATCGCCTACCACTGCCATGGAGGTAACATGCAGTTAAACTTGATGTTAGAGGAAGATCCGGAGTTTATTTTAAACGTAATCCCTGCTCATGAAACTTGGCTACATCATTTTGATCCTGAGAGCAAACAGTAAAGCTCAGTGTGGAAATCTCCTTCATCACCAACCCCCGAAAAGCAAAAGTGGTTGCTTCTGCTGGGAAATTTATAATCCTCCCATTCTCTGATATTCATGGAATGGCTTATCAGCATGTTGTACCTGCAGACACATCAGGAACTGGACAATACTACAGGGATGTTCTGGAAACACGTTCATATCAGGCGCAAAAGACCACATTTCCGTGAAGCAGGCTGGATATGCACCACGATAATGCGCGGCCGTATATTGCCAATGTTGTTGCTGAATATCTTGCAAAAATCAACATGAAGTGCATCCCTCACCCTCCCTATAGTCCGGATTTAGTTCCATGTGAATGTTTTCTATTCCCTAACTTGAAGAAACGCCTTCGTGGGAGACATTATCCATTATCAGAAGCAGCGGTGAAGACTGCGGAGGCAATATTGAAGGATATCTCAAAAATGTTTTCCAGCATGTCTTTGAAGACTGGCAGAAACGCTGGGATAAGTGCATCGAATTCAGGGGAGGCTATTTTGAGAAGGACCATCAAAATTATGAGGATGAGTAAAGGTACGTTGTCAAAAAACTTGTTATCATTCTTTATTGAACAGCCCTCTGATTAGGCAGAATTTTGCGATTGTTTTTGTTATTGTCTCTACTACTCGCCTACTACGGAAGTATTTCATTCCATACAAAAATTCGATACAGAGATTTCACCGGCAATACGTGTTTTGAGACTCCTTGCCCGCCTAGGTAGCGGTGTCTGCCACACGTTCAAGAAGTCTCGAGTTCGAATCTCGGTCAGGCATTTCCGGGGGTTTCCCTTATCCTGAATCAGGAATGCCGGTTACTCTAAGCTCTGTAGACCCTGTGCTCATTTGAGAATCACGTCAGCCATTCCATTCATCATCCGATATGACTTAACGTTGGAGGACGTACATTACTACAACAAAAAACGGAGACTCCTTAAGCGAAAAAGGAGTGCTAATGGCACCTTGCACCCTCTGAAAGTCTCCCCTAGGGGCTTACTGATGTAAGTACGGAAACTGGCGATCCCGGGGTCCCGAGCCATACTGACACACTCGATGTGGGTTCCTCTTAGTGGTGAGGGGTCACACAAAACACCCACCCACGCGTAGGCCGTGCTTGGAGACCCGTGTTGGTGGAAAGGTTTTTCCTGGTGGTCGAGGGATGTGCATCTGAACTCGTTCCAGTGTTCTTCTGAATTCGGGGAGGGTGCACATTTCCAATACACTACTTTGGTTTCTGCTTCGCCTAAACGGGAGGTTAGGGACTAACCCACCCCTAATCAATCGGCCAGGACAAGGTATTGTACTGAACTCCAGGGTGAGTGGGACAGCGAGCCCGCTATATCCTCTGTGTAGCCCTGTCATCCCAGTGGGGTGACCCCTTGTTGGGCTCCGTGGTGGATGGGGAGCACTGGGGGATGAAACACAAAAGTTCTTATAGCAAACCCTAAAATTAAACGTGGAAAAGAAATAGCTGAATCTTGTGGTCCTCGCTATTTAGTTGTCTGTAGAACTGAGGAAGGGCGAAAGTTTACTACCGTTAACCCGTTTGTTATTCATAAGGGTTTACATAATATTGCCTTCCCTGTAAAGTCATGAACTCGATCTCGCAATGGCACGCTCCTGATCGAAGCAGCTTCTCCGACGCAGGCTGCAAAAATCTTGAAAGCCAATATGCTTGCGAGCTATCCGGTGCGCGTTGAATTGCATAGGACTCTGAACTCCTCGCGTGGTGTTGTAAAATACCAGCGCATTGGACGGTATGTCCAATGAGGAGATTCAAGAAAACTTGGCGGAACAACGTGTGACAAGTGTATATCGAGTTCACCGCAAAGAACGAGGTGAACTAGTGCCCACTCGTACCCTGTTTCTTACCTTTGATCGGGTAGATCTCCCGCAAAGGATTAAGGAAGGGTATGAAGCTGTTGAAGTGATGCAGTATATACCCAGTCCATTGAGGTGTTATAAATGCCAGCGCTTTGGCCACACGAGTGATTCATGTAATGGAGTTGCCACTTGCGTTGACTGAGGGGAATTCAAGCATGACAATGCATGCACTTCACCCGCAACGTGTGTTAACTGCAGTGGTAATCATTCATTAAACACCAGAGAATGTCCGCCTTATGGAGGAGAAGGCGATCAAAGAGATCCGGGAAAGAGAAAGGGTGTCCTTTCGTGGAAGCCCGGAAACTCTTGCGTATTCGCCAGCCTCTGTACCTAGGACCTTTACTTATAGTGCAGTAGCAGGTAAGTCGGTACCTAGACGTGAAATCGCAACACACACCAGCGAAATAAACGGGGAAGTAATATCCGAAAGATCAATTACAACAATATCACAGTCAAAGCAACAAACTCCAGCACGAATAACAGTGAGATATTCAAGTTCAGTCCTAAGAAGAAGAATTCAGCCAAGTCACCGCCGAAAGCATCCACTTCAAGAACATGTGAACCGGTAATATATAATGTATCGCCAAGTAAATTTAAGACCTCGTATGACAAAACTGACTTCCTCAAGAAAAATAGTAAGACTAAGGAAAGGAACTCTAACCAGCATAAATGTCTGCGAACATCTCTGTCAACATCTGAGGAATCATCTGGAGAGGACACGGATCGGCGACTTCCATCTTCGCCGGTCGCAGTTTCCGATCCTGTCTAGAGACTCGATTCGAAGTTACCAGTACGGAAGCCGTCCGCCATTGAGGATGTGGAGTCAGTAGATCCTGTCATCACTGCCCAAACGAAGTGAGGAAAAGGCAGGAAATCCCTGCTGAAAGTGCTAGACCAGCCCCCAAAGAAGAGGAAAAAGTTGGTTCGATCACCAATGAAATGAAATGTGTAGTGTTTAACGCCCGCTTTTACTACATACGGCACCGCAGGCGGTGACACTGATGATACATGAGATGAAGATGGAGCACCGGTGGAATGAGATGGCGGGGGAAGCCGGAGTTCCCGGAGAAAACCCGCCCCAGCGCCGTGTTGTCCACCACAAATCTCACTTTGCGGTCGCCTGGGATCGAACCCGGGCCGCCTTGGTGAGAGCCAAGCGGTCTAACCACTGAGCCACGGTGCGGCCTTCGATCACCAATGGGCAGGTAGTTTTTGTCATGGCAAGTTAATATTGAAAGTGGTAATTTTTTATGTCTTTTGGTATTTTATCGGAAATTATAGCTTTTTATTATATTTTTTAACCATTTCGGCTTATTTATTTTATTGTCTTTTGTTTCGATCTGTTTTTCAAATTTTGAATAATTTATATCTGGCTATTGCCATGAATTACTGTTTTGAAAGGGCACTGATGACCATGCAGTTGAGCACCCTTATATACAAATCAATCAATCAATTCCTGAAAGGCAGGTCTACCTGCTTGGCGAACAGTTTTAATGAAACTAAAGCTACGCGTTGCGAACCGGACTATCTCTGCGTGTTGTCCTCGGGACTGACGTCAGCAGTTATATACTGCGAGACTCGTCAACTTCATATCCTTTAAAGGTGTAGGGATCCGATGCCTGATTGTGAATAACTTAGAAATCATCTAGAGTAACCTGCATAGGTGAAATGAGACCTGTAATTAAGAAAGAGATTGCAGAATACAAGGAGGTATTGTAATAAAGGGTATCTCCAGAAGATGAAATCTGTTAGAACTGAACTTCTAGGAATAGAAAAAAGGGTCGGAAATGAAGAAATTGAAATTCACATTCTATGCGATCCCATAGGTCTTTCTTTATTTGATTATTTTCTGGTATAGAAATTTCTGAGTGAAAGTCAGGAGGAAAGGAAATAAAACAGAACTATTACTGGCTTCAGGATCACTCTCGTTGTATTGATATTTGCAGGGTTCACTCACTGCTCTTGTCAGTGATGATGGCAGCTGTTGTTAACATTACTTGGATTGATATATGGTTTGAATATACATAAATGGAAGTAAACTGCTTAAGAAATCCTATGCTTGCTTGTTACTATCTCCCAGTGAAAGCAATAGGACTCTGTGGCTTCGAGTTCCTCCATTTCATTTCACTTTTATTTTAATTATATTTTCAGGACAGCAAGTGTCGGCGACGGGCCTGTGTGGTGCTGGCATGTAACTGCGTGACATTTCGACAAGAGCGTAGCTCGCTTAAGAGAAACTCAAGCTGATTCATGCCCCTAAATGGTTGTATATGGTTGTGGTATACCCGCATGCCATCTCTTTCTAACGTCCAGTCACTTCTCTATATGTTCAGTTTGGAATTCCCTTCGCTTCTAATCTAATCCAATTCATTGAAAGCACTCTAAGCTTTCTGTAATGTATAGCCGCAAGAGAAATATTTATCGGAATGAAATACTATGGTTTAGATAATAGGATACTGAATTCTTTGCCATAATATACCGCGCTCCTTTTCTTAGGGCCAGTATCTCGAAAATATCTGCCTCTGCAGACTTAAGCTTTTGTTGTGTCGTTGTCTGTTGACAAATTTCGTTCCGACTGCGAAAGGAAACAGATCAGATCAATGACAACGACGAGAAAAACTACACATTCCAATTTACCATGGAGCCGAAATGTAACTGTCAAGTGCATGCCGCATTTGGTTAATGAAATAATTCCATTAGAACAAATTAAAAGTTATCTATAGTGACTAGAGTTCTTTATGATAACCGACCACGCAAACAAAGCATGACCACTGAACCTTATCATCGCTTGCGGAATATATAGATAATTGAAAAACACGCGTTAACTACACAGAAAAATGTGTTGGGACATGTAATTCCAAACCCGCGTTTTTATTTGGATTTATTTTAGTGCCTGTGGTGTTGGTTGTACCTCTTTTTACTTTATTTACTATGTACATACTGTAAGCTAGGAAACATTCTAAAAATACAATACCTGAACTACACCAGAAATGTGTTATCTGTGTAGAGTACGAGGGGGAACCCAAAAGAAATCGGATTTTGTCATAAAAGCTTTATAAGATAAACCGTTTTACAAAACTACTTCAGTCACCTTCAAAATACTCTCCATTACATGCGATGCACTTGTTAAGTCTCTTTTCCCACTGTTGGAAGCATGTTTGGAACTCTTCAAGTTTGATATTGTTCAGTGCCCTTTGCGAAGCTATTTTTACCGCCTCCACATCGTCATAACGCTCCCCTTTTAGCGTTTTTTTTTTCATTCGTGGAAATAGAAAAAACTCGCACGGGTCTAGTTCCGGAGAATACGGAGCGTGGGGAACGACAGACCACCTCTGAGATGCCAAATAGTGGGTCACTCGTAAGGCCGTGTGTGCTGGAGCGTTATCGTGATGCAGAAACCAATCACCTGATCGCCAAAGTTCCGGGAGTTTCCTCCTCACATCTTCTCGCAGACGCCTTAAAACATCCAAGTAAAAGTGCTGGTTAACAGTCTGGTCAGTGGGAAGGAATTCCCGATGCACAGTTCCACGAGCATCAAGAAAGACAATGATCATCGTCTTCTCATTTGACCTCACTTGCCTTCCTGTTTTGGTCTGGGAGAGTTGGCAGTCCTCCACTGGCTTGACGCTTGCTTGGTTCCTGGGTCATACCCGTAACACCAACTCTCATCCTCTGTAATGAATTTGTTCAAGAAGTTTGGATCACGTGCAATCTCTGTTTTCAAGTCCTGACACACATTCATGCGGATGGTTTTGTGCTCGTATGTGAGAAGGCACGGAACAAATTTAGCAGCAACACGTCTCATGTGCAAATCTTCCCTCAAAATCCGCTGGCATGAGCTCCAACTAATTCCTGTCGCTGCTGAAATTTGGTCGATTGTTTGGCGACGATCCTCGTTGATCTTTTGGCGGACCTTTTCAACGTTCTCCTCAATTCGCAATGTTGAAGGGCGTCCAGAAAGAGCTTGGTCTTCAACACGCATCTCACCACGTTTAAAGCGCCCAAACAACTCGAAAACCTGTGTGCGGCTCATAGCGTCCTCCTGGAAAGCTTCCTGAAACATTTGGTGTGTCTTTGTTGAAGGTTTTTAAGCAGGAAACAAAATATCACACACACTCTTTGTTCTTTTAAAGTTGCCATAACGACTTCGCAGAGGTAACCCGCTAAAAGTCAGAGAAACATAATACCACACTTGCACGTTCAGCTCTACACTGACGCCTTCTGCACAGCTGTTTCACGAAGGTCACTATTAACACCATCTAGCGTGTGAACCCTGCACTATTTCTAGGAGTGGCGATTTCTTTTGGGTCCCACCTCAAATAACTCCAAACATAGTATCGGTTAAATATCAAACTTGGTTTTTAGTTCACTATCTCTTAAGAAAGTTTTCAACATAATCTGTCATCCAAACTCCCTTCCCATGCACATTTTTTTTGTAAACGTCAATTCTTTCAAAATGACTAAATAATTTAGATTAAATTACCCATGCGTAGGGCATTTTCATGAAATGCATATGTTAAATTTTCCAGTAACAGGCTATCAACTCCTCTTCATTTCGAATGACTTGCACAGAGGTAAAAATCGTACGATAACAAAGTAGTAAATTGCATTAAAAGTCACAGTTTATACCAAACATTACTTTCCGGGATTAATAATTTTCGAAATATTGCTTATTGTTTTCAATTTTACAATTTTTAGACTTCCCTCAAATGGGAAGTAGTATTCGTTTTCCTCTTCCTGGTTATACAAATAGAACGACATTTCAAAGGCGTCACATAGCGACTGGCTCTTAACAGATTTAAGCCTTCTATATTCTGTTAATACCAACGTGTCTTAAGTACGATGGCTGTTAAATAAAGAATGATCACAATTTTTTTGACAACGTACCTTTAATTATCCTCATAATTTTGATGGTCCTCCTGAAAGGCCATGTACTCCTCCCAGCGTTACTGGCAGTCTTCTGGCAGTCTAAGACATGCTGGAAACCTTTTTTTGAGAGATCCTTCAAAATCGCCTCCGCAGCCTTCATCAGTGCTTCTGTTGATGGATAATGTCTCCCACGAAGGCGTTTCTTCAAGTTAGGGAATAGAAAAAAGTCACATGTATCTAAATCCGGATTATAGGGAGGGTGAGGGATGCACTTCACGTTGAGGTTTGCAAGATATTCAGCAACAACATTGGCAATATGCCATCGCGCATTATAGTGGTCCAGCATCCAGCCTGCTTCATGGAAATGTGGTGTTTTCGACCTGATATTTTTTCAGGACATCCCTGTAGTATTGTCCAGTTACTGGCGTGTGTGCAGGTACAACATGCTGATAAACCATTCCATGAATATCAAAGAATGAAATGAACATATCTTTCCCAGCAGAAGCAACCACTTTTGCTTTTCTTGGGGTTGGTGATGAAGGAGATTTAGACACTGAGCTTGGCTGTTTGCTCTCAGGATCAAAATGATGTAAACAAGTTTCATCAGCAGTGATTACGTTTGAAAGAAACTCCGGATCTTCCTCTAATATCAACTTTAACTGCGTGTTACCTCCATTGCAGCGTTAGACGATACTGAACATGCTTGAACTTGCGTGGTTCTCACAGGCGGGAAACAGGAGTATCAACAATGAGACTACTACGGCTTTTTGTTTCACTTTAAGCTAACAGAATATAAGAACATTGAATTTTAGTGCGGAAAATTATGACCGTAATCTATTATGATCATTCTTTATTGAACAGCCGTCGTAAATGTGTAGTGAGGTCCTCTGTATTGTAGCGTGCTTTCAAAAGGTCCCTGGCAATGGCGGCGATTCCAATAGACGAGCCGTTCAGCCATTACATGCGCAAACCTGTATGCGCAAAACTCGACGTGTTGTTGGTTACAGACGAGATAAGTACTGTATTGGACTAAGTTCTGTTGGGTGAGGGGTGAGGGGAAGTCAGTTAAGCGGGATAAGCTCGTGACGTGAGGCAATGCTTGCCTCACGTGATATTGTTATTGTTTCTTACACGAGCGAAGCAGACGATGATTTTGATGACATGACAGAGCTTCCCCAATCCCCTTAGAGTAGCGCAGTTACGTCACACCTCAATCTGAGCTGGATGGGAGCTCATACTCGCTTCTAAGCTTAGCTGCTTTAAATGCAGAGACCTTATGGAAGTACGGTTATTCTACAAATGTTCATCCCAATTAATATGAAGTAAATAAAGGAACAAGTGTTTCTAAGAACAGTTTGTACAAGAGAGCATACAGAATGTGTGCTACACATCAAAGTTTTGTCTGCTTTTGTAGTTACGTGCTAATTACTAAGCCAAGGGAGCGATCACTTTTGTCTCGGGCAACCAGCTAGGTGAAAAGATGAATAGATATCAACGTTTCGGGAGTGTGCATCTCTCCCATCATCAGGATATTTATAAAATGTTATAACTACAAATGAAACACTGGTATAACATAACTATAAACAAAGACAAAACACTATCAAAATTCGCATTACTGAACAAAAGACTGTTTTCAGTAAATTAAATGCCAGGTCAGGAGATGGCGTGAGTATAGAAAATTGTGTCAAAGAAACGTAACTACTTAACTTGATTATCAAGCTGTATTAATCTTTGCTTCTTAATTCGACGGATTTACATTTTAAGGCCGGTTTCCAAGAGGAACTGAACTGAAATCCAGCATCACGATTAAGTGTCCTACTTTCAGTGGAAATCACCAATGCCTCCTTAATTCTGCGCTCCCAGTAACTGTTGCATTTTTCCCAAGATGGTCGTCTCCCGAAAATTGGCTCTATGGTCGTTATCAAAACAATTCTCTGCCAGCCCGGACTTCTCAGGTTGCACTCAACAAATGATCCGTTCATGTAGCGATGGTCCTTTCGGTTTCTCCTATATACGGCGTCCCACATTCACAGGGAATGCGGTACACTCCCGGAACTTGGAGGTCCAGTTTGTCTTTCACTTGGCTTAACAGATGCTTAATCTTTGAAGGTGGCCTGTGGATGATCCTGTTGCTGTATTTGGCAGAATTTGGCTGATTATGCGGGATAGATTGCCGGTAAACGGGATGCAGGCTGTAGCGGAACGTTTATCTGACACTTGCTGTATTACAGGTTTCCCTTTCCTAGCTTTGGTGATCGAGGCTACTGATTCTGTCGGATAGATTTCCGGTAAACGGGATGCAGGCTGTAGCGGTAGGTTTATCTGAAGCTTGCTGTATTACAGGTTTCCCTTTCCTAGCTTTGGTGATCGAGGCTTCAATGTCATATTCGGAGTAGCCGTTTTGAGGAAAGTGAGTCTCAGGTGCCGTAATTCTTGTTTTAAGTGGCTGGGATCAGAGACAGACAAAGCTCTGTGGGCCAGTGTATTGAGAACTCCCAGTCGTTGAGACTTATGATGGAAACTATGAGCGTTCAGATAGAGATCGGTGCGTGTAGGCTTGCGACATGCAGCATGCCCCAGTGTACCGTTGCTATTTTTTGAAACAAGAATGTCCAGGAATGGAAGAGTTCCATCCTGTTCAACTTTCATGGTAAACTGTATTTGAGGTCGAAGGCTGTTGAGATGCGCAAGAAAGCTAGGCAAAGTGTCTGATCCATGTGGCCAATTTACAAAAGCGTCGTCCACGGTGGAGATCTGACAATTATTTCATGTTCTAGGTGTTCAATACAGAAATTAGCTATGGCTGATGATGAACTGGAGGCCATTGCTACTCCGTCTACTTGTTCAAAGGAAGTACCACCAAACAAGAAGAAAGTGGACGTCAGGGTATGTCGGAAGAGCTCTATGATATCAGCCGGAAAATACTTCTTCAGACGTTGGATAGCTTCTTGAAGTGGTACTCTTGTAAATAGAAAAACCACGTCGAAGCTGACAAGAAGATCAGAAGGGCTAATGGTAATGTTCCTAAGTGTATGTACAAACTGTGTGGAATTACTCACATGATATGGGCAATCTCGTACCAGAGGTTGTAACAGATTAGCCAGGTGACGGGTCAGCCGATATGTAGGGCTGCTGCTGGCGTCCAAAATGGGGCGTAAAGAAACGTCGGGTTTGTGGATCTTTGGAAGTCCATACATTCTAGGAGGCCTGGTACCTGACGGTGATACCGCCTTCTTAATTTCTGACTGCTGGCTGCCCGAGAAGAAAGTGAACGTATTCGTCGCCAGGAAAGCTTCAGGTTTTATTTTCCAAGGGAGCGATGTTTGTTTGATGTGTATCCCAAGTTTCAAATCATGTCAAGTTTATTGTAGTTTATCTGAACATACCTGTGTAATGAAGCGCTCCAAAAGGACCAGGTCATTGAGCTGCCGCTGCATTGCCTCAGCCTCCTGTGGGCCTATTGAGGCCTCGGTACTTCGGCGTCTCCTCCTGCCAGTGATAACTCCCAATTGTAGCAGAATGGGGTTTGACACAAAGGCAGCTGCTGCTCCTAAAATATAGAAACCAAATACATAACTTGCGAAAATCTTAAAATAATAGTGGTAGTTAATATATTAGTTACTAACACAATCGCATGGTCAAACGACGTTGTATACAGTCTAGCAAAAATGATTTATTTGGTAATTCTAACTATATCTATTTTATATTCACAACACTGCAAACCTACACGTACAAAAAATACTCTGGAATCGCACATACATGCACATTCATATTCAAATGACACATATGTCCAAGTATTTACATAAGCATCTTATCATTTCTATACTCAATATCATGAAACTTGTGCCAAAGTTTGACTGTTCAGGATCAAATCTTACCATCTGTCCTGCATCTGACAAAAGAACCTCGGAAAATACGTCTTTTTCAAGTATGAGCATGTTGTCAAGTAAGTGCCCACATATGTGGGCATAAAGAGGGCATTGAAAACAATCTTATGATATTTCCACCCTCCAAACTTAAACTATGCTCTGCTATTTACTTCTTTTTCATACGCGTTTCATAATATTGTTTCCTATCCATTCATTTTTTATAGCTCAAATGAGGAATCTTTGTTGTAATTTAATTTGTGTTTCCTGTATGTTATATTTTTGTTACTCTTGACTTTTTGCAGTCTTCCAGTTCCAATACTATTTAAAGCAACTTTTGATGCCATTTAACCCAACGTTCACTATTTAGGAAAGTTCTTGGTTTTTCTTTTTGTGTCGATAAAACATACCAGTATCAAATATACTCGCGTCGATAGCGTAGATTAAAGCATGTCTGCCTCACGTTCAACAGGTCCCGAGTTTGAATCTCGGTCAGGGTGAGTTACCTGGATAAGGTTTTCCCGGGGTTTTCCCTTATCCTTACAGACAAATGTCGGATACCTCTAAGGTCTATGGACTCTGGACACATTTGAGCATCATTTCACCCATTTCATTCACCGTCCGATATGACTAAACGTTGGAGGACGTAAATTAAAAAATCACAATCATCATCATCATCATCATCATCTTCTGCTGCGGTACTAACCGCCAACAGGCCGGCCGGCCGGCCACCAGTGGAAAAATAAGACACTGTATGTTGGCAAATTTTAAGCTTCTAAAGGCTACTTTACTCTGTGAATTGATAAATTGTAAGAATTTAATTCCCCGTATCATTTTCAAAGCTTTGCTTACTTGTGTATCTGTCCTTTTTGTGCAAAGATGAGCAGAGTGAGATTTAAAAAGTGCTTCCAGTTGATGTATATCTTAATTCATTGATTTCATAGTAACCTAATTGCCTTGGCTATACTGACTGACAACTAATTGCATTTTGCCCAATATTGCCTAGTTAATGTTTTACTTCTTGTATTGAACACATTTTAGCATACAGAAAATGTTGTCTATCTTTGTATACTTTCTTCAGATATTCCAGTATGAAGCTCGGAAAACTTATTACGATATCAAAGGATATGCCTAAACCATGTTTTTCTGGATTAACAAAGTGTATTAATGGTCATTTATCAAAACAATAGATACTTTTAAGATGTTTTAGGAGTGAACTATTGCAATAATGTGCCCATATTTGTGTCGCGACAGACCAGTATACAGGGTAAATAGATGAGTGAAAGTGGTTAGATTATCTCCACTCTTCATGCTGTGAACAAGTGAACAAGGAGATCTAAAGGCTGGTTCACAATAACCCGAGAATGGATACCAAAACATAGCATAACATTTCGATTCAGAGAATGGGAATAAGTCGATATGCCGATGGCCATTTCGATAGCAGAGAGAAAAGTACGGTTTCTTTGATAATCGAATGATCTCAAAAAGTCTGTGGGCCCCCAGATACCCTGATTTCTTCTTGTGGGGATATCTAAAAATATATGTAGAAGAATAGGCCACGGACAATTGATGTTCTCAAGGAATCCATTCGAACCGAAATAAGTAATATTGGCGAGGATACTCTCCGTAAAACTTCAGAGAATATGGTGAGACGAGTACAAACATGTATAGATGCTGGTGGAGGACACTTGCAACATTTTCTCTGAGATGTAAATAGTGTAATGTAATATCCCAATTGTGTATTATATTCTACCAAATATGCACGTATGTCCTATTATTGGTTCAAATGTTATGGCCTATTGAAATGGTTCAGGTTTATATGGATCACACTATAAAGTATTAGGAAATGTGGCATCTTCTCAGGGTCTTATTTTACAAAGTCTAATATGCAAACATAGTTGAATAGAAAAGTAACATTAGTCTGCAAAATAATAAACTATAATTGAGAATTTAATTTGATTATCGTTTAAAGATTTAGTTTAAAATCTACAAGAAACTATGATTTATTTACTTTTAATTCTAGATAAATGCGGATACAAGAGCTGCATTTCAACCATTGTTCTTTATCTTTTAAGCAACAATAGGTTAGATTATTCAAGGATGTCGTAGACAATGTAGAGTGGCATTATTTTATATGAAATTCCTTTCTCACTCTTTTCTGTTGAAGTTAAAATGCTAAAATTTTATATACTAACGTTTAATTTGAAATAATCGTTTAGGGGTTCCCTGATTTCCGAAAACCAGAAGTGGTGATGGTGATGATGATGATGATGATGATGATGATGATGATGATAGTAGGCGCTACAGGCCATGTAGACCCTTGGCCTCCCTAACCAACCTCTTCCATTCTACTTGGTCCTCTGCTTTTCTTCTCCAGCCTTTAACCCCCAACTTTCTCAAGTTATCTTTTATATCATCTACCCAACTTTTCCTAGGTCTTCCTCTTCTCCTTCTGCCATCCAGCTTTCCTATGAATATGTTCTTAACTACACTGGTTTCCGGCATTCTCTACACATGGCCAATCCACCTTATTCTTCCTTGTTTAATTTTCACTACTATATTTGGTTGTACAAATAGACACTAACTCCAAGTTAGTCCGCATTCTTCATCCAAGTCCCTTATCACTCCAAATATATTTCTCAAGATCTTCCTTTCCCACCGTAACTTCTCTCTTTGTCAACACCCAGATTCCTGAACCATACATTACTATTGGTCTCAGTACAGTTGTATATATTTTAATTTTAGTATTCCTACTGACGTTTCTTGATCCAAACATATTCTGCAAGACATAGAAAAATCTGTTACCACTTGCTATTGTTTCTTGAATTTCCACTCATGTTTTATTATCTACTGTGTAACAGTAGTTTTCTGTTACATTTAGAAAAGGTATGAAATGTTTGTAAATTTATAAAAATATATGTAATTTTGGAATTGGCCGTAGTAATGATTGTATGACGTAATGTTGTGACGTGGAATTAAATCGGCCAATCACAAAATTAAGATAGAAGTAACGATAGTTACGAATAATCAATAATCCTGATAGAGATGTTTTGTAATGGTGAGTGTGATGAAAAGTGGACCAGGAACAAGAACTTTTATGTAATAGTTGGAACTTATTAAATGTAACAAAGTAAGAATTTATCGATATGTTGGAAGTGACTGGGAAAGGAAGTTCAAGTAAAGTGTAATCCGAATAATACAATTAAATAGTTACAAAATTTGATTTCTCCGAAACTTTATTCCGAACCACGCCTGAAACCAAGGTTCTCATGACTCCTATTTAATCAAACACAATCATCAAGAAACAACTCAAAATACAACGAATTAACCCTGTTAAATCTGGCTTCTCGACGTGGGTCTTCGAAAAGTCAACCTGCATCCCATCTCAAACATAAGAAATCCCGCGCCAAATTGCGCCCGAACGTGTGACTGATGATGATGGAGATGGATTAACTACGAATTAAGAATTCCAGTCTCAACTGTTACTACAGATCGCAGTTACTTAAATTTTTCCACTCTTTGGTATTCTTTCTCATGTAATTTAACTGTAGACTCTCTTCTTCTGGCACCCCTATCACCTCCCATCTTCATACATTTGGTTTTTATAACGTTCACTACCAATCCTAGATCTTGTGCTTTCTCCTCCAGCACTACATAACTTTCCTCAAGAGCTCTTATATTCCTTGCGAGAATTACCACATCGTCAGCATATGCCACTATTTGTACTGATCTGGAAAGTATGGTTCCTCCAGGGTTTATGCGTAATTGTCGGATTGCTTCTTCCAGTGATAAATTAAACATAAGTGTGGATAGCACATCTCTTTGTCTCATCCCCCTCTCCACGGTGAATATATCTGATATATATTAAAAGCAGAAGCATTAGCAACAGTGAAGTATCCTTCATATTTAAGTTTGATTTATGAGTCACTATGTTTACACTCAAACTTCACTTACTTGTTGTTGTATAATTGAAACGTTTTCAAGATCATTCGATCTCATCCTCAGCTGTTTGGTGACTAAATGAACCTTCCTCTTCTTCCACTACTACGGAGCTCCGATCACTCTGCCATCTGGTGTTAGGGGCACTAAGTTTTAATACTTCATTTAATGCCGGGATTTCAAAATTTATAACTTTATCACGGTTTTTGTTTATGAATATTTTTTCCCAAATATCCAATTCTATGGGTGTACTTAAAGATTTTAACAGTTTAATGTTGTGGCCAATGTTGTGGTTTTCTGTCCAAAAATGGTGTGAAACTGCAGATTTTTCTGTTTGTTTCAACTTAATGTTCCTCTGGTGTTCTTTTTCCCTGGTTAACAAGTTTCTCTTAGTTTTTCCTATGTAACTTTTTTCACAGGTTTCACAATTAATCTGATAAATACCTGATTTCAAATTGTTGGGGATTGTATTTTTCAGTAGTTTATTTAGCAGGTTCCTCAGACTGAATTTGTTTTGGGGTGCTAGTTTTAAGTTTAGTCTTTTGAAGATTCGTTCAAATGTTCTAAAAACCCATGGATGGTAGGTGAATTTTCTATATTGCCAATTTGTGTTTTTAAGTGGTGTGAGAGTGGTATTTTTTGATATTATGTTCAGTTTTTCTTTTCTCTTCATCATGTTCCTTATGATGGCTGGGTTGAATTTTTGAAAGAGCAACAACACATTAAAGACATAGCGCTACTAAATGATGTTTCAATCATACAACAACAAGTAAGTGAAGTTTGAGTGTAAACATAGTGACTCATAAATCAAACTTAAATATATCTGATAAATCTTGTTACATTCTAACCATGCATCTTATCAATTCCATAGTCATTCTTGTCAATCTCACCAGCTTCGGTGGTATTCTGAACTCTCTCATTATCTGATATATTTTAGCTCTATCCAGGCTGTTATTCGCCTGTTTAAAATCTACATACAGCTGATGAAGCTGTCATATTCATAAAACTGTTCCAGTATTTGTCGCAATATAAAAATCTGGTCTAATGTAGAGCGACGTTTCCTAAACCCTGCTTGGTAGTCAACCAAGTATCTTTTCCAACCATCGCTCCAGTCGTATGGCAAATATCTTGCCAGAAACTTTGTAAGTTACATCTAGCAGTACAATCCCACGGTAAAGTATTGTCTCCTTTTTATGTATTGGACAGATTATTCCCACTTTCCAGTCATTAGGCATTTCTTTCTTTGTCCATATTTTATTAATCATCTGCAATTCTTCTTCTCCATATTTCAGTAATTCCGACTCTATTCCGTCTTCTCCTGCAGCTTTATTGTTCTTTAATGCTTTGATTGTCTTCCTGATTTCTTCTATAACAGGCTGTAAAAAGCAGTAGTAGCAGTCGGAAAAGGTGTATGAGTGCATGTATATTAGCCAGCTTGTTCTTTCTAGTTTCCTTCTTTAAACAGTTATTTTGGACATTTACAGCGAATAGGATTGGAAATTAATTAACAGCTTCAAGACTTCTTAAACGTTAACGTGATGGGTTTACTTCCTACGATATTACGTGACACTTTTTGGCATCCAATAGACTTTATTTCACTTACATATATATAGCGATATTTTGAGGGTAACCAATTAATATTACAATGGCTTAGTATGAAACTAAGGTAACCAAACTGTACGTATTCTGTTATCTCTAAGTTCCTGAGTTACTGAGAATTGCAGCTTTACTGTGATTAGCTCGGAATTTCTTCGCAGGGAACTGTAATGCAAAACCAACATAAGGACTATTACATTTGCTCAGCACTTACAACAATGAGGGGCACATTCCGTGTAGTCCACAGACTTGGTGCGGTTCAAGAACGAATAGAGTATGAATAAAGGTACAGAGTGAGATATCCATCATAAGACAAAAGCTGGACATACTTTACTAATATTAGAAGCTGCTTGAAAGAGAATCTGCAGGGGGGATATTTTAATAAAGCCATGTGCATATTCTTTGACAGTGAAGCAACTCTGAAAGCCTTATAAGCAGATCAAACAAGATTTAAGCTTGTTTTAGAGTTCTGAAAGGCTCTAAGCAAAATGGGGAAAATCAATCTGGTAATCCTGCTTAGGTCTCAAGTCAGTTTAGAACTGCAAGCGATGAAAATGCTGGCATATGTTCCAGGAAATCTTCAGAAACACGTTTTGTAGGGTCTGAAGCTGTACTAGGTATAACGAGATCAACAGTTACGATGGCATTATAAAGAATGGAATAGAGAACAGGATGCCAAATACTCGAGGCACTAAGGTATGGAAATTACAAAGTCTATGGCTAGCACTCCGGAGGTCCGGTTTCGATCCCCATTGTCGACCTATCTCACTCATGGGTTTTTAGGGGTTTTTCCCGGGCTGCAAGGCGAATGCTGGTTAGGTTAATTACATTCTCCAAATTTCCTGTCACTTCATTTCATCTCCATTATCATTTCACATCATCTCTAATTCGGTGGTCTTTTTCAGGGTAGAAGTGTCTCGGCGATGCGTGGTTGGATGATATGAGCTAAGTGAACCACTTCCTTCTCCGGTAGGTCTTCGAACCGGCTGTTGGACCGTATTCGAAACACAGTAGGGGGAATTACGAGTAGGTTCTACACAAGCAGCCGTCGCTGACCTCCCTCTGGTACCAGGGAGTTACCCAGCTGTCCCCGAAAGGCGCCCGGCGCCTCCGTGGGTCTTTCCAGTAGGTCAAGACCTAAAGTTTAACAAGCCCTCCAATCTGGTCCGAAAACCTAAGACAGGTGGAAGTGAATACGCCATTTACGCGTGCCAACCTCAAAAGGGGAAGGCTACAGAAAAACCTCGGTAGGGGTACCTGGTGATCTAGCACACCTACTAGCTATGCAGGCTAGTACGCTGGAATATATAGCTTATAGCTTCTCTCAAACCCGTCCGAAGACATACCTGATCTCCCACGGGTATCGTGAATCACTGTCCCCTAGAGTGCAACCCAATCCGAACTCCCATTCAGGGAGGGGTTCGAATTTTCGGCCCGAGGTTCCTCTAGTAACGCCCACCAAGGCGGCCCGGGTTCGATCCCAGGCGACCGCAAAGTGAGATTTGTAGTGGACAACACGGCGCTGGGGCGGGTTTTCTCCGGGATCTCCGGGTTCCCCCGCCATCTCATTCCACCGGTGCTCCATCTTCATCCCGTATGTAGTAAAAGCGGGCGTTAAACACTACACATTTCTAGTAACGCCAGAGGTACCACGAGTGCTAGGGTGCGCAGCGCCCGTACCAAGGCAGCTGAAGGGGACCGATTCTCTCTAGGGGAGTAGGGGGAAAAGTCCGTTGTCCTGGCCTATCGGGGGAGGTTTCTAAGTAAAATGTAGGAACCCTACCCTCTACAATGTCGTGGATCCTTGGGAATGCCGCCCTCCCGGGGATGCTCCAGGTGAGGACATAGGTACAATAGATCAAGACTGGGCGCAGAACAGAATCTCCTCCGCAGAAAAAAAGGAAAATTCAATACGAAGAAGCAATGTAAGATTCTAGCAACTAAATCTCTAAAACTGAGCAGGAATCAGGCAAAGTTCGTGGCAGGAACCTTACACAACGTCTGCAGAAATAAGAACATTATAAAATGATCCTGAAATGTAGAATCTGGGATGAAGATACAATTGCCCACCTAAGTGTATGTGTGCGTGTGTGTGCGTGCGTGTGTTTATGTGTGCGCGCGCGCCTCACATTCACACTTTGCTCACACTGTCCCATTTCTTATCCCATATTTTTCTCATGAAATTTGTTAGCTCCTTACATTCTATCAGGTAATGTACAGTGCTTTCTTCATCTCCACAAAGTTCACATATCCATACCTCGTTACTCCTCAACCCTTTTAGATATATTGTTCCTACTCTCATCCATGCTCTGTCTTCTCTTGTCACATTGATCTATACATTTTTCCCTACCCCATTCTGTCTTTAATTGCTTATAAAATTTCAAAGATTTATTTTCTTCTATACTTTCCCATATCTTTTGTTTATGTATGTCTTGTACTCTAATTCTCACTTCCCTCCATAAACTGCTATGCTTTATCTCCTCTGCTCTCCATAGATCTCCCATGCCTACCTTTAATATCATTCTTTCCAATTCCGAGCACCAACTGTTTGTGTTTTAATGCTTTTCTGTTGTTTCATGCACAGATTCAATAATTCCCCTTTCTGCCCTTTAATACATTTATATCAGAATTGCAATATTCTCTCTTTTTTGTATTACCTAGCTCTAGTAATTTTGGGCGGCTAGTTACTGCCCACAAATGAATGCAAGCATAATGTCCTACAAGTGGTGGCATTCAGTTTAGAATCTCACATTATTTAATGTAGCTTTAATAAATAAATGCAAATATGGGTGACATTAAACTGTGCTTAAAGAGGATCTATCGAAGTAGCTTTCTGCATTTATTCTTTAGTTTATAAGGAAGACGATGGCAAATGTTTCTATTTTTGATGTCTGATACATGCTCCAGGCTAAACGCAAATATCATTATTTTGCTTATGGATGTTTGGACATTTGAATAACGACACCTTCCTACACCAAACCAACCATAGATATCTGTGACCAGTCGGGATGTTTCGCTGTAGTGTAGACAAGTTTAAAGTCACAGGAGTTTTCAGTAATAACAATGAATCAAGATTTCAAAGACTTCCCTAAGAAATAGAAGGAAATAATGCAAGCGAACATTTATGACGAAAATAGTGAAAGACAATTAACTTTCATTGCCAAAGGTATGACAATAGTGGGAGATTATCTCCACAGAAATTACATTTTTAAAACTCACAGTGGGTAGTATACTTCATGTCATGGAAAGTAAATACATTTGTTAAAGTATAATATTGTAAATGTGGCACAAAAGGGGAAATGGTTGGTATTCTGAGAAAGGAACGTCGATAGTTGATCACCTGTGGCTTCAGTACTTCCATGCACCCTTATATAACCAAATTTGAGGTTACTTATCCAAGTAATTGAAGATCAAAGTAAACTATTCATTGTTTAGATAGACCTAATACATTTGAGAGTTGAAACGCCATCATTTTCGCCCAATATATGAAAACCCTCACTACACTAAATACGAGGATGGGTCAAAAAGTAATGCCTGCTATGTTTTCCTTAAATAAATAAATTATGGGAAAACTTTGAATTTGGTGCAATTCCTCAAACCTTCTTCTCCAATCCCCTGCAGTAGTAACTGCCTCAGTCAAAAGGTGGCAGCACTGCATCCTCTTACAAAATGGCTGACATCGACATTCGTATTAGACAATGTTCTGTGATTGACTTTTTGACTGCGGAAGGTGAAACGCCAATTCGCATTCACGAAAGGCTAAAAAATGTGTATGGTGACGTAACGATGGATGTCAGCACTGTTAGACGATGGGTTCGTCACTGTAACGAAGCTGAAGGGCAAACACCATTGGCAGACGAAAAGCGAAGCGGCAGGCCGGTGACTGCAGTGACTCCATGCAACATTCAGCGAGTCGATGACATCATTCTTGGTGATCAGCGAGTAACAACAGGTGAATGGTGACGCATTACCTCCCTCAGTAAAGGCAGTGTGATGACGGTTATTCAACAACTGGGTTACTCAAAAGTTTGTTCACTTTGGGCACCAAGAATTTTAACCGCCCAAAACAAAGAAACAAGTAAAACAATAGCCTCCTAACACTTGGAGCGAGAGGAGTTTCTGGAAAAAATTGTTACGGTAGACGAAACTTGGGCTCATTTTTTGAACCTGAATCAAAGAGGCAGTCAATGGAATGGCATCACACAACGTCACCGAAGGAAAAAACAATTCAAAACTCAGCGGTCGGCAGGGAAAGTTATGGTGACAGTGTTTTGGGATGCAGAGGGTGTGCTTATGATTGAGTTTTTGGAGCAGGGATGCAGAATAAATTCTGTCCAATACCCCAGAACTCTCAAAAAGCTGAAAGCACGACTTCGCCGAGCTCACCCAAGAAAAACTATGGCGGATGTTCTTCTTTTGCATGAAAATACAAGACCACACACCAGCCGTGACACCACTGCAGAAATTGAGAAATTGGGATGACAAGTCTTACCTCACTGACCTGGCACCATCAGACTTCCATCTGTTCGGGCCACTAAAGGAAGCTCATCGTGGGATTCATTTTGAAGATGAGGAGGCTGTGAAAACGCCCGTGCGTCAATGGCTTAGGAAGCAAGACCTTGTGTTTTACCACACTGTAATACATGCCCTAGTTAAAAGGTGGACCAAAACTGTGGAAAAGGACGGAGATTATATTGAATAGTGACAAATTAATCGTCATTGTTGTAGTTTTCAAGCTATGTAAATTGGATTTAGTTTTATTGGCCATTAAAAGTGAAAAAGATAGGAGGCACCTCGTAAAAAATTAACACTTGCTGATTTTTACAGCTTTTATAAAGAGATATGAAACATTGAAAACAAGACAACTGTGCTGATCTCCTTTGAAAAAAGATAGGTTTTAACAGATGTCAGCATGACTATTACTTATGATTCGTTTCGGAAATAAGAAACTATTGCAAAAGTAAGTATTCAGTAAGATAATGCCTGTAAATATTTATTAAAACAAATGGGAGGTTAGTTTGGATAAACTGATTAAATAAACAAAATAATATGTATGTCCTTTCCAAATAGTCACCAAACTACGTACGTCTAGATAAGGTTGAATGTATGTAGAGCAAAGTAAGTGTTTATTTATTATAAAATTCACAGTATCATATTCATATTAAGATTACATCATGGGGTGGTTGTAAATTTTCCAATTTAAGTGTCTTTAATTTTTTTAAAAAAAACTTTATACAAAGTTCAATTCACGCTGTCTTGAAATTATATATTTTTGTAGTTACATTAGTTTTACATTAAGGTATCGATTAGCCACAGATCCTAATGAAAGCCTCCCAACGTTTAGAAGATGAGGGATGATGCAAGAATCGCTTGACGTAAACTTGTTGCTGTGCGTTACCCAGGATGCCTGTCAGCCTGGTACAACGCAACTGTAAGTGTTTGCAAGGCAGTGATGCAGAAGAAGTTGCCTATCGATCGCGGCGAACAAGCAAATTAGCTTGCTTAAGGCCGCTTTTCCTGTATAATCTACGAGGCCAAGCGCAGTATCCCTCCAGTAAGCGTTTCGTGTCGTGCAGCTTTCCCCCACAATTGTGTCGAGAAGTCTCACCGCAATGCAGGTAACTAGATGTTGCATTATAAACGTCCTGAAGACTGGAAAGTAATTTATGCCATCTCTTTTCTCATATAGCTTGTCTAAATCTATTCTATGATGTCAACAGGTGGTTTTGCGCTTGTTTGAATTCTTCTGCACGTAACGAGACAGAATTTTTAGTGGATTTAGAAATTTTTTTATAAATTTCAGCTTTAAATATCTATATTTAATATTTTTTAAATTAATTTTATGAGTCTCACATAGAAGCAAATTTTAAAATGTTTCTACGATGAATGTTTAAGTATTTTCTAATGAAATACTGAGTTTACATCCCTAGTTTCTGAGAATATGATACGTTTTGCACATATTGCATAAGAAATTCAAGTAATAATATTAAATAAAAGTAAAAATGTAGGGTTTTAAAACGTTATTTAATTTTAAAATGAAGAGGAATAAAACAATAAATGACAGGAAATGTCATGAAATTGTCTTCAATTGATGGGAGCACGTTTATACTTTCTTTTTATACATTCAGCCAAGATGTAGACAATTTTTGTGGGCCATTTTAGGTTTTAGATAAATGCAGATCATATGCGAGGGCTGTTCAATAAAGAATGATCATAATCTTTTATGGTTATAGTTTTTCGCACTAAAATTCAAACTTATTATATTCTGTTAGCTTAATGTGAAACAAACACGCCGTAGTAGTTTCATTGTTGGTACTCCTGGTTCCCGCCTGTGAGAACCAGTCAAGTTCAGGCATGTTCAGTATCGCCTATCGCTGTAATTGGTGTAACACGCGAGGGACAACATGAGGCTTTGAAATTCTGCTTTCGTCTCAACAAATATTCAGTTGAGGCATATACAATGTTAAAGGAGGCCTATAGAGAGTCCGGTCTTCCCTACAGCACAGCTCGAAGGTGGTTTAAAATGTTTAAAGAGGGGAGACAATGAATTTCAAAGGAAGTTGCACCCGGTGCTCCAATTAGTGCTCTTACGGAAGAAATCATCAACACTGCTGCTGCCATTGTGAAAGAGGATCGACGAATTACCTTAAGATCACTTTCTGAAATACTGAGCATTTCATTGTGTGCCACATTTTCATGAAACAGGCTTGATGCTGCACAACGATAATGCGCGGCCGCATATTGCCAAAGTTGTCACTGAATATCTTGCAAAAATCAGCGTGAAGTACATCCCTCACCCTGACTATAGTCCGGATTTAGCCTCATGTGACTTTTTTCTATTCTCTAACTTGAAGAAACACCTTTGTGGGAGGCATTATCCATAATCAGAAGCAGTGGTGAAGGCTGCGGAGGCGATTTTGAAGGATCTCTCACAAAATGGTTTCCAGCATGTCTTTGAAGACTGCCAGAAACGCTAGGGCAAGTGCATCGCATTCAGGGGAGATTATTTTCAGAAGAACCATCAAAATTATGAGGATGAGTAAAGGTACGTTGTCAGACAATGTGATTATTCTTTATTGAACAGCCCTCGTATGTAAACAAAATTTTGTTTTGAAAGTTTGCGTTCCTTATGTACCTCTGCATCAAGATTGTAACCGGTTAGAGGTGACTTGTAGCTCCCGCATGAGAATTCTCATCTGTACTTCAGGAGTGGGTGCGTCCTGACTGGTTGTGTGTTGAATGATGACAACTGGAATCTAGTAGACAGAAGTTTATTGTTGTCCTTACGCTCCTTTGCTCGCCACCGTAAAGTCGTCGTCGGTGTGGTTGCTGTGTTTAGCGTCACTGTCAATATTGTGATGTGAAGCACAGAGGCAGTAGCACTGCGTAGTCGAACTGGATATATTTATCGTCTTCCCTATATATTACTCTTTGTGCTAACTCTCACTGGAGCGACTTTTGAATACGGCACTTTGTCTCGGTGCATGGCACGAAGGTGTACTTCTTAGGCGGCGCCGAATACGCGTCCGTCTCACGTACAACTCAGGACCAAAGTGTCCTTACTAGCAAAACCTACATTCCTCCATCACTTTGAATTACTCCCACTCCAGGTATTTCTCGGAGTATGCAAAATCACATGAACATTGGCTGGTACCTATCCCCACTTACGATCAGTGTTCAGAATTTCCAGTTTCGGACCTAATATCAGAGACGCTTTCTCTAACCGTCCGCATGCAGAAATTTATGCGAAAGCATGCGTTCTGCGCGTCGGTAAAAATCTTAAAACCTGTTGTCAGAAGCACGCATGGGATTTCAACAATGGGTTGGTTTTCAACTGGGAGGCACCAAATTTGCCTTGAGGGCAAAACAGACAATAGAGTAAGGTTGTTTGTTGTACATGAATTACAAAGGGAGTTTACTGACCTTCGCAGAGTGGCCTTGTCACTCTCGCGGTCTCCGGAGTATATGCTAGCATTATGGCGTATAGATGCTCTGGTAAAGTCTGTTTAGTTAACTCATGTGCAGTCGGCCGCTGCCTTTGATGAACCCTTATAATCGTTTTACAACCCTGGCCGTCCTCCTCGCAGACCTTTCTGCAAGGTTGCCACCTTTCTCGATACGTCATGGATATCGTACGAGGTTTCTTCTAAATAAATTATCTTATGACCATTACTGCAAAACTTCCTTAGTTTTGATATATATATCGCCAAGCTACAATTCTACTGAATTCCATAGTAACCCTTAACTTATTCAAAATGCGGTATTTGAAACTCAGCTCCTTTAGGAGACCGCGCAGAAATGCAGTGCCCATAAGGAAAATCACAAATTTCTTGCAAATGTGCAACCGATTCGTCTAAGCTGGGCGCTTTTTGCATAGAATCTATAGATTTCTCGACGAATTAAATCGCATATGAAATTATCTACTTTAGAGAAACATTTACTTTTGTTTTCACACTTGATCGGCGTCTATGGTATTCCTTTCGTCACAATATTTCTTACTGTATTTCTGTGAATACCCAGAATTTATCATCAGGTTCATTGCACGACCCGTTACCAAGATTATTTGTCAGCACATATTTATGTGTGTTCAAAACAAGCGCTTGAATTTGCTTATAAACTGTTCCCGTTATAACTTTGTTTTTTGAGGCTTTTCCAGTAATATAACTCGGCCCAGTTATTCACACTATTGTCATCACTTTGATTATCTTCACGTGACTGAAAATTCTACTTCATTTACATTTACCACTGCATTTCCCTCCCACGGTCTCCACATCGTGACACACAACGAATTCCTGCACATAATGAAACAGATCAACTGCAAGTTGGAACTTTGGCAACTGAGACTCCACGTGGAGTAGACATGCGACTGTCCTTTCAAGAAAATCTGGGTTGCTATTGGTCCTCAACGACAGTGTTCCATTACTGAAGTGAGGAGATAGATTTATGACGGTCATTAGTGGGCGGGAAGGTCAGGTCCCTTGAGGTCCCTTTGAGTGGGAACTGCACACACGTTAACTTAACTGACTTTATACGTCGTTTATTTACATTTATTTGTTTATTTGTGTTAATGTCTTTCTGATATCAAGTTATATGTCGTCTCAGGGTTCCTAGGCGACAGGGGCTGCGTCACTTCGTGAGCACCGTTAGCACTTTAGCCTTCCTAAGCAGTTTGTTCGGTTATCTCATGATTTAAACATTGTTTTAATATCCATTTAAATAAAAGTGAGTACTCAGAGAGCACCTAAGGAAAGAGGTATAGGACGAAAAAGACAGACATAAACAGGAAAGCGCATAAAAGCCACACAAATTCATAAATAAAGTTGATAATAAAAGTTCTAAAACTCTTTTTGAAAATCTAAACAAAATTTACATATCTCACTCATAAAATAACTTATAACCACTTTATAAAATAATTATTCTGTATACTGATATTTTATCTCCCTTCGTCACCAATGCTGATGTTAGGAGACACCCGGGTTCCGAGAGCGAGGGAGCCGAAGTATTTGACCTGAGATGCCAGGATTGGGTCGGCCAAACTCCTGGAATGATGAAGAGTTGAATCATGGAGCAATTGGTTGAATGATGATGGGTAAACCGGAGGACCCGGAGGAAACCCACCCTAGCGCCACTTTCTCCACCAAAAATCCCACTTTGCGGTCGCCTGGGATCAAATCCGGGCCGCCTTGGTGAGAGTCAAGTGGGTTAACTACTCAGCCGTGGCGCGACTCTACTGATATATTCAATTATAATAAAAATAAGTGTTTTACAAACCCAGTGACAAAGTGATGTACGGAACATACCCGAAAAGATAGCAGCGTAACTTGAACTTATTTGGGTGTTTAGTGCACTGATTTAAAACATTTTGAAATATTTAAAATGAAAAGGTAAGAAAATGCAGGTGCAGAGAATCTGATATATATGGGAGGTCTATTCATATCAAAGGGGCCTAAAGGTTTAGTTGGAGAGAAATATTCCATTTTAAAAGAGGCATGTTTTATAATCATTATACAGGATGACTCTAAAGTCACTATCCATTTCAATGAAGGAAGACAGTGATTTAAAAATCAATAACATTTTGAGGTGTTACACATATTCTAGTGCCCTTCTACATGACCTCCATCTAGCTCAAAACACATACGCTATCTTTCAGTAGTGGAACGAAATGTAGACTGTAACATGTCAACCATAATTCGACTTGCTGCTTCCCTGATACGATTCCGTAACTCAGGCAGACCTTTCACTTTGCTAGGTACACTTTAGATTTGATGTAACCCCATGCAAAAAAGTCTAAAGGAGTAAGGTCCTGTGAACGGGAAGCCCACAGTCGTGGTGAATCTCTGCCTATCCATCTCCCTTGAAAGGTTCTGTTCAGGTAATCACGGACGATGTTTACAAAATGTGGAGGCGCACCATCTTGCTGAAACACAACTGTATCTAGTATGCCATCCTCTTGAAGCTGCGGTTCAAGGAACAGTTCTAGCATGTAGAGGTGGATGTTACCTGTAACTGACCTTTCGACAAAGAAAAATGAGACATACAGTTTTGCGTTTGTCATACCCAACCAAACATTGACTTTCGGTGTATCACGTTCCTACTCCGATACCTCTTGTGGTTCCTCATATGCCCATATTCGGCTGTTGTGTCTGTGCACTTTACCACAAATATGGAAAGTGGCTTCATCGGAGAATAAAATGTTGTCTATTAAATTCTCATTCTCTACACATTCCAGGAGGTCATAACACATTGCCCGACGACAGGCGAAATACTCGTCCTCAAGATGGTGCAGAACTTGAATGTGATACGGACGTTTTCGTAGAGTGAAACGTAGAATTTTCCTCACTGTTGCGAGGGACGTTCAGTTCCCTACTGAGACGTCGAATTGATACCTTCGGACTCCTATCACTGGCAATTTGAACCTGCTACACTGTTTCTGCCAAGACGTATGGTCGTCCAGGACGTGTCTCATCACACACACACTGCCGGTACGCTTAAATTTGTTCACAAGCAGACGTATGTGTGCCTTTGATGGGGCTGGTTCGTGTAAATTCCAGCCTGGCCTCTTCATATGACAATCCGCGTACCCGTGCACAAACAATGGGAACCCGTTCTTCTGTGCTAAACATCTTGCACTAAGATACCAGTATCTGATAAGAAAAGAAACAAAATATTGCGTTTTCATTGAAATGGATAGTGACTTTAGAGACACCTTATATGATGTTTGGCTATATTACTTCGAGTATCTTTTATTCGAGGGAAACCTGAATTATGGTTTCAGTTAAATTCAGGATATTCCAAGGCGAGTGATTGATTTTCTCTGAGAAATGAATTGAATTTATTTAACAAAAACTGTATTAATTCTGTTGCAATAGCGGGTTTCCGGCTTCAACATGATGCTAAGTTCATTTCTAATCCAAGTTCAATGTTCTCAACTTTGATAATATGTAGCATGCAAAATTGTTGAGTACTCACCGAGAAGAGCAATTCCTGCTAATGGTATAAGCAGTCCCTTTACAGCAAGGGCTTTGTGCGCGTGGTCGTGGTGATGATGATAGTAGTGTCCGTGGTCCTGGACGTGATGATCGTGGTAATGATGATGATGAGGAGGTGGCAAGTGGTGATAATCACCTTCCTCGGCGCCATATCCGTATCCCCCTCCATAACTTAACTCGTTGTGGTGTAGGTCTGCAAACATAGCACGATATCGTTATTGTCTATGGTCTGCTTACCTCCGCAATCGTATCAGCACAACCTAAAATTTACAAAGGAATTACTTTTACACTTAATATATGTATTTATGTTTAATCCAGAAAGTAACAGAAGTCCTCTTTATTTTATATGTACAGATACTCCAAAAGGCATTCGTCTAATCATAGCATATAGAATATAACAAGCACAATCAGAAAACTGTAGATAAGAAACGAACAATAACTATTTTCTTACATCCGTTGATATGTAGATTGAAAAATAAAACAAAAGTTGAGTTCATATATTGCTTAATTAGGGAACAGCTCTACGTTATTTAAAATCATGTCCCATTAGACGTCAAACAAGTATTCGACTAGTACACAACATCCCAGGTATAGCGCCTCGCTGACACACACCGCTTCCCTTTTCTTGTGTAGTTGTGTTTCATCCACTGTCTTTGATAGTTCTATCTCTGTTTTAAAAGCCGTTGAGTGCTATTTAAGTAATACGGGTCGAAAACGTCGTGAAACTACAAAAGAAGGGATAGAAATTTGCATCAGGTTATTTAAAAAAGGAAAATCTTTTCAAGAAATATGAGAAATATTTGGAAGACCTACCAGTACAGTGAAGACTATTATATACAGGTTTGATTAGAACAAAATTTACTAAAATAAACCAAGAAGCGGTCGTCCTGCAGTTCTCTCCGAGATGGAGAAACGACAGTTACTTAGAGAAGTCAAGAAAAGTCCTAAACTATTGCTCCAAAACTTGCTATTGCAGTTCAAACGCACATAGCAAAGTCAGTTTCAGCACAAACTATAAGAATCGTGCTTTATGAAGTCGAGTATGGAGGCCGAACAGCCCCTAGAAAATCATATATCAGTAAAATCAACAGAAAGAGGCCAGCTGCTTTTGCAAGAAAACATAAATACGATGGATATGATATCTGGAAGAAGGTTGTATTTACTGACGAGAGTCAATTTGAGTTCTTCAAATCAAACGAGCGAGTAATAGTGTGCAGAAAAAATAATTATGGGCTTGAAGAGAAAAATAAAACTGCTTCAGTTAAACATGGAGGCGGTTCAGTACTTGTCTGGGGCTGTATGAGTGCAAATGGTGTGGGGGATTTGTGTTTTATTGATGGAATTATGAACCATAAGGTTTATATAAACATCCTAAAACACATCTGTCCAGAAGTTTGAATAATACGAGTCTTTCTGAGGATTATATTTTCACACAAGATAATGATCCAAGACACACAGCTCTAGATACAAGGCTATGGTTGTTGTATAATACTCCACGATGAATGACGACATCACCGCAGACCGCAGACATGAATCTAATAGAGAATCTGTGGAGTATACTGGAGAAAAACATTAGCAATCATCAGATATCTAATATAAAGGATCTAAATAACGCTCCACTAGAGGAATGGCGTAAAATTACAGTGTAAATAACACGATCTTTGGTGAAATCCATGCCAAGGAGAATACAAGAGATTATAAAGAAGAATGCAAGGCCTACTAAGTACTAACCGTAACATTCTACACCATTTTCAGTATGAAGACGAATACTTATTTTGCATTCGGTATTACATATCTTTACTTTTGAACGTTTAACTATGTTTATATGAATGTATACTATATGTTTATTTATTGTATTCTCTTTTTTACTAATCAATAAGTAAGACAGTGTCCCTGTTGTACTTTATTCTGATGATTTTCCAGTATCCATACATCCTTAAACATAAACTCATGCATTAGACGAATACTTTTTGCAGTAACTGTAGATATTAGGAGTAGGTCCTCGAGGGGCGTTACCAGGGGCGGCCGGTGAGGCATTGTATTGACGGTGCAATAAATAAATAGTAAGTAGGTAGGTTAGTAAGTAAATCAATCAATCAACAAATAAAAAATATAGAGAAAAAGTAAACAAGTAAACAAACAAATAAATAAATGAGGAATGAATGAATAAATAAGTAAATAAATAAACAAATAAACAAATGAATAGATAGATATAAGATAAATAAATAAGGGTTGTTAAAATATAAATATGTGTACCAATTTCGAACGATTTAGGTAATCTTATGAATAATACATCGTATCTTATATACTGTAGCAAACAGAACGTACAGGGAAATGAAAATAGATATTTATTAAATCTGTACTCTTGTTACGCATGGTGTGACGACTACAGTAAAAGTTTGATCATACAGTTCATGGAGAATGTGATACGAAGCCTTCGTGTACGATTTCGCGACAGAGAGACAGTTATCTTAAGTCCCGTGCTTTACTGCAGTCTTAACGGATAAGACGTAAGTTAGGCGTCAGAGAAACCTCGGCACCACCTTCTCCCATAAGAAGCCGTGTATAAGCAGACATCCTAGCCCTTAACACAGGTGCTTATAAGCGTACTAGTCGGCCAAGATATGAATGCACTTGAAGGAGGGCAGCACTGTTTCTGTTTACTACATGAAGCTTAGGGAACCGCGCGGCGGGAGGGAAGCGAGGGGAACGGCTATACTGGGAATGTACAGTCACACAGTCTTCATGTTAGTTCTCGAAAGCAGCAAGTCTGGGAATGTTTGTTTCAGATCCTTCATCTGCTATATCAGTGTTAATGTTCCCTTTATCAGCTGTATCACTGGCACTGCGTTCTTCCTAATATTGCCACCACTTCTTGACGGCATAGTGAGTATGGACCCAAGTCTCGTCCGTATAAAGTCTTGGTTTACGTGTGAATTTTACATTTTCACTAATAGCCCTTAAGTCCTCTGCAAGTTTTGCAACAATTTGTGGTTTCTCCATTAGCAGAGATTGCTTGTTTTTGCATTTCTTACATTGAAATTCCATTTTTCTTAATATTTTTCTAATGTTTCTTTACCACCCTGAATATTTATTCTTTAGCGAAGTTCGGGAGTTTTCTCAAAGTAGGAATTTCCTTTTTCTGTTTATAGTACTCGAAAAATTTACTACGCACAACGCACTTATCAAACTCATCAAGAGATATGATTGTGTGTGATTTTTTATTTTTCCTCGAAGTTCTAACCTTAACCCCAGTTGTTGAAGCATTTTCTGTTCATGATGGCTCTCCCAAACTTTCCCGCTAATTTTGTTGCCCTAACTGTTGTTTTCTCAAGGAGTACGAGTAACCTTTTCTCCTTTACTTCTTGTATACAGAACTGTATATATGTGTGCGTGTGCGTGTACGTGCGCGTGCGCGTGCGTGTGCGCGTGTGTGCGTGTGTACTTTTCATTAGAATGGGATACTTTTCATGTTTTTAGCTTTGTAGATGCCTCCGTAATTAAACTCTTCACAAGCACACGTCCGAGCGAGCACTGCAACTGCCACTATACTATTAGAATTTTAACCGCACAAGAAAATGTTCAAAGAAACACCCTGTTGAACTGCACTACATCTGCACGTTACATTGGAAGTATCTCGGTATTGTTGGTATTTGCGTTATCTGCACTGTACCTGAGGTTCTCCGCCCACTTGTAACGTAACTGTTTAGTAACGCTTCTCGCCGAGTGCATTCATATCGTGGCCGACTAGTAGATGGTGCTGTTCTGGATTCGGCACTAAGGCACGGAAAACAACCAGGACATAGCGCTTGCGTTTAACGCGCCTATTCACACCACGGAGCAGATACTCAGAAACAATATTTTTTGCGCAATTCCTATACACTTCTCTTTCTTTTGTTTTCATACAGATGGTGTCATGTCACAGCGGCACTACCTCAGAAGCCGCCCCTGCTCTATACTCACGATACTTGCACGGTGTCGCCATCATACGACATATCATAAAACTCGCTCAATACTTTTTCGATGCTTAGGTGGTGATTCTGAATTTTTTGTTAATTTAATATCACAAAATATTGCCAGAAATGTGGTACATGCACAGTAATGTTGTGCAAGGAAAAAATCGTGTGTCAAATTCAATTCCGGTTCCCATTTCCCAAGAAGACACTGCACATCCCAACGAGGATTTGTCACTTCATCTTTCTGGTGCACTAGATTACTGGAGAACAAATTCAAGATTTACCGAACTAAAAAAGGCCGCTAAAGTTTGTGTGCTCCATCTGCATCCAAGTATCACGTATCGTGGAAAATAGCGTGTATCGAGAAAATAACTGGTATGGAGCCATCCCTAGTAAATATTGTGACTTTGTGGCTTCGTAGAATTAAAAGTCCGAGTTGCAGATATTCCAAATGTTCTTGATTTCCGTAGAAATACACTGTTCAATTCTCACGTAACAATATTACATCACATTTACACCAGAATCTACCAAGGTCGATGACAATAACAAACAGCGTTTTGATTATATCAGCTGTTGTTACAACAACACTATACAGGTGTTTACTGCTCACCTTTTGTTTTACAACTCTCGCGACTGTTTTATTATAGCGCTACTCAAACGGTTACCATGGCTGCGTCAAATGATGCGATAAGATTTAGATATTCAGTGGATGTGTCGACCCGCTCACTGTGGAGAAAACAACGTTGTCGCGTTTTCTCCAAGTTGTCAGCATTGCAAACATTGACATTTATTTATTAGAATATTTACCAAGTAACAATAAGATTAGCAAGGTTCTTAAGTGCAACTGCACTATGATAATAATATCAAATCTACTCACATTACGGTCTGTCTTCGCCTTCCTCGCTGTCACTGCCACTTTCACTCCCATGTATAACGAACGAAGCATTGTCGTGTGAAATATCCCGCAGCTGAAATTTTCGTTCCTGTTGCATCGTGTGCTGAACACATCTTTCCCATACACTCGAATCTATATCTGGTACACATTCTCTCAACACTTTGCACACACTGTCACTTATAGAAGGAGCTACATTCCGCTTTCTTACGGCATGTTTAAGGCGTGCCCATATCAACTCAATCGGATTGTGACAACAGTGATATGGCGGTAGCCTGAGAACTTCGTGACCACGATCTTTTGCTATTTCGTCTATTGCATACACTTTTTGTATATTAGCTTCTCGAATTTTCTCCAAAAGCACGGCTTTTACAGGAACTGGACTGGGTATTTCTAAATTATGTTCTAACATGAATTTAATCATTTCGTCCTTTCTGCTAGACATGGTGAGAATTATTATCTTTAGCCGTGAATGATAATTAGCGTTATCTAAGACAATCACACACTTAGGAGGAATGTTTTCCAAAAGTTTGTTCCTAAACCAAGCTTCAAATATTTCGGCATTCATCTCGTGATTAGAATCGGCCAAGGATTCCGGAATAATTTTGGAGGACAAATATAAGCAGCCCTCAATCCAACCCTGGCTACCACCTGCATGCAGAATCATTATTATTTTTCCACGTGACACACGGGCTGGAAGGCAGCAAGAGCAACTGCCGTCATCCCAACCTTTTCTTACGACATCATGAGTATCGTACCAAGACTCGTCTAAATAAATTATACGATACCCTTCCTGCCTTAAATAGTTTAGCCTGCTCAAGTAATTGTATCTCCATGCCACAATACTTGCTGATTCCATAATCACACGCCTCTCATTTAACGTGCGGTAGCGGAAACCTAACTTCACTAACAACTGCCTAAGTGAATCCTTTTTGTAAGGAAAATCGCACACGGTATGAAATTTATGCAGCAATTCCAAAACTGTTGGTGGTTGCCATTCTTTGTAAGATCCGTACACCTCCCTACGAACTATGTCGCAGGTGAAATTATCAACCTTACCTAACTTTAGTTGGTGCCCTTCTTTTTTGGCGTAATAGGAAGTCTCTTCGCAACTTTACTAACTGTATGTCTGCTTGAGCCTACTGCTTTAGCAGTTTCAGTAATAGGTCCCTTTCCTATTTTATTGGCTTCCATATACTTAAAACATTACATATTAATTGCTGGGTCTGTTTATTGAGGGTTCCTAAAGGTAACTTGCTTCCTTTTACTCTTGCTTCATTTGCTGTGCCACCAGCGACACTAGAAGTAGAAGCAACATTATTACTAGCACCACTAATATTATCACTACGAGATAAACTGGCTGGATTACTGACACTATTTCCACCATCAAAGCTAGATACGTCCCAAGGTCTCCACATATTTAAGAATAGCCAAGAAACACCACTTGCACCAATGAAAATCATAAGAAAACTAACAGAGTGAAATGAATGATGAATTAGAGAGAAAACAGCGAAGATATTGTGTTTTACTCCACGTGGACGTGACAGGTATCTGTCATTTGTGATTCCAGCGCATTCATTGGCTGAAGTGCTGCGTTCATTGGTGCTTAGCAGAGGTCCGAGAAACGCGTCAGTAACCAGCTCACCTTTCGGAGAATAATCAGTGCGTTATCTGAGAGGTTTCTATCAACAAAGAAAAATCCATGGAAAGCGTTTCAGCAGCGCTGTAATACAACTGTCCGCTGGCGTGTCGCAATCTCTTATATCTCATTGATAAATTCGGGATATTTCTAAAACAGACCAAAACCGAATAATCTCTATCAGTCAAGAAGTCACTGGAAATTTCCATTTACTTCCCTTATGTGTGTCGTTAAGTCTTGTCTCAGTGATATACTATCCGAATGTTATCTTTATCAGTTCCTTTGTGTAAACAAGCCGGGTTTACGCTCCGCACGAACCTTTTATACGTGTTGCCTATAGTAAAAGGTAACTTAATAATATTGATTTTGATGGAATAGAAAAGTTGTCAGTAAATAGCGTATAGACAACTTCTTTTAATGCATTTTGACAATCATTGTTACTGTTGCGCTGTCGCAATATATTCCACACATGACTGACATTTGCACAATAAGTTTCAGAGACACTCTAATATCATACTTCCACATGCTGATCCCTATCCATTGTAGTTTACTTTTAAAAAGCTTAAATTCTTCTCGAAAAAAATATTTTCTATCTATTTTATTTTAATGGATGTAAATAGTTCCATCACGTATTTATTAGATTAGATTAGATTGATTTGCGTTCAGTAGGTTCACTTGTAGCCAGAAAAGGCTGTGAACATTGAACATGTCCAGAGGTATAAAGTTTAATAGCATACATATGTACAAAAGTTAACATAAGGCACATATTTTAGTATACAGGCAATATGAACAACAATATGGAAAACAAAGCACAGATAATTATATATGATGCAAAATGAAACACTTTTTAATTCAGCTTTCACTTGGCTTATGCCAGTACGTCTCAACCTTTCTGCAATGGATACCATTTCTGTTATTTATTAAATACATATACATTAAAAATAAACTTTCAACATGCATCAAAGATTTATTGGTAATGATTTGTCATTGGAACAGTTAGATACTACTTACAGAGCTACAGAAGCAGAATAAAAAGATTTTGAGCAAAGGTACTCTCTAACAGCATTTTTAAAAGCACCGAAATTATCAATTTTTTCTTTAAGAACATTAGGAAGTGCGCCAAATATTTTGATAGTTTCATAATACACACCTTTCTGGAAGCAAGAAAGTTTAGCACTGGGATAATGGATATTATACTTTTGTCTAGTGTTTATTTTGTGAATTACATTATTTGTTGCAAATAAGGCACGATTGCATACAAAGAATTTTAGGATCGAGAATATATACATGCAAGGAAGCGTTAATATCTTCAATCTTCTAAAAAGAGTTTTACAGGAGCATCTGTTGTGGGTGTTAGTAATGATTCTTATAACCCTCTTTTGCATAAGAAATATATTTTTTTTACTTTCTACTGAGTTGCCCCAAAATAATATTCCGTATTCCATAATAGAGTTAAAGTATGCATAATATACTAATTTAAGTGTGTCAGTAGAACTCACATTAACCAGCTCTCGGATAGCATAACAGGCAGAGCCGAGTTTAGGTACGATATAATTTAAGTGAGCTTTCCAATCTAAACATCTGTCCACTTGAAGGTCCAGAAACTTTATGCTGCCAATTTCTTCTAATAACATATCATTAATCCCCATTTCTATTTCAGTATGTGATGTACGACAGGTTAAAAATTTGACCACCTTTGTTTTGTCTAGATTCACATATAGATTCACATATATAGTACCAAGGTGATGTAGGAAGCTGAAGCCCGTATTAGATATCTCTAAACGTTGGCTTTGAAATTACATATTCTTTCTATGGCATTATAAGAAACAGCTGAATGGCGATATTACAAGCCGTTTAAATGTAACAAAGAATATTGCCCGCCTCAGTAGCGTTGTATGCTAAATAGTATAAATTATTGCATAAACTCTATATTGCACTGCAAGTTTGGCGACAATTTGTACAGAATGAAGAACAATTCATTTCTGAGTTGAAGTTAAAAGCTTTAAACATATGTAATGTACGAGGTACGTCCAGAAAGTACCTTCTGTTTGGTATTAAAATTAAATTGTGTACAGATACAGAAAGCTTATTTATTGCGCAAAATTCTACAACTCTTAAAGTACTTTTCCACATAACTGCCGAAATTTTGCAGGCATTTGTCATACCGAGGCACAAGTTTTTGTATACCTTCTTCATAGAAGTTTGCCACCTGTGTCTACAACCAGTTGGAAACATTTTCTTTCAGCTCTTCGTCATTATTGAAGTGTCGCCCGCCAAGGAAAGATTTGAGTTGCAAAAACAGATGAAGGTCGCTAGGAGCGTGGTCAGGGCTGTACGGGAGTTAGTCAAACACGTCACAGCCAAATCTCTGTAGGATGTTTTTCGTTGCATTTGCAGTGAGTGGTCGTGCGTTGTCGTGAAGAAACACAACACCTTTTGACATCGTAAATTTGCCGATAAATTTCAATTGGTTTTACTTTCCTAGCATTCAGAAAGTGAATCACAGATCTGATATCACAAGCGGCGGGATTTTCAATCAACACCGACATTGTAAACAAGCACAACAAAGTGTACGTGGCTGACAGCGATCTCACAATGGCGCACGTTTCTTGTCCTTGATACAGAGCGACTACCACGCATTTGCGGAACTGCGATCGCAGCGCTGCAGAACTTACTTTCTGGACGTCCCTTGTATTTAGAATCGGTGTATGGTAGGATGCATTTCAATTATTTAATTGTGGATCTAGACCATCTAGGAGCCTCGATGGACTGCGCAAAAGTTTCTGCATCCAGCGCTAGCTGCAACCATAGGTTCTCAACAGTGGATGATGACCAGTTGAGTTCCTACAGTTACAAAATGAAAGCTGTAACCGCAGTATCAGGAATCGATTAGGAGGCGGCGAATTATTCGAAATCAGATAATGAAACAAAGAAGATAAATGAATAAAAATGTTTTGCTAAACAAATATAAAAATTTTGATATAATAATATGGAGTTAGAATGGATGGAGTAATGATTAATATAGCGGTTGACTTAAAGAATTAGAAGGAAAGAATATAATTTAATATAACATATATACTAGCATCCAGGCAAGGAAGAGAGAATATTCTTGTAAAAATCTGTACACTTTGGAGAGACAGGAAGGGAGGTCCGTTACCTTCTTTGTGCTAGTAGAGGTTCAATGTCTGAGAACTATAGAATGCTTCCTGCCAGGAATGTGTTGGGACAAAGGGCTTTCAAAATTCAGTTGAGAATGAACGCTAAAGAGATTTGCTTCGCTGATTTGATAACGATGTATACCGTTACAAACAACTCAGGGTAGGCGTTCCCCAACTCAGGGTGGACTGAACGTCAATGAGTTTTGCAAAGCAATGCGAAAATTCAAAATAAATGAGAAACTAATAATAATGTAACATTTGAGAAGGGTGAGCTAGTTTGGTCATGTGATAGAGTTACAGAGGGGATCAGAATAAGGTTCGAACTGAATCGTGAAGTAAGAAAAACTTACTTAAAAGGTTATACTACGACCGGAAGGACGTGCTCATTCGCGTTAAGAAGATAAGCGGAGATTTATAAGTCTGAAACGTAGGGAAGTTAAGAATAGCGCAACCAGCGTAATTGGAAGCAGCGTTAGAAGTTTATTAGAGCAAAGTAGTCGCCGTATAAAGAAGAAATAGAAACCACGCGGAAGTAACTTCAAACAAGTAATTAAGGGTTTCAAGTAAAATTGAATTTATGTTAGGAATTTTACTAACAGGTGGTCATCGATCCAAGTCGATAAGCAAACTTAGTAGGAATTAAACCAAATAATTCTGTAACAAACAAAGTGACATTAATACGATTGAGTAGCCTACAACCACCAAAATCCATTTCCTACAACCATTCACCTGAGGATAAGAGAACTTATACCTCCAATTAGAACCCAATCAATTTAACACTGGTATGCGGGTTTGCCACAAAGCTTACTACACAAAGATTAAAATTGTGTTCCTTGTAAGTGTTAAATACGAGGGCCGTTTTTTTCAACATCCGATAGGCTATAAATAAAACACAAGTTCATATAAAACAATAATTTTATTACCAAAAGAATAGTACACTTATGGTTACTTTTCGACATAATCACCGAAGAGATTGCGACATTTGTCATATCTGTGGACAGGCTTTTCAATTCCCTCTTCAAAGAAAGTTGCCGCCAGTGAATTCAAGTAGTCCTTGACGTTCGTTTGAAGGTCCTCATTGGTTTGAAATCGCTTCCCACCAAGCCACGTCTTCAGTTCGGTTTTCTTTAACCATTCTGTCAACTCGTTGAACAAGGTCATCTGAAACGACAGATTTGCGTCCTTGACCCCCTTCATCATGCACATCATTACGACCATCTTTAAACTTTCGACTCCATTCACGAACAACACCACCACTCAAGAAGTTTTCGCCATACACACGACTCATCCTCCGATGGATTTCTGCAGCACCATGGCCTTCAGCCTGTAGAAAACGAATTACACTTCGCAATTCGCACTTGGCGGGAGCATCAATAATGACGGCCATGTTTACGTGGCTGTAGCACAACGCCGACTGACGACTGAATGTCAACAATGGCGAGGTGTGTAGTGCGAGAGCTGCGCAGTCGCCGACAGCGCATACCCGCTTTCTGCTGCCCGCGTAGCGTCGGCATGGAGCGATCGGAGGTTGAGAAAAAAAAACAGCCCTCGTATAATTTTAACTCTAGAGATCGAAAACAGAGGTTGACTATAGATACAGGTCGATTCTGTCCTAAGTACTGAGATCACAACATACCAACTACAGATGTATTATTTTATCTTGACAGAAATCCTGCGCGGTAGGGATGAGTAGCAACTGTGGTGGGGATAGTGCATCTATCGCCACAATACGTCACACGCGTTAGATTACGAGAGGGGAGGGCGGTGCATAAGGTGTCTAAAAACAAATTTCATTCTCGAAGGCTGTTTTGCAGCTCTTATAAACTAAGTTGTAATTCTTACTATGGTAGTAATCTCCACGCTTTTGTTGGATCTTAAATAGTACATAGACATTTGGAACAAAACACTGTTCTCCTCCAGCAGGCATGATAAACAACTGTTGGCCTTTCAATATCGCTGCAGAGTCCTTGTAACGTATTTCACTCCAGGTATATGGTCCAGTATGTGCTGTATTTATATGCTTCATCCATATAAACTATATAAACTTCACTTCGATATCTCCGAATATTTCGTAAATACTTAAGCCTTTTTGCACGTATGGTGCGATGTTCGATTAAAATTTGTATGTCACGCTAAGTGTTTTTTTTTTCAAATAATCCTAGCTTCAAAAGAACTCTTCTTAATGTTCAGACACTGCCTTGGAAGTCAGTAGAAGTTTTAAATTCATAAGCACTTTCTTCAAAGTTGGTCTTTGTTTTTCTGTGCTTTAAAAATTATTCATAGTTCGCCTAACTACTTCTGAATTAAAACATCCAAATTAGATTTTGTGCATGTTCTTAATCTTTGTTTACTGGGCACAGAGAAGGACGTTGTTGCACTAGCACCAATGGCTTTTCTTTCCTTAATAACTCTCCTAAACTGCTTTCAGACACAACTTTTCCTCAGATACCCTTCCCCAGATTTTTATAGCTGACCCAGACCATTGTTTCTTTTTTATAAATCTATGGATATTGGTTATTACTTCTCGTGTTTTTAAATGTAGCACTTTATTTCCTAATGTACTGCTAGGAGGCGTCATTTATAAATTCTCCTTGAACCAGGAGACAAGCACATTTTGAAACAAGCTGTAGTGTTACCGAGTAGCTCTTCACGTGTTTAGTTGCTCGCAACTGGTACGCAACTGACCTGCCCTCCCCTCTAGTTGCAACCGCTCTGAGGTGGACTCGTCCAGATAGCACTGCGCATCGCTCTGCACTTTTCAAGATAAAAAATACATATATACAAGGGTAAAATCTGAAACACACTATTCCGCTCTGTCGATCTTTAGGCTATTAATTTAGTGATTGGTTATTCATTTTGGTTGAGTAGATATACTTTATAGCAGCGAATGTTTCTATGTGACACATAGGTAAAATATTCTTCAGTAGGAAAGCGTCCAAAATACTGGTATATCATACCGATTAACAGAATTTCATAATCTTTAAAAGCCCTGTTGTACCTAATTCTGCATCTATTTTCTTGAACAAAATAAAAAATTCATTAAAGCAGTCTATTCATTGAACATTTAAAATAGTGTTGCTTAAAATCAAGGTCGAAATTTTCCACACCTGAGTTTTGTGTCTGTTTACATAGGTATTAATGTGAATTTGAGTTATTTCCCATGACTTTGAGATTGTTTCTATGCCATCCGGAAGGTAAGTACGTTAAGTCGCCAAGAACAAAGCTGCTGAAAATTCAATCTGTTTTAACTCTTAAACACACTGTACTATTTGTCTTGCTCCTAAGACTTTTATGAGTGCGTTTTTATACGTAGATAATGTTTAAAGAATTGTATAATATATTTTAATATATAGTTTTAGGTAAAGTAATTTAAAATATTATGAAATTCGCATTTGAAATTTTGTTATTTATTACACTTGTTAATGAAGAGCATAAATGGTTATTGAATGACTTAACCAAATGATAAAATTGGGTTTCATAGGTTCTAGAAACAAAATAGTTGCAATATGAGTTTCTTGAGTTTTTACAGATGGAAAACTTTTTTTTTTTTTTTTTAATAATTTCAGTCCTCCAAAATTAATTCATATAGGACGATGAATGAAATGGGTGAAGTGATGCTAAAATGAGTCCAGGGCTATAGAGCTTATAGTTACCTGACATTCGTCATTCAGGATAAAGGAAAACCCTGGTAACTCACCTGACCGAGACTCGAATTCGGGACCTCTTGAACGTGGAACAGACACGCTACCATCTGCACGCCCTCCTCGGTAGCGTAGATGGTAGCGTGTCTGTCTCACGTTCAAGAGGTCCCGAGTTTGAATCTTGGTCAGGGTGAGTTATCTGGATATAGTTTTTCCGGTTTTTTACTTATCGTGAAAGGTGAATTTCGGGTAATTCTAAGCTTTGTGGACCCCGGGCTCATTTGAGCATCATTTCACCCATTCCATTCACCGTCCGATATGACTTAATGTTGAATGACGTAAAATTAAAAAAAAAATACCATCTGCGCTACTGAGACGGGCGAAACTGGTTTAGATTTGAATATAGCGCTTGTTAATACAGTAAATTTGTCCAATTCAAATTTCCAAATTTTATTTTGCTTTTCCTTTGTATTATTCTTTGAAGACAAGGAGCAGCAGTACCGCTATTATGATGCTATTTGGATCGGGGGTCCCATTCCACCTTAAAATCATTGTAAGCTTGTTTGTGATCACAAACAAATCCACTGAATAGACACTTACCTTTGTGTATTCGCTAATAATCTAAGTAAAATGTGGGGGGAATCCACTACAGGGAAACTTAAAGCTTTTTAGAAGCTCATTAATATAAGGGGTGAGACCCTTGAAACTCCTACCTTTTCCACGTGCACTAAATCCCCTTTTACTGAGAAATTAGCAGATCTCATTTGAATTCAAATGTCCTGTACCGGAAAAAGGGCTTTAGCTTTATATGCCGCCGGGCAGGGCTCGAAATGTCGAGTCCGTGCAGCGTTTTACAACAGCTTAAGTTTACAGTGTTTTGTTTTACAGAGAATCTCAGATTATGGGACATTTTGCAGACAAATATTGAATATACATTGTGACTTTGCAGTTTTCATTGTCACTTCAATGTCTTTGTTGTCACTTCATTATGTCATCTAATTTTCCCTTTCATTTTACTGTTGTTAAGGCGAGACAAAAGTGCTGTTTTAGTCATTTTCGTGAAAAAATGGAATTTTGGTTTTTTATTGCAAAATATGTACCATAATTTAATTTACTTATTTACAAAGTTTCATGCCTGTAGTGTAAACGCGACACTTGTTTTGGACGCCATTTTTAATACTCCATGCTGGTTAAATGCCTCTACATGCCTTAAATGGCACGCCCGCATGATTGAATGCAGAGAACTTACGAACGATTTGATTTTAAAATACGCGTTAAAATAGCATTAAGCCATAGTAGCCTATTTTAACAAGCTTTCATATGAATCCTCTAGATGGCAGTGATTTTTCCGGATGTTCTTTTGTCGTTTCCTTGATATACTTCCTGTGTAATGGCGCGAACTGTTTGTTTATGTTTTCTTTTGTTGTTCCAGTGTTTTAGAAGTGCTACTTGGCGTTTAGAGTTATTATTTTTACGTTTTCTCCTCTTTGTATTATATTTATTATACTCAAGTGTCCATTTGTGCCTAAAATTACACCGTAAGTTGTGATATAGGTTTAGTTCGGTAAACCTACCTAGAACAATTATGTATTTTGAAATTAAAGAGGTTAAGGTACCTGTAATCATTTATATGGTACTGCATTATTTTACTGTTTTAGAATGCTAAAGATAAAGTGTAATAGAGCCGCTTTGTGTAAATTAAGAGCAGAAGGGGGAAGACAGATGTTTCAGTTGATGTAAAATGGGAAGGAACTGAGCCTGTAGCACAATAAAAGAAAAACATAAGACTTTCTAAATTGGTGTTGCAATGCAGTACCTATATACCAGAGCAGGATGTAGGTGAGAGCAAATATATTATTTTAGATTTTGGCCAGTTGAAAGAACTGATAAAAGATTTACCATGCCCACATTGTTTTCACAAACGTCTAAACCTGGAGATGCTTTACACCTCTGGTTTTGTTTCTAAATTAGCGGTGAAATGTGAAAATGGACTACTATTTCAGTAAATACATCTAAAACCTAAAGCTCAAGAGGCTGCTAGGTGGGAAGAAGGTGTCAGTTACACTGTTGGAGCTTTCTAATGTAAAGAAATTATATATTTTTCATATAAACTGCATGCAAAACTTTAAAGCCTGTTTTTTCATGTTCAGTTTGTTTTGTTATTTTTTTATATTCAAAATCTATCTTCTCCCACAATAGCTAGCGCTCTGAAAATTGTACACAAAATGAAGTAGAGGCGTAACAAAATATGCGCGAAACAGCTTCTTCGGTTAGTTCGCTTGCTGGGGAGTCAAACACAAGATGTTTCTAATGTTCTGAAGCAGGAGACCCAGAACAAATCAACAATTGCCACAAACTCACTCCCAGGAGTGTTAATCTCGCTACCTGACTCCCAACTCCAACTCGGTGCTGACAGGCTGTTAACACCCAGAAGGTTTTTGCTGCGTACCCACCCAGGTTTTGGGTCTGACCGCAAGTTTGAAAATGTTGATGGTTACAGGTTGAGGTGGGATTATTTTAATGAAGAAATTTTGATGAGGTAGCTTTTTGCTCCTCTTTATTTTGTACAGGATGCCAAACAGCTTTTTTGTTTACACCCTCGTGTTTTATTTGATTTAAAAGTTGGGTAAATTTTGTAGCCAAATCACTCATTTGGAGATTTTTGCAATTCAGCTTATGCTGCTGTTTGGATTAACTCCTTTGTTACCTCGGTGGCCCGCATGCCATACGTGGTACCCGGTAAAGCCTGATGCGGCGTCTCCTAGCGTCGTAATCTCCTAGAGACCGAACCAGGGCGCTTCTGTGAGCTGGAATTTGAGCGTAGAATTTTGTCGCCCGGCGCCTTATTTCGTCCTCCACGTATGGGAGAAGAGAAGCTTCGTGAAGCAACCTCACGGGGCAAGAACGGCCCACAGAATAGATGGATCGGAGTCCTCTATTCTGTGCATGCTGAAGGTATGCTATCCAGCTATCGGCAGCCATGCCCCAGATTTCACAGGCGTACAACATGAGTGGGATTATCAGCGCTCGAAAGAGGTGTAGCTTTAGGCGGACTGGCATCGAGCCCGAACCCAGCATTGTGTACAGAGAGGCAATAGCCCCCTGTTCGCCAAAACGCTCCCTTAAATATCCGCTGGAATTTTCCACACATTTACAGACTGTTTGGGAGAAAGGAGGAAATACATAATATAGAATAGCAATATTATCTACCAATAGTGTCTCTGAAAAGAACACTTATCTTTTCATTACATGATAAGCATCCCGGCATCCAAACAAGTCATAGATAAGAAACACAGCGGGGAGGCATTGAAACCGTTTGCCCAGATAAAAGAAGAGGATTTATGAGACATTCATAAATGCAGATATATTTAAATCATTATGTACAACATAGAAATTTTTATATAGTACACACGGGTTTGCCTCTGGCTGATTTCATTATTTAAATAGCCACATTATGGCAGTACCCAAGCCATATTGAATGTATTGAATGTATAATAATATCCAAATAATAAAATTAATTTCTTAAATATCTGAAGACTCTTACTAGTCAAAATGCCAAAGCAGGAATTTTACTACGTATTTTCTCATCTGCGGTCGTATGATTAAAATCAATAACGTACTTCTGAATCCTTTCAAAAGAAAAACACAATTTATGTCCCGTAAAACAAGATTTAGTTGTTTGATAATCTGTTGCAAATTCGTTAAAGATTTCAGCTAATTTAGTTTCTCAGTCTGGCTTCTCTTTTCTCCATGTTTGCTGAAGTATCCCACTGAAATGTAAATGTCAAAAATGAAGTAAATAAAGACATGAATACAATGGTTGAACAGCAAATTTAGTTGATCTGTGAAGCGTAACAAAGATGTTATTGGAATGTCTTCCTTCCTACCAACGTGCTCTGTGTCATGCAGTTACACCTGTTTTGTAGTAATACGTTGTATTCTACGATGAACCTTGCCCTCGCTAGAAGCGCTGCGTGGTATAGCCATGCCTGGCCGCTCTTACATTGCTGAAGGAAATCGGTACGAACTTCCTAGCTCTGTGTCTTGCAGTTACACCTGTTTTGTAGTAATACGTTGTATTCTACGATGAACCTTGTCCTTGCTAATAGCGCTGAGTGGTATAGCCATGCCTGGCCGCTCTTACACTGCTCAAGGAAATCGGAAGTTATACTCTGTGCCATGCGGTTATACCTGTTTTGCGGTAATGAGTTGCATTCTAGGATGAACCTTGTCCTTGCTAGTAGCGCTGCGTGATATAGCCATGGCTGACCGCTCTTACACTGCTCAAGGAAATCGGAAGTTATACTCTGTGCCATGCGGTTATACCTGTTTTGTGGTAATGAGTTGCATTCTAGGATGAACCTTGTCCTTGCTAGTAGCGCTGCGAGGTATAGCCATGCCTGGCCGCTCTTACACTGCTCAAGGAAATCGGTACGAACTTCCTAGCACTGTGTCATGCAGTTACACCTGTTTTGCAGTAATGAGTTCTATTCTACGATGAACCTTGTCCTTGCTAGTAGCGCTGCGTGGTATAGCCATGCCTGGCCGCTCTTACACTGCTCAAGGAAATCGGAAGTTATACTCTGTGCCATGCGGTTATACCTGTTTTGCGTTAATGAGTTGCATTCTAGGATGAACCTTGTCCTTGCTAGTAGCGCTGCGTGATATAGCCATGGCTGACCGCTCTTACACTGCTCAAGGAATTCGGAAGTTATACTCTGTGCCATGCGGTTATACCTGTTTTGTGGTAATGAGTTGCATTCTAGGAAGAACCTTGTCCTTGCTAGTAGCGCTGCGAGGTATAGCCATGCCTGGCCGCTCTTACACTGCTCAAGGAAATCGGTACGAACTTCCTAGCACTGTGTCATGCAGTTACACCTGTTTTGCAGTAATGAGTTCTATTCTACGATGAACCTTGTCCTTGCTAGTAGCGCTGCGTGGTATAGCCATGCCTGGCCGCTCTTACACTGCTCAAGGAAATCGGTACAAACTTTCTAGCTCTGTGTCATACAGTTACACCTGTTTTGCAGTAATGAGTTGTATTCTACGATGAACCTTGTACTTGCTAGTAGCGCTGCGTGGTATAGCCAAGCCTGGCCGCTCTTACACTGCTCAAGGAAATCGGCACCAACTTCCTAGCTCTGTCATACAGTCACACATGTTTTGTAGTAATGAGTTGTATTCTACGATGAACCTTGTCCTTGCTAGTAGCGCTGCGTTGTATAGCCATGCCTGACCGCTCTTACACTGCTCAAGGAAATCGGTACGTACTTCCTAGCTCTGATAATGAGTTGCATTCTACGATGAAACTTGTCCTTGCTATTAGCGCTGCGTTGTAGTTATAGCCATGCCTGGCTGCTCTTACACTGCTCAAGGAAATCGGTACCAACTTCCTAGCTCTGGTAATAAATGACGCCGATAGATGATCACAGTGTTACAGTAGGTATTAAGATATTGTAAGCAGGAACGAACTAAGTTCTCACTGTCTCTTAATAACCGGATCTAGTTCCAATTTTCACCGTGACTTTACTTTCTTCATACTATCACTTCACTAATGTGAAGAAGTTCAATTTTTGTTGTCACTTCACTTTCATCACTACGTAGCTGCATGACGAAGGCTGCTTTTCTCGGTTGGAGAACCGTACGCAAGGTTTCTACAAACTCTCCTGGAGTAGCATCAGTTACTTGCGTATCACCAGAACTGTTAAAACTTCACTCAGGAAATTCACTTGTTGCAGCAGAAGCGCACTAACTCCCTAGAGCTCATATAGCCATTGGAAATGTTCACAGAATTCCAGAACGTTTGAGAAGTGGGATACTTCAAGAATTTTTCTGGTTATCTGCCCCGCTGGCCGCTTGCTGGGGGCGAGAGCGCTGCTCATCTCAGTTTATCTCGACACTGACCGGTGCCGACCACCCGTTTATCTTGAGTCACAGATGTTGCGTCATATTAAGAAGCACGAATACTCTGCAGCGTTAATACTGCGTTCCCCAAAATAATGTTTAGAGTAAGGATCAATAAATGGCCGATCAATATTTTAACGATAGGTATGTTAAGAAATTCGGACCAGGGTTTGGGTTTTATCAGAAAACTTTCTCTATTCGTTATTTAGTGCAGGGATGGCGCAAAAACTTGCCTAAATCGAGTCGTCAAATATGCAAAACGTGCTACACTACGTAGAAATATAAAAGGCAGCCAGCTAGTGATAGCGAGGCACCTATGAGTCCAAATGGCTCGAGAATCCCGTTTCAGTGACTTCTATTTATTGGTAAATTATACCTTGAATGGGGGGCATCTCACGTACAGCAACCTGAAGAACGCTGTTGTGGTTGACATTCCTCAGGAGAAAGATATACGATGAAGAAACTGCAGGAGGCTACAGGCCACAGAGGTGTGTGAAGTCCGAACAATTCTAATTTAAATATACATTGAAATCTTGCAGCTGCCTAGAGAGGCTAACGATAGATAGTTGACCAACCAGCTCTGTACGACTGCAAGAAGCCATCCAACTTCTGAAGGAGCAATTTCCGGCTGATGCCATAGAGCTCCTCCGACATACCCTGACGTCCACTTCTTGTTTGGTGGTACTTTCTTTGAACAAGTAGACGGATTAGCAATGGGCTTCCCTTTGTCACCAGCTATAGCTAATATCTATATGGAACACCTAGAACATGAAGTACTTACCACAGCTCCACTTAAACCATCTCATTTCTATAGATACGTGGACGGCATTTTTGTAATTTTGCCACATGGACCAGACACTTTGCCTAGCTTTCTTGGGCATCTCAACAGCCTTCGACCTCAAATACAGTTTACCATGGAAGTTGAACAGGATGGAACTCTTCCATTCCTGGACATTCTTGTTTCAAAAAACAGCAACGGTACACTGGGGCATGCTGTATATCGCAAGCCTACACACACCGATCTCTATCTGAACGCTCATAGTATTCATCGTAAGTTTCAACGACTGGGAGTTCTCAATACACTGACCCACAGAGCTTTGTCTATCTCTGATCCCAGCCACTAAAAACAAGAATTACAGCACCTGAGACTCACTTTCCTTCAAAACGGCAACTCCGAATATGACGTTGAAGCCTCGATCACCAAAGCTAGGAAAGAGAAACCTGTAATACAGCAAGCATCAGATAAGCCTACCGCTACAGCCTGCATCCCGTTTACCGGCAATCTATCCGGCAGAATCAGCAGCTTCGATCACCAAAGCTAGGAAAGAGAAACCTGTAATACAGCAAGCATCAGATAAGCCTACCGCTACAGCCTGCATCCCGTTTACCGGCAATCTATCCGGCAGAATCAGCAGCTTCGATCACCAAAGCTAGGAAAGGAAAACCTGTAATACAGCAAGCGTCAGATAAGCCTACCGCTACAGCCTGCATCCCGTTTACCGGCAATCTATCCGGCAGAATCAGTAGCCTCGATCACCAAAGCTAGGAAAGGGAAACCTGTAATACAGCAAGCATCAGATAAGCCTACCGCTACAGCCTGCATCCCGTTTACCGGCAACCTATCCGGCAGAATCAGCAGCTTCGATCACCAAAGCTAGGAAAGAGAAACCTGTAATACAGCAAGCGTCAGATAAGCCTACCGCTACAGCCTGCATCCCGTTTACCGGCAATCTATCCGGCAGAATCAGTAGCCTCGATCACCAAAGCTAGGAAAGGGAAACCTGTAATACAGCAAGCGTCAGATAAGCCTACCGCTACAGCCTGTATCCCGTTTACCGGCAATCTATCCGGCAGAATCAGCAGCCTCGATCACCAAAGCTAGGAAAGGGCAACCTGTAATACAGCAAGTGTCAGATAAGCCTACCGCTACAGCCTGCATCCCGTTTACCGGTAATCTATCCGGCAGAATCAGCAGCCTCGATCACCAAAGCTAGGATAGGGAAACCTGTAATACAGCAAGCGTCAGATAAGTCTACCGCTACAGCCTGCATCCCGTTTACCGGCAATCTATCCGACAGAATCAGCAGCCTCGATCACCAAAGCTAGGATAGGGAAACCTGTAATACAGCAAGCGTCAGATAAGTCTACCGCTACAGCCTGCATCCCGTTTACCGGCAATCTATCCGGCAGAATCAGCAGCTTCGATCACCAAAGCTAGGAAAGGAAAACCTGTAATACAGCAAGCGTCAGATAAGCCTACCGCTACAGCCTGCATCCCGTTTACCGGCAATCTATCCGGCAGAATCAGTAGCCTCGATCACCAAAGCTAGGAAAGGGAAACCTGTAATACAGCAAGCATCAGATAAGCCTACCGCTACAGCCTGCATCCCGTTTACCGGCAACCTATCCGGCAGAATCAGCAGCTTCGATCACCAAAGCTAGGAAAGAGAAACCTGTAATACAGCAAGCGTCAGATAAGCCTACCGCTACAGCCTGCATCCCGTTTACCGGCAATCTATCCGGCAGAATCAGTAGCCTCGATCACCAAAGCTAGGAAAGGGAAACCTGTAATACAGCAAGCGTCAGATAAGCCTACCGCTACAGCCTGTATCCCGTTTACCGGCAATCTATCCGGCAGAATCAGCAGCTTCGATCACCAAAGCTAGGAAAGGAAAACCTGTAATACAGCAAGCGTCAGATAAGCCTACCGCTACAGCCTGCATCCCGTTTACCGGCAATCTATCCGGCAGAATCAGTAGCCTCGATCACCAAAGCTAGGAAAGGGAAACCTGTAATACAGCAAGCATCAGATAAGCCTACCGCTACAGCCTGCATCCCGTTTACCGGCAACCTATCCGGCAGAATCAGCAGCTTCGATCACCAAAGCTAGGAAAGAGAAACCTGTAATACAGCAAGCGTCAGATAAGCCTACCGCTACAGCCTGCATCCCGTTTACCGGCAATCTATCCGGCAGAATCAGTAGCCTCGATCACCAAAGCTAGGAAAGGGAAACCTGTAATACAGCAAGCGTCAGATAAGCCTACCGCTACAGCCTGTATCCCGTTTACCGGCAATCTATCCGGCAGAATCAGCAGCCTCGATCACCAAAGCTAGGAAAGGGCAACCTGTAATACAGCAAGTGTCAGATAAGCCTACCGCTACAGCCTGCATCCCGTTTACCGGTAATCTATCCGGCAGAATCAGCAGAATTCTCCCCAAATAGAGCATCAGGACCATCCACAAGCCACCTCTGAAGATTAAACATCTGTTGAGACCAGTGAAAGACAAACTGGGCTTACCAGTTCCGGGAGTGTACCGCATTCCCTGTGAATGTGGAACACCGTATGTAGGACAAACCGGAAGGACCATCGCTACTAGAATAATCGAACATGAACGGAGCATTCGTTTAGTACAATCTGAGAAGTCTGTACAGGCAGAGCATTGTTTTGAGCCAATTTTCGGGAGCCGACCTTCTTGGCAAAGTGCGATAGTTACTGGGAGCGGAGAATTAAGGAGGCCTTGGCGATTTCCTCTGAAAGGAGCACGCTTAATCGTGATGCTGCATCTCACGTCAGCTCCTGTTGGAAACCGGGCTTAAAATGAAAATCCGTTGAATTAAGAATCAAAGATCAATACAGCTTGGTAATTAAGTTAAGTAGTTACGTTTCTTTGACACAATTTTCTATACTCACGCCATCTCCTGACCTGGCATTTCATTTACTGAAAACAGTCTTTTGTTCAGTAATGCGAATTTTGATAGTGTTTTGTATTTGTTTATGGTTGTGTTATATGCAGTATTTCATTTGTGGTTATAACATTTTATAAATATCCTGATGATGGGAGAGATGTACACTCCCGAAACGTTGATATCTAATCATCTTTTCACCTGGCTGGTTGCCCGAGAAGAAAGTTAGTGCAGCTCTTTAGTGTTCACGGTGAGCACTGTGATGAACCTTTAATCATCCGCGCCATTTGTCCGGCACCAAAATGGGCAATGAAACCTAGGAATTTATGATTTACTCAGTAATAATCGAAGAATGTTTGGTGTGGTGAATGAATGCATAAACATTCCTCACTAGAAAAATAAAGAACAGTTTCTCTTAGAGTTAAAAAAGAGAGTAATTATTGTTTCAACCGTTTATCGTTGACACAGAAGTGTGTGATTTAGTGACGTGTCATTAACCGGACAAATTGAGGCAACCAGCCTCTCTGTGGGAACTGACAGTCGAGGAAAACTGAAATCAGTACTTGTTTGTTTACCGGTATTTGTTCAGGGAAGCTAAAACGCAGAACGAATCTCTCTCTTTGCGGCACACTGATGAAAGATTCGCAAACACACGGCAGTTGTACTTCAAAGCAGTATATGTTTAATAACATTGTTTACCTTTACAACTCGTCTGCTCTTCACCTACTTGGCAAAATTTACTCGGGGAATACAGAGAAAAAAGAACGAGCCATGGATATATAGCTATAGATCTTTAAAATAGTCACAAGGCCTCCTCGATCCACTTTCGTTTTTATTATGCAGCTTTCAATAATACCAAGACATGGTTGTTCAAACTGTAGGTCACACTTATAACAATATATTTTGGGTTCAAATACTTTTTCTAATACAAATAAATAAACCACTATTACCTGTCTTATAACAATGAATCGCGACGTAAGCACTGTATGAATATCATTATTGGTTGGCATGTATGCATGTACGTATATTTGTAATTACTCAGAACTGAAACGTAAATGTTTGACATGTCGTGATAAAAGAATTACTTTGAATAATCCAATGCGAGCGAGAAACTGTAAATTTCCTGCTGCCCTGACAGAACGTGCCTGGTCACATTATATCTTTGTTTATGAATGGTTCCTAATCTCTATTTACTCTAGAGAGTTCAAAGTGGTTGTTGTGCATGTATGTACATATGCTTTTAATTACTCAGAACTGAAATTTAAACTACTGACATGACGTGATAAAACAATTACTGTGAATATGTCAAGGTGTTAAATTCGAGAAAGAGCAAATACTTCATTTCCTGTTATCCTGTTGAATGCTGTATGCTTATTTTTATGAATGAATGCTGGATAAGAAGTGTTTATTTACTCCGGAGAGTTCAGATCAATATCATTGAGTTTTTCCTTACACAACAGTAGAATAAGAGTTAAATAGTGCAATAGGTTCTTGCGGTGAATTTAGTGGCGAATCAAAAAGGCTGATATTGTGAAGTCAGGCTCGAAGTATTAGAGTTAAGGTGTACACGTTCTTCAAAAATTTTCGGAAAGAGAAACTAAAAATGAGTTATTGCAAAGAGTACTTCCGTTTAAAAACACCGAAAAACTGTATCAGCTGGATCAACTTGTAGTTGAAACGGGACACAGGTAATACGCCTCCCACCTTACCACTGCCAATATAAACTAACTGAGTTAGTGTTGGCTCAAATGAAAAGCTGGTTTGCAAACAAAAATAATGTTTTGAAACTAACGGACGTTAAACGACTTGTTTAAGAAAAAAATTAAAAAGGTAACACAACAGGAATGGGAAGACTGCGTGAGGCATGCAGAAAACCTTCAAGAAGGCGATTTTAAGAAAGAAATAGCACGTGACGAGATTTTGAAACCTATAATCATAAATATGTAAGACTCAGACGATGAAGACAGTGACAAAGACAAATTGTCTCTTAACGGAAGTGACATTGACAGATATATGGATGAGCCACTGGCAGTTCTATTGCATTAGGAAAACAGGTAATTCATAAACTATAATTATAGCTATAGTATTTTAAAATATACATAATGTGCGAAAATTCTTTTTCCAATTTTGATTTTGGCAACTGCATCATTGTAAAAGTTTGTAAAATATAATTTGTTTACCCTTACGTCTGCGCCAAGCAGACCTGCATGCTGTATGAGTGTGCGAGAGAGAGAAATATAAAAGAAGTGGGGTAACAAGCTGGCAACGCTGAGTGTGATACGGCATCTGATTAGCTGGACACCAGAACTCTTCCCATTTGAAACACATAATACTACTAATTATCTATCCAAAGCGTCTCAATAAAACTCTTCAGAATTTAGAAGAGACAAACTTTGGGCCAACTATGAATTATTATAAAAACAAATATAATCTGGAGGAGATTGACAAACAGTTCCTCAGTTTTTTGTTTCAAATTTTAAAAAATTAGGTGCACTATTTAAAATAATTCCACTTAAAAACTTTTAAACAAGTTACGACAACATTTATGTTCGTACATTTTAAACTTGGATAAGATAGAATATTTGTTACATATTATTTATGTTTTAATACTTTTTGTTTTGTTAAGCTTTGTAATTTTGAGCAAATGCATAATTAAACAAATGAAATAAGAGGGCTGCTCAATAAAGAATGATCATAATTTATTACGGTCATAATTTTTCACACAAAAGTTCAATCCTATTATATTCTGTTAGTTTAATGCGAAACAAACACTCCTTAGTAGTTTCATTGTTGGTACTCCTGGTTCCTGGCTGTGAGAACCAGGCAAGTTCAGACATGTTCAGTATCGCCTACCGCTGTAATGGAGGTAACATATTGTTAAAGTTGATGTTAGAGGAAGATCCATAGTTTCTTTCAAACGTAATCACTGCTGATGAAACTTGGCTACACCATTTTTATCCTGAGAGCAAACAGCAAAGCTCAGTGTGGAAATTTACTTCATCTCCAACCCCTCCAAAAAGCAAAAGTGGTTGCTTCTGCTGGGAAAGTTATGGTCATCTCATTCTTTGATATTCATGGAATGATTTATCAGCATGTTGTACCTGCACACACATCAGTAACTGGACTATACTACAGGGATGTCCTGAAAACATTGCAAGTCCATATCAGGCGCAAAAGACACATTTCCGTGAAGATGGCTGGATGCTGCACCACGATAATGCGCGGCCGCATATTGCCAAAGTTTTTGCTGAATATTTTGCAAAAATCAACGCGAAGTGTATCCCTCACCCTTCCTATAGTCCTGGTTTAGCCCCATATGACATTTTTCTATTCCCTAACTTGAAGAAACGCCTTCGTGGGAGGCATTATTCATCATCAGAAGCAGTGGTGAAGGCTGCTGAGGCGATTTTGAAGGATCTCTCAAAAATGGTTTCCAGCATGTCTTTGAAGACTGGCAGAAACGCTGGGACAAGTGTATCGCATTCAGGGGAGACTATTCTGAGAAGAACCATGAAAACTATGAGGATGCGTAAAGGTACGTTGTCAAAAAGTTGTGATCATTTCATATTGAACGGCCCTTGTAGTTAAAGTGCGTAAATACGTTTCGCTACTAAATTGGGCACTCATTATTTCATTACACTAACGCTTACACTTTCATTTACCTGCATAGTGGTGCCCAGAGTACACTGCTTGCCTCTTTACACTTTCCTCAGCATCTAAGTGTCCAGAAGTCTCCGCAGATCTCCCTCCAGTAGATTTATCACTCTGCCTACGAAGCGGTTCTTGAGTCGTAAACGTTACGGAACTGGCGTTCGAGGAATTCCCTTTCGACCCCGAGTTCGCAATGATAGCATCGATTCTATCAACAGAAGCACTTAATAGTGCAACAATACACAACATCCAACTGAATATCACCATGTTTGTTTATCTTAAGTCTCACAACACTTTTGTCACAACACTTCACTAAAAGACACCTTATTGCTTATCTAAAGGGAGCCTACTTGTTGTTTCAAAGCTCACTATACGTCCATTGCTGCGTGGTTTTCACCGTTACTGTCTTATATATCCTTGGCGATTCAGTTAATCGCGTTCATGGTTTGTTAGGCATAGAGAGAAGGATGACTCTTGTGTGACAAACACAATGACACAATGGAAATTACCGCAATTGTTGTTTTCACTGTATCTCTTTTAATGAGTGAGGAAACAGTTACGAAGAGAGTAAATTTTTTGTACAGGAGTGAAAAAGCGTTGGATATTTCTACATATCGTCGGAATGCTGTCTCTTTGTTTACTTCAGTGCGTCTTGTTTTCCTTCCTGCGACATATCTCATTGTGTTCACGGTTGACAAAATACAAAAGGGAAATAGCGGCCTAAGGTTTGTAACGCACATGAGGAAGAAGCTTAACACTCGAATCCTTCTGGTACGAGCACGGAAATGTTATGGTGTGATTTATTTCTCAGTTGACAAACAATTACGTGAACACGTGAGGTGACACAAGTATCTCTTCCGTCCTGGTTAGTAAGAAACATATTTCCCAATGAAAGTTTAGATAAAGACTGAAAAGTTCAGTGCCATAGTCGGGATTTGAACCACGGATCTTCTGGTTTCTGTCCAGCCGTTCTAACAATTTGAGCTACTACGGCCAACATCCCGACATGACATTAAATTGTCCAACTGGCTCGTGTTTCTCCCGCTAAACCACATAGGAGTTCTAATAAACACATTAGGCAACTACCTTGGGACAGGCATTTGGGACTATTCGTAGTTAATTTGTCTACATCTTCATCAGCCACACGTTCAGGCACAATTTGCTGCGGGATTTCTATGTTTGAAATGGGATGCACGTTGACTTTTCGAAGACCCACGCCGAGAAGCCAGATATAACAGGGTTAATTCATTGTCTTTTGAGTTGTTTCTTGATGGTTGTGTTTGATTAAATAAGATTCATGAGAATCTTGGTTTCAGGCGTGCTTCGGAATAAAGTTTCGGAGAAGTCAAATTTTGTAACAATTTAATTGTATTATTTGAATTACACTTTACTTGAAATTCCTTTCCCAGTCACTTTCAGGATACTTCCAACATATCGATAAATTCTTACTTTGTTATATTTAAACAGTTCCAACTATTACATAAAGGTTCTTGATCCTGTTCCACTATTCATCACACTCCATTATAAAACATCTCTACCAAGATTATTGATTTTTCGTAACTATCGTTACTCCTATCTTAATTTTGTGATTGGTCGATTTGATTCCACGTCACAACATTACGTCATACAATTATTACTAGGGCCAATCATAAAATTACATATATTTTTAATTATCTATATGACTAAATAGATTTACATAATCATCCTCCTTTATAAATCTATGAACATTTCATACCTCCGCCAAACATAACCCAAAACTACCGTTAAAACCGTAATGGCGACTTATTATGCTGTAAGTACTTTGAGGCCCGGGCTTTATAGTTCGGACCACTATTAGGTACAATTAATGGAAATTAATTGTTCTTTCACACTAGCCGTGTGTAGGACGCACTATGAAAGTGTAGAGCCAGACTGAAAAATTCAATGCCATAGCCGGGATTTGAACCACGGATCTTCTTGGTTTCCATCCAGCTGCTCTAACCATTTGAGCTACTATGGCCAACATCCTGACATGACATTAAATTGTCCAACTGACTCGTATTTTTCCCGGTGAACAACTTAGGAGTTCTCATAAACACATGAAACAACTACCTTAATGGCGACTTACTATGCTGTAAGTACTTGAAGGCCCGGGCTTTACAGTTCGGACCACTATTAGGTACAACTAATGGAAATTAATTGTTCTTTTACACTAGCCGTGTGTAGGACGCACTATGAAAGGGTAGAGCCAGACTGAAAAATTCAATGCCATAGCCGGTATTTGAACCACTCTGCACTTCATAGTACATCCTACACACGGCTAGTGTGAAAGAACATTAGTTTCCATATTTCCCAATGCGGAATGGAAGAGTGACGGTATTCATAACTTATCAATGACTCTACGTAGCATGTTAAATTAAATATTCGAATGTTCCCCTAGGGTACTGAGCTAATCGCCTATTTATGTTGGCATACAGTAAATAAAAGGCAACTGTTTGCACACCGAATATTTTGAACACCTGAAAGGAAGCTGTTCGAATTGGGTTGGTCTCGGCGAGGCAGTGGTTATTGTACTATATGTGCAAGATTTCTTGAGCGACGATGTGGTGCGGACAGAAGAGCAGAAAAGAGAGCTAACATGCTTTTGTTTTTGCAGTATGGTCAACCTAGAAAAACATAATTCAGCCAAATTGCGGTAAGATAAGCGAAGATATGCGCCGAAGGTATGAGATGTGTCAACAAACAATTGAACTCCATCCGATATTTACTGTTACAAAACACATAAAAGTATTAAATATTATGACAGTTATAAACACTCACACGCTTTGTGATTCTTTGATTTCCCAGTCTACTGCGTCACTTTCATGGCTTGTATCCTCTAATGTGTTAATAATTTCATTAATTGCATTTTCTATTACACCATCGTTTCTCCAATATTGCATTCCAGCTCCTGGTCCTTCTTGCAGTACTCTTCCCGAACCGTCACTTCTATAGCAAGTTTTCGCAGATTTGTGGCTCTCGTTAACATTGTGTACTTTGTAAACATTCCTTATTTTTGCCCACGCCAGCTCAATTGCATTCAGATCACAGTTATACGGAGGTAGACGAAAAATAGTGTGTCCCCTTTCGAGAGTTATAACACTGACAACATAGTCTTGCTTTTAGATTTGTTGGTTAGCTAATAACTAACCTCAAAATTGCTCAAAATAAAATGGCGTACGTGTGAAAGCTTAGCATATTAGCCACTAGATGTCACAGTGTGTAGCGCATTTCCTGTTTCAAAGTTATCATCTGTGTTTACGGAAATAGGCGAAACCTACCGAATGAGGACTTGGGACCCGAATGCTCAAGAAATCTTGCGCATGTAGTATACATCTGACTGGTACAGCCGCCCAGACGTCCAGACGAGGGTGAGAGATAGCCCAAGGATTTTCGGCACTAGACCGGATAGCTTGCAGCATGGACCCTATCAAAGTCTTCCCGGATAGGTTCACGCGCATAAGAGCGAATCCACTCCCCTCCCAAAAGGTGGGACTTTTTAGGAAATTAGATATTACCCTACTGGAAAAAGCCACGGAGTTTTTCCGCACCCACTTCCAAAGAAGTCGAGTCTTACCACGTTCAAGCAAACTTGTTCGCATGTCGGAAGTCAATTTCATCACAAAATTAAAAAATAAGAATCTCGCAAGGTATTTATAGATGTAATAATAGATAAAACTGGAAAAGCGTGAAGATACACCTACAAATATTCACTAAAAAGAAATAAAGAAGGCTGAAACCACAAAAAGGAAATAAAAGGAGAAAGGAATAAATACGTAAAATATTGTGACTTTGTGGGTTCGTGAAATGAAAAGTCCAATTGCACCACTCAAAAATGTTCTTTGTTTCCACCGACTTACAGTTAAACTCTTGCCAATTACACAGAATTACGTAATGCACACAATTACGATTCACCAGTTCGTCCGTTACAATTTCACTTGCACTCGTAATTACGTACAATCATCCGATGCACTCACACAGTCTTCTCGTCGTACACTAGCACTGCATTCTTACGCCAAGAACTGACTGACTCCTCTTGCCCGGCGTGTTGCTTATATAGGGTCAGCTGGCCGATCTGGAAGGTTCTAGATTAGATGAAATATCCCGTAAGTTCGAGAACACAGGTGGAACAGAAAGAGACGGCGCAGTGATGTTTTTTTTCCCAGCCACCTCTTGTCACCGCTATAAGACAAACGAGGGGGGCGTGACGAACGCCGACCGTCTCCTGCTTGCCCGCTCTATAGGGTGTTCCGACGTTCGGGTGACAATATGAAGCTATTAACAGTGAAGCAAACAAATATTTCTTCTTCTTCTTCACTCCATGGTTTGGGCATATCGCCCGTATCGGCTTCAGCGTTTCCTGGGTCGTCCTCTGTCTCTTCTTCCTTTTGGATTATAGTTTAGTGCTGCTTTTGGATATCTTCCATCTTCCATTCTTAATATATGTTCATGCCATTGTTGCCTTCGTTCTGATATTTTGTCATGAATTGGTTCGATTTCTAATTCCTTTCTAATATCCTCATTTCTTATTTTGTTCAATATTGTACAACCTATAACAGTTCTTAAAAATTTCATTTCTGCAGTCTGTACTTTATTTAAATCCTTTTGTGTTGGCACCCAGGTTTCGCTTCCATATAGTAAAGTTGGAATAGCCATTACCTTATACATTTTCATTTTTGTATCCTTCCTGACTTTGTTTTTAAAAGTTCTTTGGATTGTTGCACATATTGCTCGCAATTTGTTTACTTTTTCTTCTATATCAACATTGTTTCTTAAACCTATGTTACATCCTAAATATTTAAAACTCGATATCTGTCCTAGCATCCTATTTCCTAAAACAAAACAAATATATAGAAATATAACAATTTATAACTTTAAACTTCACTTACCTTATAAGAAATAATGACAATTTTCTTATAAATTGTCCTGCATTGCGATTTCAAGAAAATTTTTACATATCCTCAGCGGGAAACAACAAAGCTGTCGTCATCGTTACGAACACTAGATGTTAATATGTTCTTGTTAGTACTACCAAAATCTGCAAATAAAACAAATTTAAAAACAGAATCGACTGCCGCTATTTCAAAATTCATCACGCTATGTATGTTTTTTAAAATAAATATCTTTTCCCAAACCATTAAACCTATGGGACCATTTATTTGTTGTAATAATTTCACTTCCGGATTTATTTCAGGATTAAATGACCTAAAATGATCCGCTGCGGCAGATGTATCAGTCTGATTATAGTTAATGTTACGAAAATGATCTTTCGTTCTGGTTTCTAAATTACGTTTTGTCTTTCCAATATAAACTTTATCAAAATCGAAACAAATACCAAATTTTTTATTATTAGGAATTTTATCTATTTTAGAGATGTGCAATAAATTTTTAATATTATATTTGTTTTGAGGAACTAAAGTTATACCAAACTCTTCAAATGTTTTTTTGAAATGTTTATAAACCCAAGGATGCTAAGTAAATTTTTTAAAAATATAATCGTCTTTTATTTTTCTAATGGTATGAATATCATTAACAGCTTTTTTTATTATTTTTATTTTATATTTTTATTAGTTTTTTTAATTCAAATGTCAAATGATATTTCTAACCTTAGAAAAATAAAAGATTATTATATTTTAAAAAAAAATTACTTACCATCCTTGGGTTAATAGACATTTTCAAAACATTTTTAAAGAGTTTGGTATAACTTCAGTTCTCCAAAATAAATATAGTATTGCCAATTTATTGCAATTCTCTAAAAAGATGAAATTCCTAATAATAAAAAATCTGGTATTTATGACTTTAATTGTTTCGATTGTGATAATGTTTATATTCGAAAGACAAAACGTTATTTCAAAACCAGAACGAACCATTTTCGTAATTTTAAGTATAAACAAACTGATAAATCGGCCATAGTAGATCATTTTTAGTCATTTAACCATGAAATACATCCAGAAGTTAAATTATTAAAACAATTAAATGGTCCGGTAGATTTAATGGTTTGTGAAAATATATTCATTTTAAAAAATGAACATCGCGTAATGAATTTTGAAATACGGGCAGTCGATTCCGTTTTAAATTTGTTTTATTTTTAGATTTTGGTAGTAGTAACAAGAAAATATTAACATCTAGCGTTCGTAACGATGGTGACAGCTTTGTTGCTTCCGGCTGAAGATGTGTAAAACATTTACATGAAATTCGATCCTGGAAAATTTATAAGAAAGTTATCATCATTTCTTATAAGTGAAGTTTTAAGTTATAAATTGTTATACTTGTATATAAAGGAGAAAGAAGTTTAGTTCAATTATCTGTAAAACTTTTGTTCAGTAAGATATTGAATATTACTTACCTTTTATCAGTTAGATAAAATTTTACATTTATTTGTTATCTTATTGGATGTTTACAAACGTTTAGTATATAAATTCTACAACTGTGTAACAGGAACGTGGTAGAGAGTACATTACTGATTTCTACCTGGATCTGAGAGTACATCCATGTAGATGACGTATAGGTAACAACGATCAAGGGTATATAACCCCTTACATAGTACTTTGCATGAGTATTCAAAAAGATTTTCTGTATCGTTAGAATGTAGTCATAAGGAATTTCGCTACTAATTTTGTTGATAAAAGTGCGACGAGTAAATTATTCTGAAGAACGGATAATTCTGAAGAATTTAATTCCCTGTTCAATTGTTTGAGTTTTAATATCAACTTTGCAGCCATTGATTTCTTGCTTTACAATATGTACGTTTAGCTTAAGCTAATGGATTCATCACCTTCCTTTCAAACATTCAAAATTTAATGTAAGGTACTCTTAGTTGTGGTGGAATGTGGTGCAATTCTTTGATTTCTTTGAATGGTATACATAGAATAGTATAGTATACATAGTATACATAGTGTATACATACACTTTAAATAGTTTTCTGTATTTGCTAAATGGGCTATGAAAACTTCTTGGCTTGTCCATATATTGAGCCGCACAACCCGTAGAGAACGGGTTGAGATGAAGAAAGTGCGAGAGATGAGGTGTTAGGAAAGATGTTGAAGGAAGAATAGGGGCAATGCTGGTGGGGGAAACCGGAGGACGTGGAGAAAAACTGCCCCAGCACCACCATGTTGTCCGCCACAAATCTCACTTTCCGGTCGCCTGAGATGGAACCCTTGGTGAGAGCCAAGGGGTCTAACTACTCAGTCATGGCTTGGCCCCGCTTTCAAACGAGGTGATTATATATTTCTTTTCGTATTCTTTAGAGCCTGTTCCAGCTCTATATTTCAATACTCCTCAGGTGTTACCACATAACCTCATTCCAATACTGAAAGGCTGACTTTGGTCGTCTATGGTCATCCACTGTTAATACTGCCTTATTTTCTAGACAATGTTTTGCATTCCGAACACTTCTCTTTTGACTTAAATTGGAATCTATCACCAAGACTGACTGCCATTCAGGACCTGAATAATCCTACCTGATAAAATTCAAACCTCTCCTCATCCTAGCCTGAAATCCTAGCTTTGGAATCAAGTACCATAATTTTATTAGTTTTAATTTTACATCTCTTCAGGTACATTCTTGCTAAATTTTCAGTTTTAGAGTATTTATTGTATTTTGTGTATTTAAAGTAGCCGTATTCCCATAAAAGCCCTGGGTGTCCAGCGAGCGAGCCTGTTTTCAATATCCGCTTGGCGTCTCATGTATGCCAGTTCCTCCCTCTCTCCTCCCACCCAGCCGTATGCGTCAACCTGTATGCGCAAAGGTCAGTGTGTATCCTCATCTAGACGAGTGAACTTGGTTATCACGTGCTTTGTTGGGAACACTAAATCTGTGAAACTTATCACTTAGCTTGCAGTTAAAGAAAAACTAAAGCCCAATCTTCCAGAAAAGTCTGTTCTTGTGATAGACAACGCTTCATATCACAATGTGACCAGAGAAATGCCCCACAGCGAACAAAAAAAAAGCAGGATATGCAAGACTGGTTGGTTAAGCATAGCATTCCGTTCGGAAGTCATATGCTGAAAGCGGAACTATATGATCTTATAAAGTTGCATAAGCCAAAACATGACAAATATATCGTGGATGCAATTTTAGAAGAAGATGGGCACGTAGTTCTCCGCTTACCACCGTACCATCCCAACCTGAATGCCATAGAAAAAATTTGGGCAAATGTAAAAGAATTGGTTGCGCTTTGCAATGTGAGCTTCAACATGGGAGACGTGTGGCGTTTGTGCGAACAGCGATTTGGTGAAATAGGAGAAGCAGAATGGGGTCCAGTTTGCCGGCATGTTCACCAAGTGGAAGAGAAATATATAAAAACTGAGGGTCTCCTAGCAACAGAGGTGGAAATGCTAACGATCACTGTTAATGACGACAGTAGCAGCAGTGATTCGGAAAGTGATTACTCAGCAACGTCTGAATATGAGTGCAGCAGCAGAGCCGAGAGGTACGTTTTCGAGGGATGTGCAGACGACATGCTGGACGGCATCGAGGAACTTCCCCAATCACCTCACGCCTAAGCCACGCCCATCGGTGGTGAGAGTCGCTGCTAAGGTAAGCAATGCATTATGCCAGGGTTTTTACGGAAGTAATCTAACTCTAACAAGTTTCATTTTGCATACATATTATGATTACTAAAGACGGAAATAACTAAATCTGAAGAACTGTTCCAACTGGTTCAACTATTCTTCCACCTTTCACAATTTTAATTCCAAACGTTTTTTCCTTGCTTTTATTGACATCATTGTGTTTTGTAGAGAGAAATATTCATGCTGTACTTTCAGACATATAAATAAATTATGGGCTGAGTTCTGGAGGTCATTCTCTCTGCTGCCTAGAACATGATGTCCCTGACATTACAAAGTGGAAGCAAATATTTCTTGCTGTTTTTTAAAAGATAAATTTATTTGTTGTCGTCTAACAAAAAGGATCCTATAGCGAAAACTATAATATGGCAAAACAAATTTTGCATAGAGTTGGTCAATACATTTAGTATTTTATAAACTATAAGGTTACGGTACAATATAAACATAAAAGTTCACATAAACTATACATTCATAAAGAACTGAAGAATCGATGTTGCACAGTAATATGTTCATACTTGTTATGTATTACTTATTAATTATAGTTATCTTCACTTCACAGAATACACTGAAACCAGGTAACACTGAATAGATTTTCATATTGAAGAAGTTAATTTACAGTCTTATAGAAATAAATACAGTAATTGCAGACTCTTCGATTCATCTAGTAGAGCATGAAGATATGTAGGAAGTTTATGACGACTCCTATAGGTTGAGTAGCGAGAACATTCATTTATAATATTGTGACTTTGTGGGTTTGTGAAATTAAAAGTCCAATTGCACAAACTCAAAATGTTCTTTATTTCTACCGAATTACTGTTGGAACACTTGCCGATTACATAGAATTACTTAGCACACACAGTTACAATTCACCAGTTCATCTGTCACAGCTCCATTCCACCTCACAATCACGTACAACTCCTCTGATACACAGAGACCGTCTTCCAGCCCGTTTGCTCACTTGGCGCTCCTCACGGCTGCTCGACAAGAACTGAGCTGACTCGCCAACTACAGGTCTTATATAGGGAAGATCGCCCTTTCTGGAAGGTTCGTGGCGCCCACAATTATCCCGACGTCTGGTGGGAGGGGAAAGAGACGGTACAGGGCTTCCGCCATTCTCCTAATCATCCCTTCAGTTAGTGACACGAGACAAATGGGTGGGCGTGAACTAAATGCTTCCCGTCTGGCCCTACTGCCGGCCGGTTCTATAGGGAGTTCCGACGTTCGGGTGACAATATGATTTACTGATAATGATTAGTTGCGTGGTTCACAATGTGGAGGTAATCATGTGTAAGCTTTGTATGTCCAATTCTAAGCCTGGAGACTAATATTTGCAGTTTTAGACTTGTATGGTTATAAAGACACTGCGTAGGAGATGTTTTTGCAGTTTTAATTCTGTGGTATTAGTTGTATTCTAATCTTCCATTTATTTGATTATTGCTGGATAAGTATAACAAGGTAGAGCCCACACTTTTCTATGTATTACCCCTTTTATCATTTTAATGTCTCCTTACATTTTACCATTTCTTTTAATACTCATTATATAAGCCAATTAATGAAGGAATTTGTAAAATACGCCTTAAAGGTAGATTTAGAAATATAATGGTGGAAATGGAATTATGAAAGCAATACATATGTTAATAATAGAAATATGGAGGAAAGAACAGATGCCTGAAAGTTGGGAGACAGGCGTAATATGCCTAATATACAAAAAGGGTAATAAATATCAATGTCATAATTATAGGGGAATTATATTACTCAATGTAGTATAAAATATTTTCAAGTATTTTAAATGATAAAGCTAAAAAGCATATGGAAAGTGTATTAGGTGAGTACCAATGTGGATTTAGAAGTGACAAGAGCACAATAGACCAGATATTTGTAATAAGACAAAAATGGAAAAATTCTACGAGAATGGTATAGACTTACACTTCCTGTTGATTGACTTCAAGCATGCATTTGATTCAACTGATAGAGGAGCCCTCTATAAAGCTCTGCAATGTTTTAAAATGCAACCAAAAATAATAAGGATAATAAAAATGACAATGGAAAATACAAAAGCCAAAGTGAAAGTAATGAATAAAATGAGTCCAGATTTTGATTAAAATGCAGGGGTAAGACAAGGTGATGGACTGCCTGCAACTCTATTCAACCTAGCCCTGCACAGAACAATAGAAAACTTGATTCTAAAGGTACAATATTCTTTAAGTCCAGTCAAATATGTGCATATGCGCGGCTAACGAAATAGACCGGCTTCGGCGCGACAGGGAAATTTTCGTGTGACGTCACACAGGCAGTCTGAGAGAGTGGACAGCGTAGCGTAGAAGTTATATTGTTTTGTTAGTGAACTGAATGATTATAAATAAACAGTATTTCACATATGTTCATCATTCTAGACAATTATACTTTAATTAACATAATTATATAAGTAATATTATATTAGAAGGGATTTTATGTCTCGGAACTGATTTTTGGTATGCTCGTACTACTAAGCTATATTACGTTTCTTATAATTACTTACGTGTTTATAATATACACCACTTATGTTGTTATGCTTTTTAGATCTATAAAGATGATACTTTAAAGAATAAACATATAATGTATAAATGATAAAATACAGTATATCGCTCACCTTCAAATAAAGTTTTCAGAAGACACTTTGAATCCCTTTTTCCTAAAAAAAAAAAATTACTTATATTTCTCGCACAATAATTTCAGTTAAATTTCGAATCAGGAACTATGAATGTAAAATATTAGGATAATACCTAGAAAAAAAAAGGTGAGGTAATGAAATAAACAAATGACCATTATTTGCAATTACACCACTATATGGAGATATTTATACGTACCAAACGTATGAGGTGATCCTTGTATTCTGCCAAACTCCATACTTAAGCATAATTATTTTTACAGATATTAGTGATAAATCCACAGGTTTAACACTGATATATACACTGAGTATATACAAAGTACAGAATGTAATGTAATCCATCAAAACAGTTTATGGAAGAAGTCTTATGATAACAAATAATGCCAAAATTTATGTTTTCAGTTTTTTTACTTTCCTTGTAGTGTCTGAATCACAAGATTTCTCATTGGTCATTTTAACAAAATTACTAATCAATATTTTGTTAACACAAAGAGCAACACTATCCAGTTTCTCAACTAGGGTCTTCTTATGTAAACATTTACATTCAGTACCAGTATTCTGTACATCTGATCTCAGAGTTTAATTTTACAAATTTTCTGAGCTACAGAGAGCTGTTTCGCAGAGGTTAAGAAATTTTGAGAGTCTCTTGCTAATAATGACATTGTATGCCATGCCAAACCAACAGTAAATACTACATTGTCTGTGGGTAATGTTAATTTTCCTCTGTCCAAGTCCTTTACAAAGTCATATGAAGAATCGACTTCCACTGGTTTATTTAATTGGAGCCATGAACTGCATATATTACACATAGATTTACGTAACACTTGTCTAGATGCAAATCCCCCCAAATATGTCAATATTGGCACTGTATCATTAGGAATTACTTGCATTTCAAACTCTTCATCCAGAATATCAGAAAAACCATTCAGGTCAATAGCATTATCATAATTTTGTTGGGTAGGTAGCAGTTCTTTCAAATTTACACTACCATTATGAGCAGCAAACAACACAGTATTTTTAAATCTCAATTTCCTCTCATTTTCCAATACCTGTAAGTAAGTTATATAGTAATTTGCACCACTTAGCTGTCTGTATGATCCAAAACGACCCTCCAAATTATCACTCTGAAATTTGCTTAGCAAAATGTAATCTATGTTGTATTTATCAAATAGATATGGAATGATTTCCAGGAAAGTATCCAGCTTAGTAATCAAGGACTGAAATGTCTGTGGAGTTAAAGCATTTACTGATGGAACAGACACCCTCCAAATTTTTAGCCAATGACACATTTCACTTAGAAATTCAAATTGCATATGTCTTTGGCTTTTAATGGCCTCTCGGTATGGATCATTGAATCGTTTCCCTTCGAACACACTTTTAACATCAACTATTTTCCACCAGTTAACAATGATATTTAAGAAATTTGCAGTCTCATCAATATCTTCAGAAACGCCAAGATCTTATGTGAAAGGTTTCAAGGCCACAATGTTATTGTCATTGAAAATTTTCAATGCCAAGCTCACATTCTGCTTCTGAATTGACAATGGATATAACACTTTGGCGGAAAGTGTGTGCCCATACTTAACTAGGTTTTTCTTTTCTTTTTCATACATCAACTCTAAGTGCCTGTATTGAGCTGAAAGTATATTGGAGTGATGATTGAAATCAGGAAAATATAAGGTCTTATTTGCATTTCTTTTGGTCTCCCAATTATTTCTGATACATTTTTAAATGTGGATGGTGTCAAATATAAAGAAAAGCCTTCTTGATGACTCTAGTGGGTGAGTAATGCTAGGCTGCAAAATTTTATTTATTTATTTATTTATTTATTTATTTATTTATTGTTATCTGAAAAGGTTCCCAGAGCCATAGCTCATGCTAGGGAACAGTACAAAAATATATAAAATGATGGCAAACAGCCCTTAACAATACTTATATTACATTTTTAGAGTAGGAATGAATTACCGTACAAGAATAACATATATGAAACATACAAAGATACAGACATTCACTATAACTCAAGAAATAATAGTTCATATGCTTTTCTGTTCACAATATTATTGTCTGCAATTAAACTAATAACTGTAAAGCCAATTATTTCCAACATACCCAGAACTTCTATAATGTATGTCTTCAGCTGTTCACTTGTTAAATTGATAACTGGTATAATGGAAACGACATCAACATATTTAGAAAGTAGTGAGGATAGCATGAAGACTTGAGCAGTATTTGCATGTTTCTGAGAATCAGTTGCACTACTGCGATAAATCACACCTCCTTTAAATGACAGTTGTGGCTGAATATATATTTCATCATCACAAGAGATACTAAGTGTTCATGACTATTTAAATGTTTAAATCTGTTTTCCAAGTAAGAACTACTTTCCAAGTACAATTTATAGAATGAAATTAGTTTCTGCAGTGTACCTGGGTGTGGCAAAATCAACATATCGCATTTTCTTAGTGCATTGTAGGCAGATGATGAATGGACATACAGAGTGGAAGCAAGAATCATGCATTTGTTGCCCTAACACCTGTTATTCTTTGGAGTCTGTGACAGATTTAATTGCTCTACAATAAACTTCATATGCTCATTCTCATCATGGTTTAGTAGGGACTGTAGCAGCTGGATAGCAGATTCTATTTTATCTCTAACTGTGGGTAATATTTCACCATTTTCAATTTGTGTTATAATACTATCCAAAACATTTAATGAATTCAATTTTTTCACATTATTAGTACTAGAAGCATTGATGCAAACGTTTTCCAATACAACAGTATAAGTTAAATCATCTTTGACTGTTATAAAAGAAATGACACTAGGTGTGCCATTATTTATACCCATTAAACAAATATAAATTGTTCCCTCGTCCTTAATTACTGTCCAATTAGCCTTACTGGAATTGATTGTTCTTATATCTACAAAAGAAATAATGCTATCTACATTATTTATTAAATCCCTTTACACGTGCTGTTTATTTGATTGAATGCTGTCTCGAAATGCCTGGACCAAATTTTCGTCTTCTTTATCAGCAACACGTTTTATTTTGGGAATCGTTTTAGAACAGTAAGAGGGTGTATTAGGAAATATTGTTGGTACAGCATTTTCTGTGAGTTTAGGGATTTTCGTTTCATATTCTATCAACTCTCCCTTTGAAGTAGAAATCCTGTCTATTCTTACAAACACACGACTCCTCAAAATGCTTTATGCACACAAAATGATTTTTTAATTTCGAAAAATCCGTCGGAATATGCCATAGCCAGAACTTACGAAGATTTTCGTCTTTTGGCAGTGAAAATGTTGTACTTTTTCACTTTCTGTGTCATAATTTGATCTACACCCAAAGACACTACAACGTCGAGGCATTTTTTACAATTCTGAGTACCTAAAAAGGAAAATAATAGTAATAATAACATTAACTTGTATCCACCATGTGTTGAACGCAAAAGTTATTTCGTTCAATAATGGAGATAATTTTTCTGTACATTTAAATACAAGATAGAACTATGTAATATCACACGTATAATAAAAGAATAAGCAGAATTTACTAAAATAAATGCTTCAATCTAGATTCAAATAAGAAGATGCAGTATGGCATCGAAGCCGTTAGAACGTTCCCAGAGGTTAACTTACAGCCTACTTGAAAACACTACTAAATACATAAAATTTACGAACAAACTGGAATATGTATTAACTACATGATAATATAACACTTTTTCACTAACCTGAACCACTAAATATTATTAATTTCACTAGTTAAAAAAGTAAAACAAACGTAATATCACACAGACCACACGAACGACATACAGTTCAAAGCCTATACTGTACAGGTTAGGACTGCTGTTATCAGCTGATTCAAACGCACCATAGCCTGTCTCTTTCGTTAGCCTCGGTGCATATGCAGATGACGTAGTGATCGTGGCAAGACAAAAAAAAAACGTTAGTTGAAGTTTATGAAGAATTAGAAAGAAGGTGTAAAGAAATAGGATTAGAAGTAAACGAGAAAAAAAAAAACTAAATACATAAAAATGACAGCAGATAAAAACAAAAGAATAATTTCAAGTCTAGTAGTTAGAGACAAAACATTTGAAGGGGTATCCAAACTTAGATATTTAGGAGCACTTGTAAACAATGATAATAATTTAAACGAGAGCACAAAAGAAAGAATCCAGAGTGGAAGTGCAGCATATTATGCAAATTTATCACTATTAAAAATAGGTTTATTAGTAGAGGCACAAAATACAAGATTTATAAAATCCCTGATAAGACCAATAGTAACATAAGCTGCTGAAACTTAGACCCTAAACAATGCAGATGAAGAAATACTTCGAAGATTTGAAAGGAAAATATTAAGACGAATCTTTGGACCTGTGAAAGATAAAGATCAGTGGAGATTAAGATATAATCATGAAATAGAAGAATTAATAAATAAGCAAGTTATTGTAAAATTTATAAAACACAAAGGATAAGATGGCTAGGGCATATAGAGAGAATGACGGAAGATAGAATGAAAAAAAAAATATTGAAAGGAAGATTGTATAATAGAAGAAAAAAAGGAAGACCGAGAACAAGGTGGTTAGATGATGTAATGGAGGACCTAAGAACGATCTGAATCAGAGGCTGGAAAAGTAAAGCGGAAGACAGAGATGTGTGGAGGAGGATCGTGCAGGAGGCCAAAGCCCACCAAGGGCTGTAGAGCCAGTAGAGAAGAATATAATAATGTTTTAATACCTTCCTGAAAGACTTATTCTACATATTCTCATATACCCTATTTTTCTCATATGTCTAGTCTGTTATAAGATTACTTAAAATGAATGAACAAAACACCTGTCATAAAATTACATTCTTACTGTTATTAATAGTTTGCGGAAGAGTAAAAGCACAATCATTTACTAGTCAAAGGTACTGTAATATACTTTTAAAATCGATAAGTATTAAACGGGAGTATGTAGTGCTGACTAGGCGTTATTTATACATAAAGGAATTGCACAAGCATTTCTTTCTTTAAAATTTAGTATTCTGACATATTCCACCATTTATTTCCGGTAAAAGGCTTGTTTGGTGGTCATCTGGTATGCGGCATTTATTTACGGCTCTCGTTGTCCAACAGGGGACGCAGTTGTAAATAAAACATGTGGATGTTTGAGAGAGGGAGTTTATTGTTAGGGTTGCTGTGTGTATTCAACCCTTAGTATAAATAAAACAGCGTTTTGTTTGTGAGTGAGTGTCAATATTGCGCTTTGCTTTGAATTGGAATTAACATCACCATCCGTTATACTGTAGTCTGTAGATGATTATTGCCAGTTGCAAAAGGTTCAGTAGATAGCCATTTCTGTTCAGAAAGGCGGAAATCCCTATTCGTAGTCTGGCAGATTGGATCAGGTGTAGCGAAGTCCAATCATATTATCTGTAGGGAAAGGGAATTGCATGTCATGCCTCGAATGTCCCGAAGGTTATTCTTCTTCTAGAAAGGAAATTCTTGGACGTAGGTATCTGTAGCTGATGACAATAAGATTTCAGTTATCCACTTCTGAATGAAAATACACTCCTGGAAATGGAAATAAGAACACATTGACGCCGGTGTGTCAGACCCACCATGCTTGCTCCGGACATTACGAGAGGGCTGTACAAGCTATGATCACACGCACGGCACAGCGGACACACCAGGAACCGCGGTGTGAATGGTGCTAGCTGCGCAGCGTTTGGGCACCGCCGCCGTCAGTGTCAGCCGGTTTGCCGTGGCATACGGAGCTCCATCGCAGTCTTTAACACTGGTAGCATTCCGCGGCAGCGTGGACGTGAACCGTATGTGCAGTTGGCGGACTTTGAGTTAGGGCGTATAGTGGGCATGCGGGAGGCCGGGTGGACGTACCGCCGAATTGCTCAACACGCTCAACACAGTACATCGATGTTGTCGCCAGTAGTCGGCGGAAGGTGCACGTGCCCGTCGACCTGGGACCGGACCGCGGTGATGCACGGATGCACGCCAAGACCGTCGGATCCTACTCAGTGCCGTAGGGGACCGCACCGTCACTTTCCAGCAAATTAGGGACATTGTTGCTCCTGGGGTATCAGCGAGGACCATTCGCAACCGTCTCCATGAAGCTGGGCTACGGTCCCGCGCACCGTTAGGCCGTCTTCCACTCAGGCCTCAACATCGTGCAGCCCGCCTCCAGTGATGTCGAGACAGGCGTGAATGGAGGGACGAATGCAGACGTGTCGTCTTCAGCGATGAGAGTCAGTTCTGCTTCTGTGCCAATGATGGTCGTATGCGTGTTTGGCGCCGTGCAGGTGAGCGCCACAATCAGCACTGCATACGACCGAGGCACACAGGGCCAACACCCGGCATTATAGTGTGGGGAGCGATCTCCTACACTGGCCGTACACCTCTGGTGATCGTTGAGGGGACACTGAATAGTGCACGGTACATCCAAACCGTCATCGAACCCATCCTTCTACCATTCCTAGACCGGCAAGGGAACTTGCTGTTCCAACAGGACAGTGCAAGTCCGCATGTATCGCGTACCACTCAACGTGCTCTAGAAGGTATAAGTCAGCTACCCTGGCCAGCAAGATCTCCGGATCTGTCTCCCATTGAGCATGTTTGGGACTGGATGAAACGTCGTCTCACGCGGTCTGCACGTCCAGCACGAACGCTGGTCCAACTGAGGCGCCAGCTGGAAGTGGCATGGCAAGCCGTTCCACAGGACTACATCCAGCATCTCTACGATCGTCTCCATGGGAGAATAGCAGCATGCATTGCTGCGAAAGGTGGATATACACGGTACTAGTGCCGACATTGTGCATGCTCTGTTGCCTGTGTCTATGTGCCTATTGTTCTGTCAGTGTGATCATGTGATGTATCTGACCCCAGGAATGTGTCAATAAAGTTTACCCTTCCTGGGACAATGAATTCAGGGTGTTCTTATTTCAATTTCCAGGAGTGTAAATTGAAATTGAATTTTGATCTGACGTTCTTAGCGTCCAGTTCCATATTGGGCGCGAAGTATCGTTTAATATTTCTCAGATGTCTGCTTTTTAGTCTTGGTGTTCTTTTATGTGCCGTTATATCTTCGATACGGGACCACCGGCTTTATTTTCCTCCCGAAGGAAGCCGAAAAGGTCCTTCCTTCTCTCTTTGTCGGGCTGAACCGACTGAATGGAAATAAATAATTACTAAGGCATGGATGTGTGACTGATGTGCATTTTGAATGCGATAATACCTAGCGAAAGTTAAAAAAGTGTTGTAAAACTAAAACGTACTGATGCTCTCGGTTTCCTATAGGGTTTATTAGTGGTGTAACGATACCATGGGCTCTCGATGGGCCCTAAAACACCACTCACTCAGTCAGTCGGTCGGTCGGTCAGTCAGTCAGTCAGTCAGTCAGTCAGTCAGTCAGTCAGTCAGTCAGTCAGTCAGTCAGTCAGTCAGTCAGTCAGTCAGTCAGTCAGTCAGTCAGTCAGTCAGTCAGTCAGTGAGTCAGTGAGTCAGTGAGTCAGTGAGTCAGTGAGTCAGTGAGTCGGCGTGTCGGCGTGTCGGCGAGTCGGCGAGTCGGCGAGTCGGCGAGTCGGAGAGTCGGCGAGTCGGCGAGTCGGCGAGTCGGCGAGTCGGCGAGTCGGCGAGTCGGCGAGTCGGCGAGTCGGCGAGTCGGCGAGTCGGCGAGTCGGCGAGTCGGCGAGTCGGCGAGTCGGCGAGTCGGCGAGTCGGCGAGTCGGCGAGTCGGCGAGTCGGCGAGTCGGAGAGTCGGAGAGTCGGAGAGTCGGCGAGTCGGCGAGTCGGCGAGTCGGCGAGTCGGCGAGTCGGCGAGTCGGCGAGTCGGCGAGTCGGCGAGTCGGCGAGTCGGCGAGTCGGCGAGTCGGCGAGTCGGCGAGTCGGCGAGTCGGCGAGTCGGCGAGTCGGCGAGTCGGCGAGTCGGCGAGTCGGCGAGTCGGCGAGTCGGCGAGTCGGCGAGTCGGCGAGTCGGCGAGTCGGCGAGTCGGCGAGTCGGCGAGTCACTCGATATATTAGTTATCGATATTGATTTTCAAGCATCAATATTTGTTACTATCAGGAATGGAAGAAACGCAGCATAAGTGTGAATTTATCTTCCCTCTTGTGCTCACTACCCTCGAGACACAGGTAGACTGAGCGAACTATAGTTTATAGTCGCGTGGCGACTTGACCGTGAGGTAGTGGATTCCACATACAACTAAGCAAACAACGAATGTTTAATTGGGACTAATAATTAATTCATGCCAGAGGACCTACACCATTAAGTCCTGGACCCGTAGGATCAAGGACCCGGGCCTCCTTCGACCAAGGAGTTACCGAGCTGTCCCGAAAGGGCGTCCGGCGCCTCCGTGGGGCTTTCCATAGGGCAAGACCTCGAGACTAACAAGGTCCCCCCCCATCTGGTCCTGTGGACTCAAGACGGGATGGAAGTGGATACGCCACTTACGCGCGCCAACTCCAAAATGGGAAGGCTACCGATTAGACCTCGGTAGGGCCGCCTGGTGATCTAACACACCTTCTACTAACTATGCTGGCTAGTACGCGGGAATATTAATGGCTTCCCTCAACCCCATCTGGAAACGTACCCGATCACCCACGGGTATCGGGAACCACTTCCCCGTCGAGTCCAACCCAATCCGAACTCTGTCAGGGAGGGGCTGGAATGTTCGGCCCAAGGTTCCTCTGGTAAGGTCAGAGGTACAACGAGTGCTAGGGATCCGCAGCGCCCGTACCACGGCAGCTGAAGAGGACGGATCCCCTCCCCTACGGGATGTTGGGAAGAATAAGTGCTGTTATTTTTTTCACGATCGAAAACCACGGTGTTTGATATATACGAGCTTCTTCCTAAGGAGACAATTCATGCGGCTCATACTGAAGCCTGTGACGAAGAGAAAATGTCAGGGCATTATTTAGTGAGAAGTTTTCTGTGTAAAATCAGCCAATTTGAACAAAATTACGTCTTTTTGTGTTAAAACTATAATGGAAACAGAGCTCATGCGCTGCGACACAGATAGTTTTAAAGCTTTTTGACAATTTGAGATTGCAGATATTTGGATTTACTATATTACTTGCAGGTAAGATGGCTAAGCAGATACAAAATGAGGAATGTGGAACTGAGGAAAGAAATTCACATTTTCACTAGAGGATTTGCTGTTCCGGTAAACAGTTAATTTTCCTTGAGTTTTCCCACAGTGATATTGCAATGAACCATGCGCACGATTCTGTGTTTTCATCTAGAGACCACTATATATTTCAGTCACCAAAGTGCACCTATAGGAATAAAATATATGATGCACTTATAAGATTTGCTGTGTTACATAAATTCTTCTGCCCCGTGTATATTAAATTGTAGAGCATTTGCTTCTCGCTGTCGATGAGCCCCAGAACACCACTCACTTACTCACGCATTCACTCAGTCACTCACTCAGTCACGCACTCAGTCACTCACTCAGTCACTCAGTCACTCACTCAGTCACTCACTCAGTCACTCAGTCACTCACTCAGTCACTCAGTCACTCACTCAGTCACTCACTCACTCACTCACTCACTCACTCACTCATTCACGCACTCACTCAGTCACTCACTCAGTCACTCACTCACTCAGTCACTCAGTCACTCACTCAGTAACTCACTCACTCACTCAGTAACTCACTCAGTAACTCACCAACTCAGTAACTCACTCACTCAGTCACTCACTCATTCACGCACTCAGTAACTCACTCAGTCACTCACTCAGTCAGTAACTCGGTCACTCACTCACTCAGTCACTCACTCAGTCACTCAGTCACTCACTCAGACAATCACTCACTCACTCACTCAGTCACTCACTCACTCAGTCACTCAGTCACTCACTCAGTCACGCACTCAGTCACTCACTCAGTCACTCAGTCACTCACTCAGTCACTCACTCAGTCACTCACTCAGTCACTCAGTCACTCACTCAGTCACTCACTCACTCACTCAGTCACTCACTCAGTCACTCACTCAGTAACTCACTCAGTCAGTCACTCAGTAACTCACTCAGTCACTCAGTCATTCACTCACTCATTCACACACTCACTCAGTCAATCACTAACTCACTCAGTCACACACTCACTCATTCATGCAATCACTCAGTCAGTCACTCAGTCACTCACCCAGTCACTCACTCAGTCACTCACTCACTCACTCAGTCACTCAATCACTCACACACTCAGTCACGCACTCACTCACCCAGTAACTCACTCAGTCAGTCACTCAGTCACGCACTCAGTCAGTCACTCAGTCACGCACTCAGTCACTCAGTCACTCAGTCACTCAGCCACTCAGTTACTCACTCACTTACAGTCACTCACTCAGTCACTCACTCACTCAGTCAGTCACTCACTCAGTCACTCACTCAGTCACTCACTCAGTCACTCACTCACTCACTCAGACACTCACTCAGTCTGTCAGTCACTCAGTTACTCACTCAGTCAGTCACTCACGCACTCATGCACTCAGTCACTCACTCACTCACCCGCTTCTTACAGTTTGTTTAATTAAATATACTTACGTGTTAAAACGGAGCCAGTTTAATTACTAATCATTATCGACTCACCGGGAACTTAATGTATGCAATATTGTCAAAAAATACTCGAAAGTCTATATTTGTGAATGTTAGAGGAATGTTAATTGGCACTTATGCGTTGCATACATCTGTTGGTTTCTACTGTTACTTTTATAAAATACCGACGCTAAAGTTAACCGAACCTTTGAAATGGTGTCAGTAGCGTCATTCTTGTTACCAGCTGCTGTTTGTAAATATGTAATTTAAATGTGTTTGCAGGATACCTATAAAATAATTACATTGTGATTACTGTAAAGAAAACTATTGCTGAGATATATTGATGTGTGCATAATGTATTATAGAGTAATAGTATGTAATCACATTAAACTCCCAAAATAGTTTTGAAAAACCTCACAAGGAAAGCGCTTGCCTACTTATCTTCTGTTCTGAATTTCTGTCTCCAAACAGGTTACTTCCCTTCCACGTGGAAATTTGCTCATATCATTGTGTTCCACAAACCTCATAAGCCTAAAAATCTGCCAGGAAGCTATCGTCCTATCAGTCTTCTACCCACACTGTCTAAACTCTTTGAGAAGGTCATCCATCGCCGTCTCGTGCAGTACCTCAACAATACTCACATTATTCCTTCTTTTTAATTCGGGTTTCGCCCGAAACACTCTACTGCTCATCAACTATTGAGGTTAACTCAACACATTGTCACAGGATTCGAGCATCGTCAACATACCCTAGCTATTTTCCTTGATGTAGCACAGGAATTTGATAAGGTATGGCATTTTGGCTTGCTACTTAAACTCTATCGCATTGGTCTCCCGGACTGCTCAATCCACATTATTACCAGTTTTCTCACTGATCGCACTTTTGCGGTGTGCATTGGAGGCACTCTTTCAACTGAGCGTCGTATTACAGCAGGCGTTCCACAAGGTTCGATACCGGCACCAACTCTGTTTAGTATTTACACCTCTGATATTCCAGATATGGCTCCAACCTCAATTGCCCTGTATGCTGACGACACTGTCTTATTTTACTCTCACTCCGATCTACATTCTGTTGTACGAACCTTACATTTCTCTCTTGATCGCCTCGTTCAATGGTGTCAAAATTGGTGCATCTCTCTTAATTCCCAGAAAACTGAAGCCAAGATTTTTACCTTACGCCGCTATAATCCCCCTCCGCCTATACGCCTTCTGACTGATCATGTGCCGTGGCTCCCTTCACCTACACCAGTCAAGTACCTTGGAGTGTTACTGGACACTCGGCTTACGTGGAAGCCTCATATTGACCGCACCATTACCCTGGCATCCGCTCGTCTTTCACAACTGTCTCCATTATTTCACAAACGCACTTCACTTGCTTTAGAATCTTCACTGCTCCTATACAAATCTGTGGTTCGACCTCTTATTACTTGTGCCTGCCAGGTCTGGGGGGCTGCCAGTACGTGTCACCTGAGGCTTCTACAGGTCATCCAAGAGTCGATTCTTGCGAATCGCCACCAATGCTCCTTGGTTTATCCGCAACCAGCAGCTGCATCACGAGCTGGGACTTCTTCCTCTACACCATTTCATCCGACAGACTGCTCGACGCTTCTTCTACAATCTACGCCACGTCCCAGGAGCTGTGACCTATAACATGGGCGTCCGAAGTCGCCGGCCAACGCGACTGAAGCGACGACTACCACAGGACCTGCTTTTCAGTGATGACACTTCTACTTCTGAATAATCTACTGTTTCAATTTATATTTTCTATTCTTCTGTTCTGCTATGTAAGTTCTCACTATGGAAGTATGTATACCATTTTATTAGTTCAGTGCCACATTTATATTAGTGCAATAACACATTTGTTTTAGTTCAGAGGAGGCTAATTGTCCTACCTCTACTATGTTATTACTCTATAATTATTTTGTTTCTGTTCTCTTAGATCTGTAAAGCATATATTTTTGCTGATCGATCTAATAAATATATTAAAAAACATTAAACTCCCACATTGTTCATATACTACGCATAGGTAAATTTTCTCCTCAGTTGATAATGCATGCCAATCCATTGTTTAGGCAGATACGTTTTGTTGAACTTTTCTTTCGGTATCTTATCTCTTCATTCATACTTACATTATGATAATCATAAGAAAACTGGTAGGAATTTAAAGTAAGCACTGGTAAAGGAATATTTCGGTGTAATGAAGAGTTTGGACTTTAATTGGTGCAGTAAGCTATTTATTCAAATAGAAAGAAAAAGATGTTCAAGGGTCTCGCTGACCTACAGTCTATTGCTGACAAGTATGTTCTTGATGTCCACCGACTTGTAAAGATTTTCAACTTCTGCTCTCTGATCCACGTTGCTATTTCTCGTTTCATACTCACAGAATTGCTGGTTTGGCTACAAAATATAGACATTTATCTTGCAGCTTAAGCCCATGCTTTCAGTAATCTTATCTTCAGAGTTATGAACATTTTTAAGATTTCAGTGAACTTCAAAGAATGTGAAAAATTGTCATCCATGTAGTAATATTTGAAAAAAGCAATGCTCTAAACTTTTAAATATGCAGCTAAAGTGCATATAAGTTCTCCAAAGCATGAAACGTATTGATTTGGTATGTGTATATGCTTATCTTATAAGGAGCGAAACATGCAAACTTACATTGTTTTGCTCAATAACATGAAATAAGAGTATAACCATTTGTAGCAGTTTGTACAAGACTAGAAAGTGATGCAGTATATCCCCTGTTTACAGAAGAGTGCAGAGACTAATTAACATAAAAATTGCTAAAGCATACCCTACAGTTTCATATGAGGCTTCATGTGTAATTGCTGGTACACAACCTCTACAAGTAACCATAGAGGGAAAGGTAAGGACTTATCTGGCAACAAGAGCTCACAATGAGGAATACGATGCACCAGTAGAAGTGCGACACTGGAGACACCCGGCACAAAATCCTTCAATATATGAGACAGACAATAACAGCACATACACATTTGAAATATACACAGACGGCAACAAAACGGGAGACAAAGTTGGGGCAGCGGCAGTAATATTTATAAACGGCATTTTGGCCCATAAGTTAAAGTTCAAGCTGCATGCACGATGCTCAAATAACCAGGCAGAGCAACTTGCAATTCTTGAGGCGCTGAAGAAGCTAAATGAACTAGAAAATGAAGGTTACACTGATAAACGAGTTGCATTGTTCACTGATAGCAGGATAACACCGAATCTCCTGGAAAACAACTCGAAACACAATTACCTGACTAAGGCAATCAAAGCTAAAATCCTCGACCTGAGAACATCAGACTGGATGCTGCATTTTGGATGGATGAAAGCACACTCGGGCATATATGGCAATGAAATAGTAGACAGACTAGCAAAAGAGGCTGCTGGGGAAGATCGTGAAATACAATATAGTAAAACACCTAAAGAAGTCCTGATAAACATCGAGAGAGACACTGGACTGAATGCATGGCAACTACAATAGACAGCATCAAGGAAAGGAGCCATCACCAAAGAATTTTTCCCATCAGTAAGAAATAGACTAAAACAAGAACTGCCCATTTGCCAAGAGTTTACAGCCATTGTCACAGAACATGCAAAGCTCCGTTCATACCGCCATCGATTTGATTTACTGTATAGCCCAGTATGCAAATGTCAAGAAGAGGACCAAACACTAGACCACATAATATTCTGATGTCCAATCATAAACAAAGAACCGAAATGATCAGGAAAATAAAAAGCAGACAATGCGTGTGGCCCATTACCAAAGAGTAACTTATTAACACACATCTAACATACTTTGTCAAATTTGTTAAATCAATAAACTTCACAGATATAGAGTAGGCAAATGAAGCATAAAAATGCAATAAAAGTGCTAATTAACTGCAACTATTTTAATAAGAATATTGTAAAATATTGTAGCAAACATTTAAATACAAATACAAGATATGTAAAATCATTGTAAAATCATTGTAAAAGTTATATATAATATAAATAAAATAAGGCAGGTAGTATTCCTAAGGAATGGGGCATGCCAGGTATTTAAAAAAATATCCCCTGTTTTATTAAACCAATCATTCTGTCATATGTTTGAGAGGTTTGAGAGGAAAAATACACAGATATTTAAAGTGCATTTGTCCTTTGTTAAATTCAGTTTAAATTAGTCTTTTTAGTATAATGTTTTTAAAGGTGTTTAAAAATTCTGAAACATTTTAAAATATCTTATGTATAAGTGAATAAAAAGTCTCAAAATAGCGTGGTTTTCTTTTATTCACGAAACAAAAAATATGCCAAAAAACTGAAGCTCCCTTTAAAAATGAGCTGGCCATGAAATGCGCTTAAAATATGCATGTAACGAAATTTAACTAGTACTCGTATGACTCTCTTAAACGAAACATTTACCATTTATTGCTTTCTTGAAAATTTATTACTTTCGCAAAGGGAGCTGGATGATTTTAAAAACAGAGCATACATACTGCACATGTTCTAAGGTGATATGAGCTGATAATAAGCTTTTATTTTATTCTCTTTTGCATTAACACCTTAAACTTTATTCCTAATGCTCTCAAAGAACCAGCATAGCGCTATTCAAGAGGTAATAGTTACACAGACTTTGAATTTGAATCAAGTGGCTTATGAATGAGAGGCCGACCCTTCCATTCAGTTAAGTGGTATTTTAAGTATAGCAGTAACGGGTATACCTATGTCGGTGCACAACTCTGAGGTGAAATGCAAAGAACAGGTAAGTGTATGTAAGGTTGTCTTAAGAAATGACAGTTCCAAACGGCGCATTTCTGTATTCATAAACCGACGCGTTTTCCATGAGTGAAACTTTTGACTTTTTAGTTTCTGTTTCCGAACAATTTTTGAAGAACGTGTACATCTTTAAAATAATACTGCGAGCCTGACTTCGCAATACTTGACTTTTTCACTCACCATAAATTTCACCGCATGAAGCCATTTCACTATTTAACTATTAATCTACTGTTGTGCAAAGAACAACTGATTGATATTGATCTGAACTCTCCAGAGTAAATAAACACTTCTTATCCAGTATTCGTTCATAAACATAAGCATACAGCATTCCACAGGCTAACAGGAAATGAAGTATTTTCTCTTTCTCGAATTTAACACCTTGACTTATTCACAGTATTTCTTTTATCACGTCATGTCAGTAGTTTAAATTTCAGTTCTGAGTAATTAAAAGTATATGTACATACATACACACCAACCACTTTGAACTCTCTAGAGTAAGAAGAGATTACGAACCATTCATAAACAAAGATATAATCTGACCAGACACGTTCTGCCAGGGCAGCAGAAAATTTATTGTTTCTTCTCGCTCGAATTAGATTATTCAAATTAATTCTTTTATCACGTCATGTTAAACATTTACGTTTCAGTTCTGAGTAATTACAAATATACGTTCACGCATACATGCCAACCAATAATGATATTCATACAGTGCTTACGTCGCGATTTATTATTATAATACAGGTAATAGAGGTTTATTTATATGTATTAGAAAAACTATTTGAGCCAAAATATGGGGTTTTCATGGTTATGTTAGATACATTACTCTCTACCTTCCAAATGAATCAGTTTTGGCTGAATCTGAATTTTTGTCTTAGCGCGAATAGTATTTCATACAGATTAATTAGATTGGCGCTCCTCACACACAACTTAGCGGGAATGCAATACAACACCGCAGGACGCCGATTGGTTGCTCACCTAGTAGTGCTCAAAGACAAACACCTTCCCATTTGAAACACATACTTACTGTAAGGACAATATCAAGTAAAAATATGACGGAAAGCTTTATTAGAACAGGCTAAAATAATTTGCATGAAGTAAATATGAAACAGATATAGCAGTTCCTCGTTCAACTTTATAAATAAAAACTTGACGACGCTGTTACCTAGTTGATATCAGCGCCACCGGTACACGATAAATTTGTTTCACAGGAAGTTTTTAGCATGCAGTAAATCTATTGGCACGGGGCTACAGCTTTTAACTTCGAAATTAAATTTACACAAAATTTTTACTTTACAGAAAAGAGCAATTAGATATCTATCTAATTTAAAAACTAAAGAATCATGTAGGGAAGCCTTTCGTCAGCAAAAAATAATGACGCTAACAAGCCTGTACATCTACAAAACAATTTTATATATAATAAGATACATCCCATTGCAAACAAATTCGGATATTCATAACCACAACACAAGAAACAAGAATAATTTCGCTACTATGATGTATAGACTCCACCTGTGTGACAGGTTGCCTAGCTACATGGGAGCCAAGCTATATAACAAACTCCCAGCAGAAGTTAAAGTGTCTAGTAACTTAACAAAATTAAAATTTTTCTTGAAATCATATTTAATTAATAATGTTTTTTATTCACTTGATGAATTTCTAAACTAAGACTACAACTTCAGAATTTATCGTTTGAGTGCTAGTTTCTTATTTTACAATACTTATGACTAAAACCTAGACATTGTATTAGGTGTACAAGACATTATACATTTAGAATAACATCACCTAAGTTTTAATTTCTTCTAATATCTGTATATATATATATATATATATATATATATATATATATCTCAAAATATCCAGCAACTTTAATTGTATATAATTGACGACTTGCCTGTTTTCAACAATGCTTGTAAAAGTTATTATTATTATTATTATTATTATTATTATTATTATTATTATTATTATTATTATTATTATTATTATTATTATTATTATTATTATTATTATTATTATTATTATTATTATTATTATTATTATTATTATTATTATTATTATTATTATTATTATTATTATTATTATTATTATTATTATTATTATTATTATTATTATTATTATTATTATTATTATTATTATTATTATTATTATTATTATTATTATTATTATTATTATTATTATTATTATTATTATTATTATTATTATTATTATTATTATTATTATTATTATTATTATTATTATTATTATTATTATTATTATTATTATTATTATTATTATTATTATTATTATTATTATTATTATTAGTGTGTATGGATTTATTAAAGCAAGTTAGTATTCTATTTATATCACACAACCTGTATAACTGTGTTCTTAAACTGTATAAATTCATATGACGTGGTTCTTTTGTGTATTTAACACTATACTGAACTGTAAATAAATAAATAAAACAAAGATAACTATCGGTCTAGGCTAGGTATGAATTCGCGACGTTGGCATATGTAGGATAGCGCCTCACCAGTTAAGCAACTCAGACCAAGATGTTATATTTTAACATGGTATCCCTTAGTTTGATGGTAACTCTACATAGCTTTTCTTAATCTCTCTTAAAACACACTTGTTTATTATTTAATATCGCTAACTTAAATACATACTTATTGTTTGGCGTGCTGTTGCGGAGCTTCAGATGATCTTCTTTCTCCCTGTTTACTTTATCATACAATTGTACTACCGTGCAATCAGTATTTTGAAACGTTCCTTTCTTCTTGATTTCCTCACCGCTTGACTTTTCCTAACACATTTATTCCTACTTTAAGCGAAGTTGTTTCCAATAGCAATTCTCTACTTTTAGAAATGCTTCTGAACCTTAACCCGCCACCTCATCCCTAAACCCTGCACAAGTTAATATTCTCACATCTCTATTAGCAGGAAGTTCTGTCTGATGCCCTTTGAAATATCTTCACCCCAGTTGGTGCTCTAGCAGCAGATGCGGCCTATGCTACCCTCATCTTCTCAGGCCATGCTCCCCCTTGTGTTGGACTGGATTTGAATTAGTTTTCTTGTTTGCGTCACTCAGAAAGCCAGTTATCATCTTCTACCTAACAACAAGACGCTGTCCTCAGGCCCTCAAAGAGGCAAATCGACCTCAGATGTGGAAGCATGTAAGGCGTATTCCATTCAAAAATTTGGTACTGGGAATTAAGAAGCATTATTATTAAGAAGCTTTATTAAGAAGCATTTTTAGAAAAAGTAATATGAAGAAAAATAAAAAACAATGCATTTAAGCTTAGTATCTCTAAGGATGTACCGTGATCAGGTTCAAGGAAATCCTTCCAATACAAACTAATCTTTACATGGATGATAATAATAAAACAAATGCGCATCCCATTGAAAATATGTAACTTGGACTCGGATCCCATTGCAAGTTATGGGAAAGCAACCAAGCATGGACAATGCTAGGATGGAAACTGCACCTAAACCTTGTTTCACATAAGCTTGCCCCATATCTCTTAACGGTCACGTGACCTCATCCCCTCTCATTGGCTGCTGTTTTAGTATAGACTGTTGTGCGGTAAAAATTAGTTCGGTATTTAACATGGTGATATATCTTTATATGTTGGAAGAGAATTGTCAAATTTATATTTTCGTAACTGTTTGAATTAAATATATTACGCAGCAGAGTTCCTTTATCTGCAATGCATGTTAATTCTTAAACGAAGTAAAGAGGAGGTTCCTTTGCTCTCAAGCACATGACACGATAGCACGTTCTTTAGCGGTAGTGATGACATTTCTTTATAAGACTTTGTCACTGACCTTTTCTTGAACTGGATTAGTCATATATCGCCATTCGAAGATGTGTTGTGCCGAGTACAAGAGCTAAATTATTCTATTGATGGTTTATTGCGCGTATACTTATATGTATAATGGCAGAGTCTACCGCCAGTTTTTCCTGAAGCATCGCAAGGAAAAACCTTTACCAATCGGCGAAAAAAGAATTGTGTTGCATGCGATTAATGCTCTCACAGAGAGGAATCCGTCTCTGTCAGTGAGAGAAGTCGAACAGCTGTGCTCTGAACTTACAGGTGTGAGTGTGCGTAGAAACATCGCGACATGAAATTGAGGCAACAGGAAACCTTACCACTCCAGAGGCGACATTGCTGTGTGGCGAAGACGCTATTTAAGGACAATCAGACTGCACCGGGATACAAATCGCAAAATATACTACTTTGACGAGACTTAGGTGAATGAAGGACACACGACATGTATGGCGTGACACGACTTTTAAGACTGAAAGACAAGCATTTTTGCAAGATATGTGTGCTGGTTTAAAAAATTCCCTGTGGAAGAGGCCGAACGCCTTACATTATAAACTTGTTTCAGTTTCATTTCTCATTCATTAAGTTTCAACTTGCTCAGTTTTATTATAAACTTGTATTTTTGCATGCCTTCATATTCATATTTCTATGATTTTATCTATCTTCCTGGCAATTATTATGACGTTTACTGCAGGTTTAAATGTGACGGGAAGGCGCGAAAGCATTAGCCAATTAGGGTGAGAGGGAAGCTAGTGACACGCGGAGTGATACATGTCAGCGGGGCAAGGTTATATGAAATAGAGATTAGACTTCCAACCAAAACAATGTCCGGAAATATTATTGGAACATTCTATCTTATCAAAGCAAGCAGAGATCTGAAAGAAAAGAAACGTCTCCACTATCAAGATTTCAACAACATAATTGGCATGCACCAAATTTAGTAGTAGACCAAAAGGCAATCTAACATTATACTAAACCGTGTAGATATAGTAAACGATGTGGTAAAAGCTCAAGCAGGTGAATTTACTCTGTAATTGTTCTCAAAGTGGGTTCTGGCTATTTTGTCTAAAATTCTATTATGTTTAGCTATTTAATTACCAAATGAAATGTATATGTGATTCTTTGTGGGGGGAGAGGAGAATCGTCTCCGATGTCCTCCACACCCTGAATGACTTTTCCATAACTGGTAAAGTAGGAGATAGACAAAATATTACTACTCAGAAATGTGGGTATGTAAATGCACAAACCAATGTCGAACGTTCTATTTTGGTCTTTTATTTTTGAGGTATTCGTTATTATGATTTGTGGTTTTCAATAGCTACTCAGTTCTTCCCCGAAATGGGAGGTTCTTATTTCTTCTGTGTCCTTGTCATGCAAAGAGACCGTGGTTTCAAAGCACCAGAGAACGACAAATTGTTTAACGATTTGATTATCGCTCCCCAGTTCTCATTGTACAAGGAAATATTCGAGTCCTGAGCAGCTTTAGCTATCTGGTTTTTCCTGGGGTTTCTCTTATCCTGAAAGATGAGTAGCGAATAACTCGAAGCTCTATGGACACATTTGAGCATAATTTTACAAATTTCATCCATAGTCCGATATGTCAATTTTGGAGTGCAAAAAAGTTATAGTAAACTAATTCCAATTTCACTTCACTTTACTTTTACATTTATTTTTCTTCCGTGACGTTGACCTAGCGGCATAGTATTGTCACCCAATTATCGGAAGGCACGACCAACTGACAGCTGAGTGGGGGGCAGGAGGCATTCAGGCCACGCCTACTCATTTATCTTGTGGCGCTCACTGAGGGAATGGTTAGGGAAGTATCACGTACCGTCTCCTTCCCCTCCCCCTGACTTCTGGAATAACCAGGATGATTCACTGACCAGCGAAACTTTGAGATGCAGCGATCTGTCTATATAAGCACCGCATTAGACGACTCAGGCAGTTCTCATTTCTTGGCGAGCAGCCGTGAAGAGCGCACTGCTAGAGAACGGACCTGAAGACTGCGTACGTGTATCAGAGGAGTTCTTAGTCAGCTCTAGAGAGATTTGTACGTAATTGTGAGTGTAGAGTGGACCTGTGACAGATGAACTGGTGGATTGTAATTGTGTGCGCTACGTAATTCTATGTAATTGGCAAGTGTTCCAACTGTAATTTGGTGGAAATAAAGAACATTTTGAGTTTGTGCAACTGGACTTTTAATTTCACGAACCCACAAAGTCACAGTATACTCCTACTTAAGTAATACCCTGTCAAACACAAGACTTCTCCCACCCATTAGAGTAAGTACTGACTTCACATCACTGCAGTTTTTATAAACTCACTCGGAGAAGAGCACTTGCGTTGCACCAGTAACACACTACTAACTCACTAACGTACTCCCTCCACTCCGTAAAATACTTGCTTTGCGGAAGCACTAGGTTATATAGCTGTTGGAAATTTTTACACAGCTTCAGAACGTTCTAGATTGAGAAATATCCAGAAGGTCTTTCGTGATAGGCCTTCCGTCCGCTGAGCGAACGTTTGGCTCTGATTGCCCGACGCAGATCTCCTTGTGCTACAAACGATGTGTCTCATTGTTATTTTCTGTTATGATGCTCGAGATAAGAGCAAGAAGTTCTTTCACAGAATTTGAGCTTAGCTACTATATTATTTAATCACTATTTAGCTAATGTTCAAGTTTTTTTCTTTCTTTTTTTACGTCCTCCAAGGTTAAGTCATATCGGACTACGAATGAAAGGAGTGAAATGATGCTCAAATTAGTTCAGGATCCATGGAGCTTATTTACCCGACATTCGTCTTTCAGAATAAGGGGAAAACCGGGAAAAAACGTTATCCAGGTAACTCGCTCTGACCGAGATTTGAACTCGGGACCTCTTGAACGTGAGGCAGACACGCTACCATCTACGCTACCGAGGCGGGCGATGTTCAAGTTGCTGTCCTACCCTCATGGTCTATCACTGCAGTCCTCCTGGTTCAAGGTGTATTGAATTAGTCCTTCTTATTTCATATTATTTGAGACACTATTTTCGGTATAGTATCTAATGAAAATTTTACTCTTAAGACGATGCTATTTGCGGATGAACAAATAATTATAAGTAAAACTGAAGACGAGCTGTAAAGAGCACTATATATTTTAGAGTAGTTATGTAAGAATTATAATTTCAAAATTTCCACAAATAAAACAAAAACAATGGCGTTTCGAGGTAAAGACACTGTTGGGACCAAAATAGTAATTGATTATATGATCTTAGATCAAGTTACGGGTTTTAAATATTTGGGAACATATGCCAGTTATAAATATGAAAATGATTTTAAAAATAAATTACCAATGTTTCAACAAATATGCGTCATAATACATAAAAGCCTGAAAGCTAAAACCAGAAAAGAAACACGGATGAAATTTTATAAAGTAATGGCTGTGTCTGCTTTTCTTTCTGGTTCTGAAACATGGACATTAACAAAAGCAGACAAAAACAAGATACAATGAGATTTTTAAGAGCAGTAAAGGGATATACTCTTTTAGATGAAATCCTAAATGACAAAATAAGGGAAGATTTAGAAATAAGTATTTTAGAAGAAAAAAATAATAAATTATAGAAATGAATGGAGAGAGCATACTGAGAGAATGCCGAGAGTTAGGATCACAAGAAGAGTTATAAACTATAAACCTAGAGGAAAGAGACATCCGGGAAGACCACGAAAACGATGGTCAGACCTGTTTTAAGCCGGAACAGTCAGCATTGCCTAGCCCTTGGAGTGAAGAAGAAGAAGAAGTATCTAATGAGAGATTCGGAGAATAAGAAAGGACAGATGGCGCTGATGCTTCCTTAAAGGAAAGAGTACCAACTCTAGAAGACTGTTTGGTCGATAGGTTGTTCATCGTTACATCTAATAGTGGGACGAGTTTTGGCACCCGAAAGTGTTAGGACCTTATGCGCTAGTCTGTGGCATCTTTGACCTTTTCTGGTTCCTTCACGTCATCCCTTCCTCATGAGTACTAGTACCTATAATGAATTGCTGTAGGTGCTAATTAGCCATGATATTATCTCTAACGTATGCCACTACTTTGAAACGCTTTTGGGAAAGGCTGATTCCAAGTATTAATTGTGAGTTTTGGATTCAAGTAACACAGCCTGTGGAAAAATCAAAGAATCCTTTGTGTTTGATTTTCAAACAGGTAATACATTTATTACCTGTTTTTAAAAAAGGTAATAATAGACTTTAGATAATTAAAGAGGGACCAAGTACTAGCCATAAGATTACAAGACTAATCCATGAGAAATTGGCAGAACTTATAACACTTTCTGACATTCATCAATGATTTAGACGTGGTAGAGCCTGTAGTGATGCAATTTTCTCAGAAAAAGCGTTATAATTTAATAGACCAGCATATATGTATTTGTCCATCTTTAAATTCATGCGACAGATTGCAGCTACATAACGGTTTATACATTTTAGACGATAATAATATGTCAAACGGAATTATTAAATTAACAGAAAATATATACGTTAATAATAATTTTGGTAAAATAAAAGTCCAAGGTCAACTACAACAGAAAACTCCAATACAAAGAGGCTTAAGACAAGGCGATTCCTTAAGTCCTTTCCTATTCAGCATTGTTATAGATGTAATAATTAAAGAAATGAGACATGACTTGGGATATGGTATGGTAGATAAACAGATTAGTATGGTATGTTACGGAAATCATGCCGTACTTGTGGCAGAAACAGCGGATAATCTGCAAAGACTTCTGTACTAGTTCCATCATAAATGTTTGAAGATTAATATGAAAATACCCATAAACTAAACAAAAGTATTAATCATTAGTAAAGAACCGTTGACATGCAAAAAGAAAATAGAAGAACAGGTTATCCATTAGAATTACAGTGCGATCCAAAAAGACCTGAACCATTTCAATAGGTCATAACTTTTGAACCAATAATAACACACACGTGCAACTTAGGGAGAATATAATACACAATTTGGAGATTACATTACACTATTTACATCTCAGAGAAAATGTTGGAAGTGTCCTCTACCAGCATGTATACATGGAAATTGTTTTTTCTCACTGGCCTGTGTAGGCTAAAGTATGGAAAGAAAAAGTCAGACTCAAAAATTCAATGCCATTGCCGGGATTTGAACCACGGATCTTCTGGTTGCCGTCCAGCCACTCTAACCCTTGAGCTACTGTGGCCAACGTGCCGACATGACATTAAATTCTTCAACTGACTCGTTGGAAATTTCCATACTTTAGCCTACACACGGCCATTGTGAAAGAACTATTAATTTCCGTTAATTGATCTAATAGTGGTTAACTATAAACCCCGGACCTTAAAGTACTTACACGCTGTAAATCGCCATTAAGGTAGTTGTCTCATGTGTTTATGAGAACTCCTAAGTGGTTTACCGGGAGAAACACGAGTCAGTTGGAGACTTTAATGTCATGTCGGCACGTTAGTCATAGTAGCTCAAGGGTTAGAGCGGCTGGACGGCCACTAGAAGATCCCTCGTTCAAATCCCGGCCATGGCATTGAATTTTTCAGTCTGACTCTATCTTTACATACAGCATCTATACATGTTTGCACTGTTCTCACCACATTCTCTGAAGTTTTACGGAGAGTATCCTCGCCAATGTTACTTATTTCGGTTCCAATGGATTTCTTGACAACATCAATTGTCAATAGATACCTCCACAAGGAAAAAAAAAAAAAAAAAAAAAAAAAAAAAAAACGTGAGGTTAAGTCAGGGTATCTGGGGGGCCATATATTTTGAGATTATTCGATTACACTGGTCACAATGAAAATTTTCGGACTTAAAAATAGTGAATTTACATGTATTTCTATCTGCTGAATTCAAAAATCACCATAAAAATGATATATTAGTTCTTATTTTGATGATAAAGTGACATTTCGTTTTTTAGAGTGAAGATTTTAAATTTGGAGGAATTTTTTTGGAGTTGCACACCTGTCAAATAACAAAACACAATCAGAGAGAAATTCTGGAAATTACGTGATGCAAAAGTTAAGGAAGGAATTTTTGTCGCACAACAAATAAGAGAACTTGTAAAGGATCCTGAATTTGACCAAATTTTGGAGGGGAAAGAAAAGGAAGCTTGGGAAGCCTTCAAGGGTGTTGTTCATGGATTTTTAGGCAACAAATGAGATGACAACTACAAACATCTGGTGACAGTGCTCCTGCAAAAATACCGTAACCTTGGATGCAACATGTCCCTTAAGATCCATTTTCTCCACTCCCACCTAGACTTTTTACCTCCTAGTTGTGGAGCTGTTAGTGATGAACATGGGGAGAGATTCTATCAGGATATTTCTGTTATGGAACAAAGATACCAGGGCGTTAGAATGAGGTAATACTTGGTCTTTGTATAGGGATTCTGCGAAACTCCATCACAAGAGGCACGCTAACAGACGACGAAGTCAATAGGCCACCACAAGATTCTCTTCAGATACGACTATCTGCGAAGTATTTTTCCAGAAATTTAGAAGTCTTAGCATGTAATTACCAGTTTAGAAAATCAAATGCACTTTGTTGTTAGCATTTATGTAATTAAAATGTATCGTTTTCTCTCAATCCGTTTATATGTAATACTTCCACCTTGTGTATATCATAGAAACTAGAGCTAATAGAAATTTTTCATTGTCATATTTGTTTTTCTCAACCCAAAGTCAGTAGGAATTGCCTCATGAAGTGCCCGAAACATTCCATTTTTTGCCCAGTGTTATCAAAGAAACTGTACAAGAGAGTGTACAAGAATAGGTCACGGACAATTGACGCTCTCAAGGAATCCATTCAAACCCCAGCTAAACCACTTGCTGCACCTAGAGCTGGTAAAAGTGGTAGCACCTCTCGTGCTGCGACGTTTACTTACACCAGCGGGCACAGACAATTTACCCTTCATAAGTGTAACAAGTCGAGCTGAAATACGAGGATACTCTCCGTAAAACTTCAGAGAATATGGTGAGACGAGTACAAACGTGTATAGATGTTAGTGGAGGACACTTCCAACATTTTCTGAGATGTAAATAGTGCAATGCAATCTCCTAGTTGTGTATTATGTTCTCCCAAAGTTACACGTGCGTACTATTATTAGTTATGGCTTATTTTGAATTGGTTCAGGTTTATGTGGATCACACTATGTTTGAGCGTTAATCTTACCAGTGAGGGAATTTTGGCCCGAGAAACTATCAAGTTGTAAAATCAACAAAAATGTGTGGATGTATTAATACATTAGCATGGAGAATAAATAGATAAGAAAAGAAACAAAAGTCAGAATTTAATTAGCAGTAGTTTGACCAGTGATGACGTATACCTCGGAAATAGGAGTAGGGACCACAAAAAATGCAATGAATGAAGAAACACCTGAAAATAAGGTACTAAGGAGAATATCTGGATATACACTGTATGAAAGAGTAAGAAATGAAGAAATTAGGGAGTTGTGTAAGATCCAAACTGTGACTCCTCCTCCTCCTCCTCCTCCTCCTCCTCCTCCTCCTCCTCCTCCTCCTCCTCCTCCTCCTCCTCCTCCTCCTCCTCCTCCTCCTCCTCCTCCTCCTCCTCCTCCTCCTCCTCCTCCTCCTCCTCCTCCTCCTCCTCCTCCTCCTCCTCCTCCTCCTCCTCCTCCTCCTCCTCCTCCTCCTCCTCCTCCTCCTCCTCCTCCTCCTCCTCCTCCTCCTCCTCATCATCACGCCTTGGTAGTGTAGATGGTAGCGAGTCTGCCTCACGTTCAAGAGGTCCCGAGTTCGAATCTTGGTCAGGGTGAGTTATCTGGATAAGGTGTCTTCTAGGGGTTTCCCTTATCCTAAAAGACGAGTGTCGGGTAACTCTAAGCTTTATAGACCCTGGGCTCATTTGAGCATCATTTCACCCATTCCATTCATCGTCCGATATGACTTAACGTTGGAGGACGTAAATTACAAAAAAAATCATCATCATCATCATCATCTTCAAGGATAGGGCCCTGTGACCCGTTCCGTTCTCTTCAAGAGCCTACTGATCCTTCCAGCGTAGAGCTGGGCATCCCACATCTCTCTTTCCCTTCGGCATATAATCTAAAACTCTTCTTGGAAGTCGTTCCACGTCATTCTTAAAATATGATTTTTCCATTCATTTTTTTCTTTATTATTTCACTGTTTAAATTAAAAATCCCAAGCTCTTCTCTTATTTTTCCGTTTCTTAAGTAGTCTATTCTTTCATAACCTGCCGCGCTTCTCAAAAACCTCATCTCTGCCGATTCTAGCTGTTTGTGTTGGTGTCCATATTTCGGAACCGTATGTTAACGTTGGGGCTGTCATTATCTTATAAAATTTCATCTGTGTTTGCTTTCGTGTTTTCCTGTTCAGCGTTCTTATTATAGTCCCACACATTTGATTGAATCCGTTTAATCTCACCTCCATATCCTTGTTGTTATTTGCTACTGCTACTGTGTAGCCTAGGTAGTTAAAACTATTAACCTGTTCTATTATTTTATTGTTTATAACTATTTTTGCTCTTATGTTGTTCTTTCCTCTAAAAGCCATTACTTTAGTTTTGTGTTCTGAAACTGAAATGTTATATGTTTCCGCTATGTTGTTTAAACTATATACTGCTCTTTGTATGTCATCTTCTGAGTGGGATATTATCACTTGATCATCAGCAAATAATACTGTATTTAAAATTATGTTTCCATTCAGTACATTTTGTTTTATAGTTTGCTGCCATTCTTGTACCATATTATCAATATAGGTATTAAAGAGTATAGGCGATAGAGGGCATCCTTGTCGTACTCCTTTATTTATAACCACTGCTTCTGTTTTCCTTACATTCTTTATTGTTGCTATTGTAGTGTTTTTATACATACCTTGTACAGTTCCAATTAAATGTGCTGGTAATCCACAATTTTCCATCGCTATCCAAAGTTTATCACTTAAAACCGAATCGAAGGCTTTAACATAGTCAACAAAGAGCATAAATGTGTCAACATTAAATTCTTTGTTTTGTTCAATTACTTGTCGAATTATAAATATACTATCCGTGCATGATCTTCCTTTTCTAAATACGTTTTGGGCCCCATGAAGCCGTGTTTCCGCTATTGTACTTATTCTTCTTGCAAATAGTTTAGCATATAATTTATACACTGAGCACAGCAGACTAAGTTCTCACATTTTTCTCTATCTTAAAAATTGGTATCGCCAATGCTGTATTCCATTCTTCAGGGATATGCCCAATCCTCCTACAAAGATTTAAAATATCAAGAAATCTGTTATGTAAACACACAGGTGCATATCTTATGAGTTCCAAATTTAATTGGTCACATCCAGCGGCTTTCTTATTTCTATTAAACTACATTATTCTGTTAAATTCTTCGCGAGTTATTAGATCTATATTTTCATCCGTGGTGAAACATTATATTTCCTGTTCTTTGTTCTCTAAAGTCCACAATTCTTGGAAATATGATAACCATTTTTGTTCTGATATAGGATTTAATTGGAGTTTATGTTTGTATGTTTTATTCAGTTCTCTTAATATTTTATACGCCCTATCTTGTCTTCCATGTACATTTTGCTCAATATATATGTATATATATGTATCCCAGCTTTCTCTGTTTATTCTCCTGGTTTCTCTTTTGAGTCGTTTGTTTTCTGTAGCAACCTCGTCTGTTTTGCACTGTAACCACATTAAGTATGCTGCTCTTTTGTCTTTCAGCAATTTCGTTATATCTTCATTCCAGGTTCTTAATCCTCTCTTTTTATATCTTTTATTTCTTCTGCCAAGTACTTCATTTGCTGCTTGTATTACTACTTCTTTAACTTCTGTCCATTCTGTGTTAATATTATTGCTTAAGTTTCTCTGATCTAAATATTTCTCTACTCTTCTCTTATATAGGTTACTGTGACTCAACGGGTAAAAAGAAGAAAGGAGGGCTGGAATGCACATGTATCCAGGATGTCTGATGAGCAAAAGGTAAAATTAGTGAGAGATAATAATTCGGAAGGAAGAAGTAGTACAGGAAAATCGAGAAAAAGATGGAAATAGGGTTTGATTCATTCACAGAACAGGCGATTCGCCTATCATAAAGAGAAGAAGAAGATTTCAAACGAAGTTTCGAAATACACGTTTGTTCATTGTTACGTTGCACCTAATGTATTCACAGAGCCATTAGCATGTCGCGAAAGCCTTTTCTTAGTGAGGCGAATTCCATTTATACTCATAAAACGTCCCGAAGTAGGCATTTAATAAGCCATGAAGAGGTAAAGCAGACACGATTACAGGCCTCGAGAATGGGCTTAGAATGGCAAGCAGGACGGAGCGGTAAATGGGCGGAACGCAGGATATTTCCAGCTTTTATTGCGAGCATTATCATCCACTTTCCGGCAGAATATATCGGTGGTAGGAGAAACAGGCAGTGCGGCTTTACTACGTAACGAAAGGTTTATGGAAAATTGCCCATGGAGCTAGAATCATATTCATTGGCTTTTATTACTAGAAATATTTTTGTAATAGAATCCCAATCAACACAATAATTTGGAAAACGTTTTCTGTTTTGAATAATTTTTAGCATAATAATTGATCTCTCACGTTTACTGGTTCGAGATTAAGCTGACAAAAATATAATGCGTATAAAAATCTGACATTTGGATCTGCTTTCCCCTTGTCTTTAATTCCATTTTCTTATATTTCTAGTTATTTATTTAAATATATATATATAAATTTATTTGCATGGATAACAGCCAAGACTGGAGCACCTAATTTCCTGTACCTCGCAATACCAAAGTGGGCACTTTAACGAACGTATTGTGACTTTGTGGGTTCGTGAAATTAAAAGTCCAATTGCACAAACTCAAAATGTTCTTTATTTCCACCGAATTACGGTTGGAACACTTGCCGATTACATAGAATTACGTAGCGCACACAATTACAATTCACCAGTTAGTCTGTCGCAGGTCCACTGCACACTCACAATTACGTACAACTCCTCTGATACACGTACACAGTCTTCCAGTCCGTTCGCTAGCACGGCGCTCCTCACGGCTGCTCGCCAAGAACTGAACTCTCCCCCAGCCCGGCGCGTCGCTTATATAAGACCAACTGACTTATCTAGAAGGATCCGGGTTAAATGAAATATCCCGACTGTTCCAGACGTCAGGGGGAGGGTAAGGAGGCGGCCAGCGACCAGTGACACTTCCCTCACCGTCCCTTTCAGTGAACGCCACAAGATAAATGGGTGGGCGTAGCCTGAATGCCTCCTGTCGCCCATCCAGCTGCTAGCTGGCCGTACCTTCCGATATTTAGGTGACAGTCTCTATTGAGATAGGCTATCAAAGCTCCATGAACATTTCTTCCATATTCATCAGTTGATAACATTTTATGAATTAACCGCCATAATCTTAGGAAGAAAATGATTTAGACTAAATCATTTTAAGAATTTCATTATGAGCAATAATGATCATGCCCTATATTTCGCAAAACTTGAACTAGAAATTCCCAGACATATTGGTCGGCTCATGGGATTTGAACCGGGTACCTCCCGAAAGTGGGCCACAGAGGTTACCACCACAGCCATCCACAGCCGGCATTTGAACCAAAGATCTTCAGCTTTCCGCTCTGTTACTCTATCAAACTCTGCTACCTGGAAACATGCCGGTGCGACATTCAATTATTACCTACCATTTATTGACTTAATAGTATCAGCCGGAATCGTGCGCGGTTTGTTCCATAAGTAAACTGTACCTGCAGATGACCAGATCATAATAAAACAGGATAAAGATGACATAGATTATATGATTAGAAAATTAATAAATGCATTTAATGTAGGTGGACTAAAAATAAATATCATTAAAACAAAACATATCGTAATAGGAGGAAATTCGGAGGATCTCTAAGTAAAGTGTGAGTGTGTGGTGTTTTAGGGCCCGTCGACAACAAGGTCATTTGATGTGGTAATTAAATGTGCCGAACAATTTAAGTACAGATGTATTTTTTGATCTTGAAAAATGCAGAGCGATGCGCAGTGGCATCTGGACGAGTCCACTTCAGAACGGTTGCAACAAGAGGGGAGGGCAGGACAGTTGCGTACCAGTTGCGAGCAAGTAAGCACGTGCAGAGCTACTCGGTAACACTACAGCTTGTTTCAAAATGTGCTTGTCTCCTGGTTCCAAGAGAGCATTTATAAATGACGCCTCCTAGCAGCACATTAGGAAATAAAGTGCTACATTTAAAAACACGAGAAGTAATAACCAATATCCATAGATTTATAAAAAAGGAACAATGGTCTAGGTCAGCTATAAAAATCTGGGGAAGGGTATCTGAGGCAACAGTTGTGTCTGAAAGCAGTTTAGGAGAGTTATTAAGGAAAGAAAAGCCATTGGTGCTAGTGCAACAACGTCCTTCTCTATGCCCAGTAAACAAAGATTAAAAACATGCACAAAATCTAATTTGGATGTTTTAATTCAGAAGTATTTAGGCGAACTATGAATAATTTTTAAAACACAGAAAAACAAAGACCAACTTTGAAGAAAGTGCTTATGAAGCTTAAAAATTCTACTGACTTCCAAGGCAGTGTCTGAACATTAAGAAGAGTTATTTTGAAGCTAGGATTATTTGAAAAAAAAAAAAAAAAAAGCACTAAGCGTGACAGACAAATTTTAATCGAACATCGCACCATACGTGCAAAGAGGCTTAAGTATTTACGAAATATTCGGAGATATCGAAGTGAAGTTTATATGGATGAAACTTATATAACTACAGCACATACTAGACCATATGTCTGAAGTGAAATACGTTAGAGGGACTCTGCAGCGATATTGAAGGACCGACAGTCGTTTATCATGCCTGGTGGAGGAGAACAGGGTTTTGTTCCAAATGTCTATGTACTATTTAAGATCCAACAAATGCGTGGAGATTACTACCATAGTAAGAATTACAAGTTAGTTTATAAAAGCTGCGAAAACTGGCTTCGAGAATGAAATTTGTTTTTAGACACCTTATGGACCGCCCCCCCTCTCGTAATCTTACGCGTGTGACGCATTGTGGCGATAGGTGCACTATCTCCACCACAGTTGCTACTCATCCCTACCGCGCAGGATTCCTGTCAAGATAAAATAATACATCTGCACATAGGATCTATAATAGATAAGATTACCACTTGCGAAAAAGATATTATCATTGGGGTAAATTGTGCAAGGAAGGCGATTAGAAGTTTCAAAAGTCTTTTTTGGAATAGGAATTTCACTAGAAAGACTAAAGAACAAATTCTAAAAGCAATAATAGAACTTACATAGGGGTCCGAAAGTTGTTTCAAAATGTGCTTGTCTCCCGGTTACAAGATAGCATTTATAAATAACGCCTCCTAGCAGCACATTAGGAAATAAAGTGCTACATTTAAAAACACGAGAAGTAATAACTAATATCCATAGATTTATAAAAAAGGAACAATGGTCTGGGTCAGCTATAAAAATCTGGGGAAGGGTATCTGTGGCAACAGTTGTGTCTGAAAGCAGTGTAGGAGAGTTATTAAGAAAAGAAAAGCCATTGGTGCTAGTGCAACAACGTCCTTCTCTATGCGCAGAGAATGTACGAAAGAATATTAGCGACAGAAATGGATGGACTTCGAAGAAGTATAACGATATAAATGTTACAACATATCAGAAACGCCTACATTAGACTTGAAATGTACGCACTAGAAACTGTTATAGACAGAATGTCCAGTAGAACTCTACAGTGGTACGGGCATGTACAACGGATGCCGGAAGAACGGTGGCCCAAACAAGTCCTAAAGTGGGAAGTACCAGGCAGAAGAAAGTGGAGAAGAGCCAGAAGAACTTGGCACGAGGAAATATATGGTCATATAAAGAAGAGGGGCCTGGACAATGGAACGACAGGAATCTTTGAAAGCAGGGACCAAAGATGAATTGCTGTAAACTGGAAAGCCTATAAATAATAAATAGTAAATAAAAAATACCGCACATGTACTACACTGTTTTCGGTCGGCCATGTAAACAACTGCAGGCAGCTGCAGCTGCAGCAACTTCCTTACAGCTAGAGGAAACAAAACCGTCGTATTATACTACACCTTGACCTTGTGTCTGCATACATTTGAAAAGCAACCCTTCACTAGGCCTCGCCGTGGATCAGTGGGTAGACCGCTTGGCTCTCACCAAGGCGGCCCGTTTCGATCCCAGGTGGCCGCAAAGTGAGATTTATGGTGGACAACACGGTGATGGGGCGGGTTTTCTCCGGCACCTCCGGTTTCCCCCGCCGTCTCATTACACCGGTGCTCCATCTTCATCTCATGTAGCATCAGTGTCACCGCCTGCGGTGCCGTATGTAGTAAAAGCGGGCGTTAAACACTACACATTTCATTTCATTTCCTTCACTACTTCGCAGAGTATTACGTCACGTTGTTTTCGATATTTGCACTTCGATGGAAGTGCTGTACATCTGACGTCATTCATACTCTCTGTCCAACTAACTTGTATCGCACCTGAGAGCACATCTCTCCGGCTTTAGTGATTACCTAGAAACCCAACATTTCAATAAAGCTCCTACAAAATTATAGGTCGATATTGGGGATTTTTTGTTTATTTATTGACAAAAGGATGACATTACAGAGTAATTTACATGTTTTAGCTTTCTTTTAAATTCCATATTTAATTATCAATATATATTAATACAGAAAATTTAATGCTGAGTTTCATTCAACTATTTTCGTATTTTCACTAAATAATCATGTTTAGTTATGTTTTGTAATTAGCTCATAATTTGTTCCATGTGTAAAATATTTACAATATATAAATTTTACATAGTAGTTATTCAAAGTATTAAAATATTACTAAGTCGTGTTGTCTGTTGTATTGATGAATGTTCAAAATGTGTCTGAATTTTGTAACTAGTTCGCTTTTTGAGGGCATAAATGAGATCTGGATGCCGATATGGCATTGAACTCTTCAAACTCACTCACTCACTCACTCACTCACTCACTCACTCACTCACTCACTCACTCACTCACTCACTCATTCACTCACTCACTCACTCACTCACTCACTCACTCACTGGCCGCGTCGTGGATCAGTGGGTAGACCGCTTGGCTCTCACCAAGGCGGCCCGGGTTCTATCCCAGGCGGCCGCAAAGTGAGATTTGTAGTGGACAACACGACGCTGGGCGGGTTTTCTATGGGATCTCCGGTTTCCCCCGCCGTCTCATTACACCGGTGCTCCATCTTCATCTCATGTAGCATCAGTGTCATCGCCTGCGGTGCCGTATGTAGTAAAAGCGGGCGTTAAACACTACACATTTCATTTCATTTCCTTCACTACTTCGCAGAGTATTACATCACGTTGTGTTCGATATTTGCACTTCGATGGAAGTGCTGTACATCTGACGTTATTCATACTCTTGTGTCCGACTAACTTGTATCGCACGCGAGCGCACATCTCCCCGGCCTTTACTGATTACCTACGAAACCCAACATTTAAAGCGCTTATAGAATTATAAGCTGATATTGGGTATCTTTATTTATATTTATTTATTTATCTGTCTGTTGGTCTGTCGATCTATCGATCCATCCATCCATCCATCCATCCATCCATCCATCCATCCATCCATCCATCCATCCATCCATCCATCCATCCATCCGTCCGTCCGTCCGTCCGTCCGTCCATCCATCCATCCATCCATCCATCCATCCATCCATCCATCCATCCATCCATCCATCCATCCATCCATCCATCCATCCATCTATTGACAAAATGATGACATTACTGAGTAATATTACGTGTCTTAGCTTTCTTTTACATTCCATATTTAATTATAAATTATTAATACAGAAAATTTAATGCTGAGTTTCATTCAGCTATTTTCGTATTTTCATTAAATAATCATGTTTAGTTATGTTTTGTAATTGGGTCATAATTTGTTTCACGTGTAAAATATTTACATAACATACAATTTACATAGTAGTTATTCAAAGTATTAAAATATTACTAAGTCGTGTTGTCTGTTGTATTGATGAATGTTCAAAATATGTCTGAATTTTGTAACTAGTTCGCTTTTTGAGGGCATAAATGAGATCTGGATGCCGATATGCCATTGAACCCATCACACTCACTCACTCACTCACTCACTCACTCACTCACTCACTCACTCACTCACTCACTCACTCACTCACTCACTCACTCACTCACTCACTCACTCACTCACTCACTCACTCACTCACTCACTCACTCACTCACTCACTTAACCAAACCCACTCACTCACCCAAACCCACTCACTCACTCACTCACTCACACACCCACTCAAACCCACTCACCCACCCACCCACCCACCCACCCAAACCCACTCACTCACCTAACCCCACTCATTCACCCAAACCCACTCAGTCACTCACCCACTTACCCACCCAAACCCACTCACTCACCCACCCACCTAAACCCACTCACTCACTCACCCACCCAAACCCACTCACTCACTCACCCACCCAAACCCACTCATTCGCCCACCCATCCATCCAACCCACTCACTCACTCACTCACTCACTCACTCACTCACTCACTCACTCACTCACCCACCCACCCAAACCCACTCTCTTACCCACCCACCCACCCAAACCCACTCACTCACTCACTCATCGAAATACACTCGGTATTCTGATTGGTCAATCCCCTCTTCTGACTGACACTTGCTTTTATTTTAAAATGAATCTGAGAACATCTTGGTGTTTATTTAAGCAAATTCGAGTCAGTTGGGGAGTATAATGTATTGGTAGCTAATTTGGTTAGAGTAAGTGAGCAAACCCAAAGATCCTTGAACTATTAGTCTGATTCTACCTATGTAAAATATGTTAAAACATCTTTTCCTTCTGATCCTTGTGATGATTAAGTTACCAGCAGTATATTTACATTGCCATAACACCCACTACAACAGCCATCTGTCTCTCTCTTTCTACATCTGCATCCTATTCTTTTCTTGAGTGGGAGGAAAAGGAGAGGGAGGTGCAAGACTAAAGAAGGGGAGACAATGCGAGTCTAACGAAGATTAAAAGTACTCTTGACGAGTTGCCAGGAGGCTTGTGCAGGGGATTGGGGTCAAGTCGCCGTCAAGTCGAGGCGTTACCACCTGGTTCTACTTCACAATCAGTTTCAGACAGGCCCCTCACAGAAACGTTATTAAACAAACCGTCTGGTAGCGCAGTGTAGTTTTTCTCCAGTTCAGAAAACGTTTGCATATCTCTAGAAAACCAGCAGTAACAATTTTTAATTTCTCTTCCTCGTATTTAGAAGTTCGATATCGCGGTTAAACTTAAAATACCCTCCCCGATCAAGAAAAATTATAAAACCATAATGTGAATAAACACCAAACTTGAAATTTGAATTCAGTACCTGCCAAAGAACTTTTATTTTTAATTAACGTCCTCCAACATTAAATCTTATTCTACCGTGAATGAAATGGGTAAAATGTTGCTCAAATGAGCCAAGAGTTCATAGAGCTTAGAGTTACCCGATAATCATCTTTAGGGATAAGGTAATTCCCTCCCCCCCAAAAAAAAACTTAGACGTATAACTCATCCTCACCGAGATTCGAACTCGACACCCCTTAAACATGAAGCACATATGCTACCACTTATACTACAGGGGCTGGCCCTTTCAAAGGTATAACACAAATATGTTTCAGAAAATCTTTTTACTCCAACTATCCTTTCACAAGGAGAACTTTTCAAATGGTTTTATTTGTTGAAAAATATCTCTTAATGGTTTTTATTAAAATATATATTAAATAAGTTTTTAACCGAGTCGGATGGCTCAGGCGGATTTGTCTGTGGCCCACATTCGGAGGCCCGGGTTCCGTTCCCATGGCCACCTGACCCATGGATTTATTTTTTTATCCAAATTTATTGAACCCTATTTTACACAGTGGTATATTAGGGTTAGAGTTGATACAATTTTAACAAAATATTTTAAATACTAGAAAGAAGAAATGATGTTTTAATCTAATATACATTAATTTAAACTATTTCAGACGTTTAAACACTGAGTTTATAAACAACATGAAGTACTTATATTGTTGTGGCTTCATTAGCAAAGATGTGAGCGGAGCAGAAAATTCAGTTCCTAGAGAGTCTAGTTTGAATATTAATTCTTGTCTTTCTCTCCAGAAAATGGGACAACAGAAAAGGAGATAAACTACAGTTTGAAATTCTTCACCACACATGCACTCGGGGTTGGAGGTTAAGTGAAAGCGCGATAAGTATTCATCAAATTTACCATGTCCACTTAAAAATTGTCAAAACCAAATCTTGTACAAGTGTTTCCCAGTTTCCTCTGTCATATACTCTAGGGAAAAATAATGTTTTTGTTAAACTTCATTTGGAGCTGTTAGCCATTGTTGGTTCCATTATTCAAGAATATGTTGATGTATTATTCTCCTTACAGTAGAAATAGGACATAAAGAGTATGTCACAAGAAGATTGTATTCTGCAGCCTTCTTAGCCTAGCAATCAGCTCTCTCGTTACCTAAAATTCCACTGTGTCCTTTAAGCCATCCCATGCAAATATGTCCTGGATGGTTTTGAAGCAAGGTTCTGATTTCATGTGCTAATGAATTTAAATTGTATTTATCATTAATAGCAAGTAGAGCTGATTGTGAATCACTGTTTCCATTAACAGTACACCATTTTATAGCTTTTTTAATTGCTAAGAGCTCCGACTGGAATACAGCACATTCTGGTGACAATTTAAACATGCAGTGAGTTAGTTCCGTTTGGATTTCATAAACAAAAGCACATCCTACTGCAGATGCATTATCTTCAAATTGGTAACGCGAACCGTCTGTATATATGTAATAATCATACAAATTACATATTTCCTTTAAACAGGTTACAAAACTTGATGGATGTCCTGCTGTGGTAGGATGCTCCGGGATTTGTAGTTTTAAGTGAGACAGATAAGACGCACATTCACTTTCATGTCTTAAATTCGTAATAGTTGCTGTTGATAAACCAGTGAGAGCCAAATGTTCGATGTTAGCTATAATCTGAGCTGCATCAGTGGAGATTGTACGATATCCTCGTACAAAGCGATCTATTGATGCAGCTCAAATTTATTTCGGGAGTTTTTCTGGATCGTCAGGCGAATGTTGAATAGGTTAATTGCATCCCCGGAATTTCCTGTCCCTCCATTTCATCATTTCACATCAACTCTCATCTGGCGTTCTCTTTTAGGGCAGAAGTGTTTGTGGGATCTCGGCGTAGCATGGAAGGATGCTACGCTCTTGGTAAAATTTTCTCCTCCCGTAGGACGGTCTCCGGTCTTCTAACCCGGACTGGTGAAGCCGTTTCCCGACCGCAGTCGGGTAACCTGCCGGTTGTACTGGCCTACCGGGCAGTTTCCAACTGGTAAAATTTAGGAACCGTGCCCTCCTTGGGACGACTACCCTCTGTCTCCCCTTGCCTTATCCTTCCTCACGGGGATGCCTCACTGGATAAAGACTGGTCGCAGTACCGAATACCCTCCCTACCGTAACTCAATCCAATCCAAATAGGTTTGTATGACAAATAAAACATGCACGTTGAATTTTATTGAAATAGCTTGTGAAGTCTTCTTAGTTTGGAAGGAACAGTAGGTAGAATTAAGCATTCTGGGTAGAACTAAGCGATGGCGAACATGTGCTCTAGAAACAAATCTAATGCGTTACACTCAGATACACTTTTACTATCCATTCCATCAAACTATTATTTAGTTAGTTAGTTACTAACACTCCCCACATGGCAACCTTGGCCTTCGGGGTAACCTCACCCCACCAAGTGATGACCGGACCCATTTCTCAGGTGGAGGCACCCAGAGGGCGGTGTCCATTACCTCCGATGATAGGGTGATAGTGAAGATGGCGGTGAGGTGAGAGGACCTACAGTTTTTACCGTGGACTCCGAACCACGTTGGACATAGGGGATACTTCACGTGTGCTAGACAGAGGTGAAGGCGTGGATAGGGCCGACTTAAAATCGCCAACCCCAGAGCCGGGAATCGAACTCGGGACCCTTAGAACGGGAGCCGCGAACGAAACCACCGCGCTACCCCGGCGCCCTCAAACTATTATTTTAAAAGTGTATTATTCTTGTTTACTTCTCGTTAATCGAGATAAACATTTATAGAAATGCTTTTTTTTAATTTCCTACGTACAATGAAAACATGGGGAATATAGTAGGCTTAAGGAAACCGGGAGGTCGATGGACTTCAAAAAATCTATCTTTAGTTTTTAGTGTTAAAATTATATAATTTTTCAGCTTTTAAATGACATTTATAACATAGGGCGTCAGCTGGCATTAAGGCCCTTTAATGCATCAATTTAGAGATGGCCGCGCAATGACACGCCCACTTTCTGATCTTATGCATACACATTTCACTTAACATACTTCCAAAGCTTGAAATTTCTGAACTAACCCACTTAGAAACATGTGTTAAATTTTGATTTACTTGTTGGTCATTCTGCTTCCTGCTGCTTCACTCGTTTATTTCTCTATGGTAAACTTCCGGCTTATTTTTGCATATATATATTGGTGTTCGGCCGCGTTGGCGACACGGTTTGTCGCGAAACGGGCCGGTAACTGTAGGCTATCGCGAAAACGGCTGCACTTTTGCAGCGTCGCGAAAGTGCATTGGCGCACCGCCAGCATTTGCACTGTGCACTATAAAAGGAAGGATTTTCATGCGATATTTTGTACTCATCTTAAACGTCGTGAAGATGGCTAAACCTGTGACTCACGCTGCAACCCCTGCCGCTGGTTATTGGACCAGCGATAACTACGACGATGCAGTGAACTTTATTGTTCAGTTTCTGGAGCAGGAGCATTCGATTAAGCTGGTGATACACACATCTGCAGTGTTTCTGAAGGACGGTGAGGAGGTGATCGTTCACATTAGGACTTCAGTGGACACCATTTTGGACGTGGACCACCTACAAGTGCAGGACTTTTTCGGGGAGGTGTTTGCTAAGCTCACCGACCCCGATGATTTTCCCTCGGTAGCAGGGTCAGGAATGACCTTTCTAAGGTTGCATCGATGGTGGTTTTCCATGGTTGCCTGTCAGCCAAATAACGATGCAAATCCCACCACGAGGAATACGGTTAGCAGCGAAGTAACCATGTTGGAGGCTGATGACACCGATGGTCCGTTCCCGAACGTGATGGTGACAGCAAGAGCGGATACTCTGCTAGGATCTATCGCCCTCTGGCATTGCTATGTACCGGGTCACAACAAGAGACAACGCCTGCAGGCTGTTCGGCGGTGGATCCGAGAGGGTGGATGGGATGCGGCAACGACTGTGGGTGTTCACCTGTCCGAGCTCCCCGCTTGGCATGACCAGTGTAAGAGGTTTAACATTAGGTTATTTAACAAACGAGGTAATGTAGTGTACCAACGCGCCTTTGATACCGCAAAGGAATACATTCCCTTGTACTACACCGACGACCGTAGGTATAAGTTGATAATTAAACTGGATGCATTTTTAAATGACAGGTCGAGGACAATTAGAAAGTTTTGCGATTCATGCCTAAAATATCATACACCAGACGTATGCAGTACCCGCGTTGAAACGGTGGGAACAAATGATCTGGTAAGAATTACAGATAAACCGAACTGTTTCCATAATTTGGTATGTTACGCTGATTTTGAGGCCTACATTGATCAGGAGTGTAGGCACAAGCCTTCGGGGTATGGATGGTGTGCAATATCGAACCATGCAGTAATACATGAAACTCTTAAAACGGTTTTAGACTGTGACGATGTAGCGGTGGACTTTGTTGATGGTATCTGTACCTATATTCGCAAATGGTCGGTTGCGCACGATGTTCGCACCGTAGATTGTTGTATTTGTGGCAATAAAAATTGAAGGGGCGGACACTCATATATCCGGTAGGCGAAATTACATCGATGGTAGCTGTGGTTCCTATCACACCAGGTGTTGGATGGTACCTGAAAATTCCTGCCAGGTATACTTTCACAACTTTAAAGGCTACGACTGTCACCTGATCGTTCGTGCATTAATTGCAAAATTCGGCACGAACGTGAAGGTGTCCGCCAAAACATTCGAAAAGTTGGATGTAATATCAGTGCTCACGGAAAGTCATAGAATTCGCTTTATGGACACCTTCAATTACCTTGCCGCTCCACTTGCAAAACTAACGGATACTGTCACTCATTTCCGGTACGCCTCCCTGGACGCGACAGAAAAGGCTCCGTTCCCTTACGATTGGTTCGATTGTAAGGAAAAACTAGGATTTTCGCTGCCAACACAAGATAGTGCATGGTACTCCAAACTGAAGGGTGTGCAGCAGGATAAGGGGAAGGCTTTTAGAATCTGGTATGCGAAGGGTTTTAGTAGATTCGTGGATTATCACAATTACTATTTGCGTCTAGACGTGATGTTGCTTGCGGATGTGTATGAAACGTTTCGTAGCAATGCTTTTACCGCCAATGGTATAGATCCAGTTTACTTTCAGGGATTGCCTTCCTATACATGGTATTGTGCAGTAAAGCATAACCCCAATAGGATCCGAATAGTTAATAACAAAGACCTGTACACATTGATTCAAAAACAGATACGTGGTGGGATATCGCAATGTGGCTTGCGGCACGCACATGTTAAAAATGCTGATGAGTACATACTGTTTCTCGATATCAATTCACTTTATAGCAAGGTCATGACTTATAATCTGCCGACCAAGCTCCAGACGAGCGTGCCAGATTTGCCGCTTGACTGGTTGACCTGGGACCCCGCAGGCGATAAGTGTTTCATAGCCTTGGTAGACATTACCTATCCCACTAGCTTACACGATATGCACTGTGACTTTCCTCTCGCACCTGAGCATTACAACGACAGGCTGTGCACCACTTTACGAGATAAGAAGGAATACCTGGTTCATTCGTCCATATTGCAGTTCTATGTACAGCATGGACTTATCATTTCGAAGGTACATTCAGTTTGGATTTTTAACCAGGAAGCAGTATTCAAATCATATGTCGAGACGAATGTTGCCAAACGACGGGAACACAGCACTAACAAAGCTCTCTCGGACATGTACAAACTGCTTAATAATAGCCTCTACGGGAAAACGCTAGAAAATACTTTCCGATACCGACGTTTCGCAGTACGAACGGCGTCCACTGACGGTCCGTACGGTAGGCGAAATTCCTTCCTGTCTAAGGTGAGGAATTTTATTCAGGTTGGTAATTATTTCCTATGCGAAACAGAAAACAACGTAATTCCTTTAAACAAACCTGTGCAATTGGGGTTTGCAATACTCGAATTAGCGAAATTGGAGGTGTACCGGTTCTTTTATGAACTTAAGTGGAAGTTTAGCGATCGCGTGAGTTTACTTTACCACGATACGGACAGTCTAATATTGTATTTCAAAAACTGTCACGAGCATCCGTTGGTGACTATGCAGAACGACCAGAAGTTGGGCAAATGCCTGGATTTTGAAAGTGCACCGGTTGACTATGCAATTCATACTACGTGTACGCACAAGGTACCGGGATTGTGGTCTGATCAGGTAGGTTTTAAGAAAATAGTGGAATTTGTTGGTTTGCGGGCTAAGACGTATGCGGTGAGGTTCGAGGACGGTGATTCTCTTTCCAAGAATAAAGGAATTACCGATTGCGCTACAGTGTCCGGCTCTAGCACCAGAATTAGCTTTGAGCATTATAAGAAATGTTTGTTTGAAAACAAACACATTTTTGTCGACCAGTATTTGATCAGGTCACAATCCCACACCTTATACAGCATCTTTCAGAAAAAACTTGCATTAATATCTGAGGATAGGAAGCGTGTGGTACTGAAGGATAGGGTTCACACCTTACCTCACGGATATAAAGGTATCAAGTACGTGAACAATATGTGAAACATTATATTTTATTGTAAACTTTGTTTCTATACAATAAATTCAATGATTATGTAAGAAATGGAAGTGTTGTTTGTCCAATATAACTCTGTACACCTGACCTCAATGAACCTCTGGCCCTTAAGTGAGTCATATCCAATGGAGCCATGGCTGAAATCTCCTCATCCCTAAATATGAAGGAAACCTGAAATGATTGCTCCAGCATACACGAAGCACGCTGCTTCATCAGGGTGCCATTACTCTTGTGTATTGGCACCATGGTAAAAAAGTGATGTTGCAGCGGTTTGTATTGTGCATGGAGCCACTGATCTCCCAATGCAGCCGTACTTCTATGCATTTTCGGGTTAAAGGTACTTGGCCAAGGTGTAAAACCCACCTTCCACAGTGTCTTCTGTGTTTTCTGCTCGGTACCTTACCGTATTTTTGCATCCAAAACCCAAATGAAAGTTTTCATTATAAAATATGGGAAAGAATTCCAAAAACTGTGCATGTTGGGCCAAAAACTTAAAAAATTGGTGTATATGACAGTGTTATTTGTTATAATGATGGATGCAGTGGCAGGCATAAAGTAATGACAAAAATGGGTATAAAGGTTGGTTAAAATATGAGGGCAGCATATCTGAAAACAAAAGACGTGCGTCGACTCTGACAGGCAAAAAGAACAGCTCAGTTGCCTGAAAGTAGAGCTAGAAGTAAGAAAAGGAAAGAAAAAGACGAGGAAAACCTAACTGAGCAGGAATATGGAGCAGGCATGTTCTGAGAGTATGTATGCTGTCACGTGAACAGGCATAAAAGTTTCGGCACAAATAAGAAAACAGTCGGCGGATAAAGTAATTTGTACAATAAAGTTTCTGGGAGTGCAGAGTGCAGGAGACTTTGGCCATTTCCTCCGAGAGGAGCACGCTTAATCGTGATGCTGAATTTCAGTTCAGCTCCTATTGGAAACCGGCCTTAAAAATGGAAATCCGTCGGCTTAAACCACGAAGGCGTTTTTTCAAGTTAGGGAACAGAAAAACAGTCATGGGGCTAAATCCGGACTATAGGGAGGGTGAGGGATGTACTTCACGATGCAACAACATTGGCAACATGCAGCCACGCATTATCGTGGTGCAGCATCGAGCCTGCTTCACGGAAGTGTGGTCTTTTGCGCCTGATATGAACTTGCAATGTTTTCAGGACATCCCTGTAGTATTGTCCAGTTACTGATGTGTGTGCTGGTACAACATGCTGATAAACCATTCCATGAATATCAAAGAATGAAATGACTATAACTTTCCCAGCAAAAGCAACCACTTTTGTTTTTGGGGGGTTGGTGATGAAGGAGATTTCCACACTGAGCTTTGCTGTTTGCTCTCAGGATCAAAATGATGTAGCCAAGTTGCATCAGTAGTGATTACGTCTGCAAGGAACTCAGGATCTTCCTCTAACATCAACTTAAACTGCATGTTACCTCCATAGCAGTGGTAGGTGATACTGTACATATCTGAACTTGCCTGGTTCTCACAAGCGGGAACTAGGAGTACCTACAATGAAACTACTACGGCGTGTTTGTTTCACATTAAGCTAACAGAATATAATAAGATTGGATTTTAGTGCGAAAATGTATGACCGTAAAAAAATTGATAATTCTTTATTAAACAGCCCTCGTAGAAGATCTTCGTATGTTTTTGTACCGGTCAATTATTTCAATATATTTCTGCAAGTTCATGTGCAGTAGTTTAAACATGTGAGGGAGCTATACGTGTATGGACGAGGGCGGGCTACCGAACATCTTAATAGACGTCATCATAGCTAAGTAGCTTCCATCAGTAGGAGGGCGATTTTCTAATTCCTCTGCCCCTCTTCCCCTTTGGAAATGCAAAGTCATATCGCGCATCTTCAGACCCACCAAGGGTTCCACGCGTGGGGTGCTCCCAGATAAGACGACTTATACATAACTCTGGATTAGCATTAGGTTTTATGCTGCTGGGCACGAGAGAGAAAGAGATCAAGAAAGAAGAGGGAGAGCAGAATTACTTCGCTTGTTACGCTATAAGGCGTTCCCTCTTTTACCCGGTTCTTCTTAATTAACCCCCTCTGATCATTACATGTTTAATCATAACTCCTTTCCCTCTCTTCTATAAAGTGAATGGACTTAACATTTAAAATGCTCCACTGGGCAGAATAATAAGAGAAACGAAACCCTGTATTCAGAAAATGTTAGCTCTCACTCTTGTTTGCCACATTTAAGTGTATTTTCAACCAAGTAGATTATAATCATGCATAAGTATTTCTAGACAATGAAGCGACCAGGACGTGCATACTTAAATTACTTAATCGATTATAGATTCGCAGATACTATTAATAAAGCGGAATTATTACATGACATCTTGAATGTAATGATACGTTTGGCAGATGTTAAAATAGACGTTAACAAATGTAACAGTGCTAACACTAAAGTTAAATTTCTTGCATTTCACCAACCTGTTTTCTGAAAATGTTAACAAACCTGTGTTAACGCCAAGAAACTTGTAAATATCACAGTTATAGAAGGCTATGGATGATTTCCTGAACGTACTCCGATGCGTTTTTGTTTTCATTTTCGTCTGCACAATTGGCGGATGAACAAAATCATAAATAAAGCCGTGAGACAAATTTCTCATCGAAGGAGAAAGAATTGTTAATTGAATTGGAGACAAAGTGTAAGGATATCGTGGAAAATAAGAGGACAGATGTGGTGAATGTAAAAGAGAAAGATGTCGCGGGGAAAATATTGGAAACGAATTTAATTCAAATGCATGTGTCACTACTACAAGCACGAAACAACCTGTCAGTATTACGTAAATTTAAAACGAGGTGCGAAGAACAAGTGCCTTAAACGTTTCAGACGGGAGGTGAACAAAGTATTATCCATATAATTCAGTGAATTATAAAATCGCAAGGTTACTAATACTTGAAGCAAAGACGAGATCGGCACATTCCTTTCGATGTATAATCTAACTCATTATTACGTAAATTTAAAACGAGGTGCGAAGGACAAGTGACTTAAACGTTTCAAAACAGGAGGTGAACAATGTATTATCCACATAATTCCGTGAATTATAAAATCGCAAGGTTATTAATACTTGAAGTCAAGGCGAGATCGGCATATTACTTTCGATGTATATTCTAACTCATTATTACGTATATTTAAAACGAGGTGCGAAGGACAAGTGACTTGAACGTTTCAAGATGGCAGGTGGACAGTGTATTATCCACATAATTCAGTGAATTATAAAATCGCAAGGTTATTAATACTTGAAGCAAAGGCGAGATCGTCATATTCCTTTCGATGCATGTTCCAACCTCTCTTATACTTCCGCAGCAACCTTCATAGTAACATGTTTCGACAGTCTATACCTCCGTAAAACAATTTTCTTCGGATAGTTTCTCAAAATCATTTCTGCTCATAGGCCATACTCTATTACGAATGCCATTTAGACGGTCTTAAATATAGCAAATCGACATCAACAGCTGAGTTCATGCTCGCCATCTTGACTATTTACAATTTTTAAGGACTTAACATTAGCAATTCGGGTTGCCAGTTTAACATGAGATTTAACACGAGTGTTACGCTAACACTTGTTGGTGAAATGCAGTTTTTGTTTTAACTATTGCTAAACTCGTGTTAAGTCTTAACATTTGTTGGTGAAATCGGGCATAATAGTTTAATAAAATGTATCTTCTATATCTCATACTCGTACTTATAAAAACTGTATGAATAAAATGTCAGAAATACAAATTATATAGCTAGAAATGATGTAGAGGCAAGAATGTTACATATCCTAGGGATATGGGGCTGGAAAAGGGCTGGAAAAATGTGGATAACATTCATAGCGATTTATGAAACACAACCGTGGGTTTACTAGGAAGCTCACTACGTAAATGGAATAGCACAAGCAGATGTAGGGAAAGTGAAAGTTTTATAATTTACGTTCTCCAACGTTAAGTCATATCGGAAGATGAATAGAATGGGCGAGGTGATGCTCAGACAAGCCGAGGATCCATTGAACCCCATGGGCACGGACAGGTATAATCAACTGTAAGTAGCTTAAGAGGAGGGAATGGGGGGGGGAGGTGCAATGAATGTAATAAACTGTGTGGTAATTGGCATTAAATTCTGGTACTGAAAATAGTAGGAGGATTTTAAACTTAAGATTTTTTTATAGAGAAAGCAGATATTTTTTGGGTAAATAATGTCGCCAGGTCATTGTTGATTGGAGGCAGAGCGGGTAACAAGATCAAAGAGATCGCAGTGCAGTTTGGAGACAAAAGCTTGCCAAAATGGTGGGCGGGAGCAGACGGATTTTGTTCTAGCCGGTCTCGATTGTTTGAGAAATTTCTGGAATGTTAGAAAAACTATAAAAACGCAGCTTGCCTTCCAAAGAGAGTCAGTCAGTCGGTAATTGAACGCGTGCGGGTAAACGGCTGTGTTTGCTGAGCTTGTATGTTTTATTGTGTATGTGTACGAAGCGTATTTCTACGGAAAAAAGTACAATTTTTTGTGTTTGTAACTTGGACTTTTTATTTCACGAACCCACAAAGTCACAATAACGATAGAGCGATTAAAAGAAACGGGAGAAAATACAAATAAGAAGTAATAAAGTTTGCCATAATATATAAAAATAACGTGTTAAATATTAGGGCAAGAAACAGAAATAAAGGAGCTACAAGTGGAAGTAATAAATTATGTAAATTCTATGTAAAGTTTAAAGAAGATAACTTATTTATTGTTATAAATGACCTCAAGCTGTTACAACTCTTTTTTTGTCATGAGATTACAGCGATTACAGAAAAAATATACGAATTTAACGTGATAAAATATGTTATAAGTAAAACTATAACATGAAATATATCGAAAACTGTTGAGGCTAGAAAAAGATGTTTCTATTAAATAACTATTTTAAAGTTCTTAATATTTTTTCGAAGTATGAAAATATTGCCATGGTTAAAAAATATAGGTGTTTCCCACCACTGTTTAACTATGCACGTTATCTAGAAGTCAAGGCTGAGACTAGAAATAGAGGGAAAAACTTGACTCATTAGCACTAGGAGCCAGTTTTCAGAAAGCTTAGACGGAACACCCTCATGTCACAAATTCCTTTCTTTGCGAGAGTGTCAGTGCGGAAAATACCGTAGCGCTCATGAGACTGTGTTTACATATCTATAGCGAGTGTTGGCTATTATTGTCAACATTATTTAATATAGTCAGAATCCTCAAAATTTAGGGTTTAGTTCTTATAACATAATTCGGTTATTAAGTCAGCCAAACTAGAGACACAAACTTATTAGAAAACACAGTTCATACATTAAGAATTCAGTGATAATTTAGATATCTTGAAAGAAAGTCGAAAAAGAAACTGTTTATTAAGGAATTAAATTCACATAAAAAGGGCACAAATTTTGCTGATCTGGGTAGCCAGGCACGAAATTGCCTTACCTATAAAGAATTCTCGTCTTTATGGAAGTGTTTAGATAAACTATTTACAGTATTTTGTTATTTCATCTCCTGCTGGAATTGTATTTGTAGTCATTTGCATTTTGAAGCGTTTGATTGAACACATGTACCATTTTAAATTATGAATATTTCCATTCTAAACTTAGGGTACGCGTATAAATACAGTGATTATTCCGCAGTAATTTTTAAAATTTAAAGATACGTTTTTTGTAATTTACGTCCTCCAACATTTTGTCATATAGCACTAGCATTAGAAACTGTGAACAATAGATACCCATCTGAAGAATGGCTACATATCTACACAGATGGATCTAACTTGGACAACAACTCAGGAGCAGGAATTAAGTGTGCACTTTTCTCATTCTATCAACCAGCAGGATACCACACAACAAGTTTTGATACAGAAGCAACGGCTATTCATATTTCACCCCAAAACCTTCTATACAGAATAGATAACTTCAAAAATGCTGTCATACGTTCTGATTCTAAAGCACCATTATGTGCAGTAAGTTCATATAAAATGAGGTCAATCCAAATTAAAGAATGTCACAAAATGATCCAACAACTTCAAAAACTACAGAAAAGAATTATATTACAGTGGATACCTGCACATTGTGGAATTGCTGGAAATGAATCAGCTGATTTTCTTGCCAAAAAAGGTGCAAATTTAATTCAGAACAAAAGTAAAAACTTACCCTTTACATCCACAAAAAGATTAATAAAAACAAATATAAAAACAAACAAAACCAATCAATATCTAAAAGAGCCAAATATAAAATGTGGAACATTTTAACTAAAAATTCAGAAATTATTCCAGAAATCCCACGTAAAGCTGCAGTAGCAAATTTTAGATTACTTACGGAACATGATTATTTGGCCAAACACTTACAAAGAATAGGAATTTCTACAAGTCCAAAGTGTCCTCTGTGCAACAAAGAAGAGGAAATGACTTAAGAAAATCTTTTAACCTGTGAAGCCCTACCTGCCGGACCCACTACACAGAAATATTGGAGAGCAAGAGAGCTAATGGCTTCATTGCCAAAGCCTGGCATTTGATAACAAAGAAGAGGAAATGACTGAAGAACATCTTGTAACCTGTGAAGCCCTACCTGCCAGATCCAGTACACAGAAATATTGGAGAGCAAGAGAGCTAATGGCTTCATTACCAAAGCCTAGCATTTGACAACAAAGAAGAGGAAATGACTGAAGAACATCTTCTAACCTGTGAAGCCCTACCTGCTGGACCCACTACACAGAAATATTGGAGAGCAAGAGAGCTAATGGCTTCATTGCCAAAGCCTAGCATTTGACAACAAAGAAGAGGAAATGACTGAAGAACATCTTCTAACCTGTGAAGCCCTACCTGCTGGACCCACTACACAGAAATATTGGAGAGCAAGAGAGCTAATGGCTTCATTACCAAAGCCTAGCATTTGACAACAAAGAAGAGGAAATGACTGAAGAACATCTTCTAACCTGTGAAGCCCTATCTGCGGGACCCACTACACAGAAATATTGGAGAGCAAGAGAGCTAATGGCTTCATTGCCAAAGCCTAGCATTTGACAACAAAGAAGAGGAAATGACTGAAGAACATCTTCTAACCTGTGAAGCCCTACCTGCCGGATCCACTACACAGAAATATTGGAGAGCAAGAGAGCTAATGGCTTCATTGCCAAAGCCTAGCATTTGACAACAAAGAAGAGGAAATGACTGAAGAACATCTTCTAACCTGTGAAGCCCTACCTGCCGGATCCACTACACAGAAATATTGGAGAGCAAGAGAGCTAATGGCTTCATTGCCAAAGCCTAGCATTTGACAACAAAGAAGAGGAAATGACTGAAGAACATCTTTTAACCTGTGAAGTCCTACCTGCCGGACTCACTACACAGAAATATTGGTGAGCAAGAGAGCCAATGGCTTCATTGCCAAAGCCTAGCATTTGACAACAAAGAAGAGGAAATGACTGAAGAACATCTTTTAACCTGTGAAGCCCTACGTGCGGGGCCCACTACACAGAAATATTGGAGAGCAAGAGAACCAATGGCTTCATTGCCAAAGCCTAGCATTTGAAAGCAACAACAACATTTAGTCATATCGGACGATGAATGAAATCGGTGAAATTATGCTCCAATGAGTCCGTGGACCATGGAGCTTAGTGTTACCCAACTTCCGTCTTTAAGGATAAGGGAAGACCCCGGAAAAACTTATCCAGGTAACTAAACTTGACCGAGATTGGAACTCGGAACCTCTTGAACGTGAGGCAGACACGCAACAGACAAGGATTGTGAAACAGGACCCCAGGCAGTAGAGAAATTTTCATAATCATAGTTCTTGCATATTTTAATACAATTGACGCGTAAATAGAGGTATAGGTTATACAGAGAAAGGAGCATCTCCCCCACTGCGATCCGTACATATCTATTGTGATTACCACCCCCAGAAGGAAGGGTGAAGTGAAGAATTCACAGGAGAGTATAGGCCACAGAGACACATGAGAGCTAGGAGCACTCCAGAAAGATCAGAAGGGTTCGAAATGAAGGCGATATATTGGATAGGAAATGGCTTGGTATGAAAATTCAGCCCAGCAATCGTCTATCGAACAGGGAAAACCACGATACAGCCAAACTTCCCAAATAAAAGCTCCAACGTTTTGTGGAGTCACCTTACACGATAAAATGTATGTAAATATATGAGCTGAATCGTTCCTGGCGGCGTATATGTTCTAGACGTTCTCGGGCTTCGAGCCAGGTAAGCAGATGTTGTGACATCGACGTTTCGGGAGCGTACATCTCTCCCATCTTCAGGATGTTGAATGAATTAGGACCAGCAGACCAGCAGAAGACACGAGTCGTCCAGGTTTACCTGGACGGAGTGTTTGCTGCCCAACACCTAGCCGCTTATTGCGTCTTTATCTGGGCAGTATAGAAGAGTCATTATTGTCTCAGGCGATTGTTTTTGGCAGTGGACATATCTAGCCTTTGTGTGCACAGTCGCCCCGTGTAGGGGGAATGCGCCAATGCTGGCTGCGCTCTTCCGCCTGCCTGGGAGGCATCTGAGCACAGTCCGCTTAACAGGCTAGAGGGAAAGGAACAGTGTTAAGGTATTGAGTTTACCAAGCCCATTTCTGGGCTTAGGAGGTTGGAGTCAGGGGGTGGGGGGTGACCCATATATATACTGCTCGCCAAGAAAATGACGCGGACCAATCAGCGAGTGGGCTCGCGTTGGTGAATATGACAACCTCTCAGAAAACACTGCTGCTCTGTGGCTGCTCAGTAAGCCAGATCTGTGTTTCCACCCCAGCCCTAAGTCATTCAACATCCTGAAGATGGGAGAGATGTACGCTCCCGAAACGTCGATGTCTCAACATCTGCTTACCTGGCTCGAAGCCCGAGAACGTCTAGAAGTTACGTAAATATGTTTAATGCGGGCATCAAAATAGTATTAGGATCTGTCTTACTTCTTTTCTAGCATCACGCCAGTTATTAATATATTTACAACTGTGATTAGTTGATGGTTATTGCAGACTATTTATTTCCGTTTCATCTATAAACTAAATCCACAACATTTTCTAATTAACAACAGTACACACAGATTAGCTATCAGATATAGGTGTAAATCTGTGAAAGTAAGTTTTCTTTTTCGTATTTTCTGGGGAACTAATACTAAATTCTTTCCGCAAATCCACTTTCTCCCTTTTGTTTTTGTTTAAGGAAGTGCTTATATTAGAGAAACCCTAATGCGTATAAGAAAGGGGGGAGGGTTGGAATGGTATCCTCTTTGATGGCTGTTGTACCCGGTAGCAGTTCACATGTGTGTGCAAGAGCCAACTAATGTGTTATATCCAACTCCTGGCGGACCCTAGGGACGATATAAGGGATTTCCTTCTCAGCTGTTGCCGAAGGGAAACAGGAGAAGCACCTCCACGTGTCTTAACCAGAAAGGGAAGTAGTAAAGGAGCGTTGATGGCTTTTCGCATTACGAGGAGGGTAGAAACCACTTGGTAAGTAACCTTAAGTAAACTAAGCTTTCCGATGCAGACTAAAGCTTCTGGATTCAAATCAATGACATCACTTCTGAGAAACATTGAGCGGTTCAAACATGTCCACCTTAAAAATAAGACCTGAAGCTTTCCAGGCGACGAATACGCTCACTTTCTTCTCGGGCAGTCAGCCAGGTGAAAAGATGATTAGATATCAACGTTTCGGGAGTGTACGTCTCTCCCATCATCAGGTTATATATAAAATTTTATAACCACAAATAAAATACTGGATATAACAGAACTATAAACAAAAACAAAGACAAAACACTATCTAAATTCGCATTACTGAACAAAAGACGGTTTTTAGTAAATTAAATGCCAGGTCAGGAGATGGCGTGAGTATAGGAAATTGTTATTAATAATAACTAAACACTAGTAACACCATTTCACTATTTACTTAACTTATTTAAATTCTGGGACCGGTTTCAAAGCAAAACATCTGGTTCATCCTCAACCACTCAGCTTGACACTCACCCACTAACTGACTGACTGACCGACCTTGACCACTACCGAAGTTTGAAGAGTAGCTCCTTATCTAACTGCCATCTACCGGGGACAACACAACCTTATTGATGACATCTATAGGAGGGATATCAAAATTCATTACACGATCCTTATTTTTCAAAATAAATATCTTCTCCCAAACCATTAAATCTATCGGTTCTTTCAATTGTTTCAATAATTTAACTTCTGGATTTACTTCATGATTATATGACCAAAAATGATCAGCCACTGATGTGTACACTCTTAAAAAAGTAAAAGAAGATTATATTTAAAAAAATTTACTTATCATAAATGGGCAAATAAAAAGTTCCAAAAATTTTCAAAGAAGTGGGTATAATACTAGCACCTCATAATAATTACAGTATAAAGAATTTACTACAGTTTTCTAAAAAAGACAAAATTTCAGACAACAAAAACTCTGGTATTTATCAAGTTAACTGTTCAGAATGCGATAAGATCTATATTGGCAGAACCAAGCGTAATTTAGAAACCAGAACGAAGGAACATTTTAGAAATATTAAATATAGACAGACAGAGAAATCGGCAGTGGCTGATCATTTTTGGTCATATAATCATGAAGTAAATCCAGAAGTTAAATTATTGAAAGAACTGATAGATTTAATGGTTTGGGAGAAGATGTTTATTTTGAAAAATAAGGATCGCTTAATGAATTTTGATATCCCTCCAGTAGATGTCATCAATAAGTTTGTGTTGTCCCCGGTAGATGGCAGTTAGGTAAGGAGCTATTCTTCAAACTCCCGTAGTGGTCAAGGTCAGTCAGTCAGTCAGTTAGTGGGTGAGTGTCAAGCTGAATGGTTGAGGATGAAGCAGATGTTTTTATTTGAAACCGGTCCCAGGATTTAAATAAGATAAGTAAGTGGTGAAGTTGTGTTACTAGTGTTTAGTTATTATTAATAACCTACTTTACTTCACTGTCAGGAGCTTCAGTTTGTTACATAGAAAATTGTGTCAAAGAAACGTAACTACTTAACACTATTATCAAGCTGTAATGACCTTTGCTTCTTAATTCGACGGATTTCCATTTCTAAGGCCGGTTTAGAGGAGCTGAACTGAAATCCAGCATCACGATTAAGCGTGCTCCTTTCAGAGGGAATCGCCAAAGCCTCCTTAATTCTCTGCTTCCATTAACCGTTGCATTCTGCCAAGATGGTCGTCTCCCGAAAATTGGCTGTATGGTCGTTAACAAAACAATGCTCTGCCAGGCCAGACTTCTCAGGTTGCATTAAACGAATGCTCCGTTCATGTTCGGTTATTCTAGTAGCGATGACCTTTTCGGTTTATCCTATATATGGAGAATATATATGAATGTGGGGCACCCCTGCTATGGCATTGAATTTTTCAGTCTGACTCTATGTATCCATACTTTAGCCTACACATGGCCATTGTGTAAGAACAATTAATTTCCATTAATTGACCTAATAGTAGTTAACTATAAAGCCCGGGCCTTAAAGTACTTATACGTTGTAAGTCGCCATTAAGGCAGTTGTCTCATGTGTTTATGAGAACTCCTAAGTGGTTTACCGGGAGAAACACGAGTCAGTTGGAGGATTTAATGTCATGTCAGCAGGTTCGCCGTAGTAGCTCAAGGGTTAGAGCGGCCTGACGGCAACCAGAAGACCCGTGGTTGAAATCCGGGCTATGGCATTGATTTTTCAGTCTATCTTTCCATAGTTTAGCCTACACACGGCTAGTCTGAAGAACGATTGATTCCCATACTGCTGGGAATGGTACTAGTGTCTGCGTTATTTCTAGGGGGCGTAGGAAAAAAGGCAAAAGCTGTAAGATCAGATGGCAAGGAAATTGTGATCAATGTCCATAAAGTTGTTATAGACGTATATGAGGTCCTAAAATGCAGAAAGCTAACTTCATATGTGTCGAGCACAGTGTGTAAAGAACTCAAGCGGAGGAAAATTACTGACAGAACGGCCAATGTGTAATGCGATTACCTCCGTATCGTTATTCCTTTATGCTGTAGAACTTATATGGGCACATATGATGTCCTAAAATGCAAAAAAGATATCATTTAAGCTTAGTGACGTAAAAGTATTGTTTGATAGTGTAGTAGGGAAGGTATCCGAACAAATCCGGCTGGGAGTTTATAATTATGTTGAAAAAATAGAACAGTTTTAGTTGGAGAAAGATGGTTTAATAGATGAAATCAGTGATATCTTCATAATTAATCTAGAAGAAGATTCAAATTGTGTATGTGAGAATCATTTTGAAATTTCTGACAATGAAGAAGTGGAACAGGGACCAAATTTGGAGTACGAACAAAGATCATCTGCCACTGATGTGTCCATCCTGTATGGCTGGCCATAAAATACCAGCGGGTTAGAAAGAGATCGTGAGAACACATTTCTTTTTCCTTCTACAAACCAGGGGTCAGTTGAATCACTTACTCTCCCACTTGCTGTACTACGCTAGAGATGACTGACTCTTCGTCTTACATTTGGATCACTTGATGTTCTAATGTACACTTTCGCAACTGATGTGACTATACATTTCCACCGTACAACTGCGAAACCTTATCTTCGTTACTATTATGTATTTGTATTTATTTCTCATCTTTATTCTACATAGAATTTCATTGATACATTGACATTTGTAACATTTCTTTCACACAATAACAAAATGACTTATTCACATCTAACATACCCTTCCTACCTGCTTGCCGCAAGTCTCGGTCTCAACACACATAACTCCTGGTTTTCCGTGTATTGATGACCCTCCTCTCCCTTGTATCCCTCGTTCTGGTTTTGCAGCCCTTAATTGTTATTTATTCTTCATCAATCTTAACCATTTCTCTGTAATTTCCCCAGATATTCACCTATATTTCTTACATTCTTTTCTCCTTTTACAAATAACATTTTTTTTATTATTAATACCTCCCTCCCATCCCTAAAACTGTCACACTTTTGTTGGCAAATTTGTTCTCTCCGTATCTTTGTTTGTTTGCAATAAAGTATACTATGCCAATCTGTATCCTCTTCTCCACACATTGGACATTTCCCTATAACCTTTTCATATCTAATACCTTTCAAATTTCTAACTCCTGTCCTTGCCCAGACAAATCCTTCTCGCCCTAACTTATTACACACATCTATGTACTTCTCCCTCCCCCACACTGTCTTTATTTCCCTGTATGTCCTCAATGATCTTTTCTCCCTTACACTGGTAAATATAACTTCGCTATCTAAATCTGCCAGCCCTAATTCTATTTCTTTCCAAAAGCCTCTATAATAATACTCCTCGTTTCTCCAAATATGTCCCATTCCTATCAGTTCCCTTACTTTTTGTGCCCAAGACTCTCCCCATTTGTTTCTCATCTGCAAAAGAAAACATTCCTTGATAATATTGCTTTCCTCCAAATTAGCAACTCTGTATAGATATTTCAATACCCTTGAGACAACTTTAACCCTTGTTGAATGTCTTCCCAACTCTAATTGTGCTGCCCCATTGGGTGAAGCTACCGGTAAGCCCAAAATATATTTACAGAGAGATCTGTTAGTAACGTCCACCTCTTCCCATGCTTCATCCATTCCCCATATCTCTGCCCCATGCAACATCTTATTTTCTACTATGACAGTATTGATCCTTTCCAGCCATTTGACTTTGTCAGGTAATTTCCTTAAACATGCTCTTACAATACTCGTGGCCATTTTCCTTCTGCTAGAACCAATTTTTTCTGTTCAGTCCATTTACCATCTTACTATTATGTAAATAATTCAGATTTGAAAATTAGTATTCTGCTATTTTTTAAATCTAGATATGTCAGTAATAGAAACATTTCGTAGGCAAGAATTAAACTGGTGTTATCTTCTTGCATATTCTGTGGGAAAGATTTTACAGCTCTACCACGAGGCAGGCGTCATAGAAACAGAACGAGCCGGAAGTGCTCGAGGACCCAACGGACCAGATAATGTGAACATTGCTTCAAAATTGTTGCATATTCCTTCACAGAGAGGGACGTGCTTAAAAATGGCGCACCGTCGAGAGACGCGCTTTACATGAAAAATTGTGTTCTCCAGTCCTTTGTATTTCCCGCTTGCATTCATAGCACAATCCTAGCACTGTCCGCAACAATTCTGCATATTTAAGCCTAGTCGCTGCGAAAAACACAGAAGGTGCGGTGCAGCGAGATAGGCGCGCCTTGTTTACAAGCCTGTAGATACGATAACAGTCGGATAGTGTATCACTGAGATAAATGGCATGCCAAAACAGATAAATTTAGAACATTATGGTAACATCTTGATTGATCAAGAAGCGAGGACTCGCCAAGGGCAGTCGTAACAGATGTAAACAGCTGTAAAGTGTTGTTGTAACGAGAGTTGATGTAAACAGACGTAATCAGAACGCTGCTGTGGTCATCGAATTTGGTTGATTGTGAATGTGTATATGACGTAATTCTGCGGTCATCTTGAAGGAAGACATGGTTGTCCCCGCGAGAAAGGAGGTGGTGGTGACGGTGCGACTGGAAGGAAAGCAAACGAAGAACATGAAGCCTTACTAGAAGACGCCTGTTCACGGACTATATGTAGCCAGAATATTGCTGCCGTGCCGAGAGGAGGTGCCAGTGAGGCTGCTTAACCTAGCAGACACCGATCACTATATCCAGGACGGAACGGAGCTGGGGACGTGCGAGCCCGTGTTCAGCGTAACCACAGTCGACAAGACACAGGAGCCGTTGCCGACGCAACACCTGGGGCCCCGGCTGGAAGGTTTATTGGAGAGGGTGGCCAACCACCCGACCGCAGAAGAGCTCGAGAAGGTTCAACAACTGCTGAGACGATACCGGCAACACCCTGTCCAAGGCAGAGGAAAACTACTGCGTCACCCGACGAAAGTAACTGGCGGAAGTAAATACATTGGCGCACTTCAACAAGTACATGTACGGTCAGCCATTCTAACTGAGGAATGACCACTCCAACCTCACCTGGCTACTTAGCTTTAGGAACCCGGAATTCCAGACAGCACGTTGAGTCCAGAGGCAGCAGGAATACGATTTCACCTCGGAACATCGTAGAGGGAAGAGCCATGGCAACGCAGATACCATGTATCCCGAAGACCCTGCCCAGAAGAGTGTGGCCAGTGCACAAATGTGGAAGAGAAGGGGCGTGTCGCAGTAGCCAGAGTGGTCATGGCAGTGCTTGCGGATGGCTGGGATAGCGCAGGTCTGAGGAGGGAGCAGCTGGCGGACGCAGACTTGGGGCCACTCTTGAAAGAAGTGGAGGCAGGGACAAGACTAACCTGGGAGGACACCGCACCAAGGAGCGCCACATACAAGTCGTACTGGGCCCAGTGGGCCTTATTGAAAGTCAGAAAGGATGTGCTGTTCCGGGTATGGAAATCGCCTGATGGGAAGACGCACACAGAACAGTTTGTACTTCCCCGAAGTAAGGTCCCGGAGGTCTTGGAGGAGGTGCATGCCAGTACTTCAGGAGGACACCTGGAAGCAAACCGAACAATCGGCAAACTTCGACAGCGCTACTTCTGGCTAAGACTCCGAGCAGACGCTGAGAAATGGCACCGTCAATGCCACGTGTGCGCGGCGAGTTGCGGCCCCCAGTCTAGAAGCCGGGGTCGCATGCAGCAGTACAACGTCAGAGCACCATTTGAACGGATCGTCGTAGACATAGCTGGGCCATTCTCAGTGTCCGACCGCGGCAACAAGTACCTGATGGTGGTCGTCGACTACTTCACCAAGTGGCCGGAGGTGTATGCTATCGGTAACCAGTAGGCAAAGACAATCGTGGAGCAAGTGTTCTGCCGATTTGGAATGCCCTTAGAGCTCTACAGCGACCAGGGTACCAATTTTGAGTCCAACCGATTGAAGGAGGCACTAAAAAGACTTGGGTTAACAAGACCCGCACAACACTTCCACATCCCCAGTCGGATGGCATGGTTGAAAGCTATACAAGGACCTTAGAAGAACACCTGAGGAAGGTCGTGGCAGCCGTCGGCGAGACTGGGACGTCAAGGTACCACTGTTCTTGCTGGCCTACCGCTCGTCAACACACGACACCACTAGGTTGGCTACAGCCAGCTTAATGTTCGGCCGAGAGTTACACCTCCGCTGTGATCTGGCTTTGGCGAGACCTCGGAAGCAAAGCAGGCAGCAACCGAGTATGTGGAGAACCTGGTAGACCATCTGCACATGCATGAGATGGGTCGTCAGAACATCAAGAAGGCGAGCGACGGCATGAAGACCCGATACGATAGGCAATCCAACAGCCAAGGGTTCCAGCAGGGTGGCCTGGTCTGGTTGTACCGCCCTACCCGGACCAAGGGACGCTGCCCGAAGCTCCAGCAGCCATGGCAAGGACCGTACCGGGTGGTGAAGAGGATTAAATACGTGGTCTACCACATCCAGAAGGTGCCCGAGGGAAGGTGTTGGTGGTACACTTGCATTGTCTGGTAATTTACGATGGTGCTGTCTGGGACGACCAATCTTGAGGAGGGAGCAGTGTCGTGGCGAAAAGCACAGAAGGTTCGGTGCAGCGAGATAGGCGCGGCTTGTGTACAAACCTGTAGATACGATAACAGTCGGATAGTGTATCATTGAGATAAAAGGAATGCCAAAACAGTTAAAGTTAGAACATTATGGTTACATCTTGATTGATGGAGAGCGTTTGGTTTCTTGATTCTTCTAGAACAGTCTGGATTTATCAGTGGAGATATTTATCGAAGGGACGACTCGCCAAGGGCAGTCGTAACAGATGTAAGCAGCTGTAAAGTGTTGTTGTAGTGAGAGCTGTTGTTGTAAACAGACGTAATCAGAACGCTTTTGTGGTCATCGACCTTGGTAGATTGTAATGTGTATGTGACATGATTCTGCGGTAACTTGCTACTGTGAGTGTATTTCTACGCTATTAAAGAAGGTTCTAAATTTCTACAACTCGGACATTTAATTCTACGAACCCACAAAGCCACAATTGGTGTCAGGAAGTGGAACAACGAAGACGGAAGCTGTACATTACAATTTGTCCGCGACGATGACCGACACACGGGAAGAGCAGCCGGAAGAACGAGTAAGGCCCGGCGTGGCGAGGAGTACGTCGGCGCCATCACCACCATCCTCTCGAGTGCCACTGCGTGCCGTCAGCTGGCGTATGGATGACAGCCTCATCGCGGATGGTTGGGTGAGAGGAAAGCCGTGTCGCGTGCCGGAGGACACCGGGGCAGTCGTGACCATTTTAAGACCTGCCGTGGCCAAGGGTTTGCCGTCGAGAAAACCGAGCCGACCATACCAGCTGGTAACGACATCGGGTGACATCTTGCTTGTGGAGAGGGAGGCTCTGCTGAAGTTGACCTTGGGATGGAGTGTCGTGCGTCTGTGGGTGTTCGTCGCGAAGGTGGCTTGGGAGGTGATGCTGGGATTAGATGCCCTCAGGAGCCACGAGGCAATGGTCGACGTCCGCAAGAAGGTCCTGCGGCTCAATGGAGAAGAGGTCCTGCTCCGGAAACCCGAAGAACGCCTTGGAATCTGCAGGGTCATCTTGAAGGAAGACAGGGTTGTCCCCGCGAGAAAGGAGGTGGTGGTAAGGACAGCGAACGAAGAACATGATGCCTTACTAGAAGACGCCTGTGGACGGACTATATGTATGGTACTGTGAGTGTATTTTTACGCAAATACAGAAAGTTTTAAATTGCTACAACTTGGACTTAATTCTACGAACCCAGAAAGTCACAATATTGAAGAAAATGGTTGCCTTTGTTAATGACGTTTTGTAGAACTCAACGTGTCTCAAGCTCTTTAGGAACAACTTGCAAGCAAAGTGACGTTTATTTTCTCATCTTATCAGTAATTTTATCCACTACTAAGCTAAAGTAACTGGAACCTTTATGCTTTATTTATCAATAAACGAATTGCTCTGCTATAATTTCAAATACAAGGGTGGGTAAAAAAGTAACGTCCCCTATTTTTTCCCCTTAAATAAGTAAGTTATGCAAAAACTTTGAATTTCGCGCAATTCCTCAAACCTTCTTCTCAAATCTCCTGCAGTAGTAACTTCCTAAGTCTACAGGTGGCAGCACTGCATCCTCTTGCAAAATGGCAGACATCGACATTCGTATTAGACAGCGTTCTGTGATTGAATTTTTGACTGCGGAAGGTGAAACGCCAATTCGGATTCACGAAAGGCTAAAACATGTGTATGGTGATGCAACGGTGGATGTCAGCACTGTAAGACGATGGGTTCGTCGCTGTAACGAAGCTGAAGGGCAAACACCATTGACAGATGAAAAGTAAAGCGGCAGGCCGGTGACTGCAGTGACTCCGTGCAAAATTCATCGAGTCGATGACATCATTCGTGGTGATCGCCGGGTAACAACAGGTGAATTGTGTCGCATTAGCTCCCTCAGTAAAGGCAATGTGATGATGATTATTCAACAACTGGGTTACTCAAAAGTTTGTTCACGTTGGGTACCAAGAATGTTAACCACCCAAAACAAAGAAACAAAGAAAACAATAGCCTCCGAACACTTGCAGCGCTTCAATTTGGAGGGAGAGGAGTTTCTGGAAACAATTTTTACTAGAGACAAAACGTGGGTTCATCTTTTTGATCCTGAATGAAAGAGGCAGTCAATGGAATGGCACCACAAAACGTCAAAACTCGGCGGTCGGCAGGGAAAGTTATGTTGACAGTGTTTTGGGATGGAGAGGATGTGCTTATGATTGATTTTTTGGAGCAGGAATGCACAATAAATTCTGTCTAATACGTCAGAACTCTCAAAAAGCTGAAGGTACGTCTTCGCCGAGTTCGCCCAATAAAAACTATGGCGGATGTTCTTCTTTTGCGTGATAATGCAAGGTCACACACCAGCCGTTACACCAGTGCAGAAATTGAGAAATTGGGATGGCAAGTCTTACCTCACCCCCCATACAGCCCTGACCTGGCATCATCAGACTTCCATCTGTTCGGGCCACTAAAGGAAGCTCATCGTGGGATTCATTTTGAAGATGAGGAGGCTGTGAAAACGTCCGTGCGTCAATGGCTTAGGAAGCAAAACCGTGTGTTTTACCACACTGGAATACATGCGCTGGTTAAAAGGTGGACCAAAACTGTGGAAAAAGGACGGAGATTATATTGAATAGTGACAAATTAATCGTGGATGCTGTAGTTTTCATGCTATGTAAATTGTATTCAATTTTTTGGCAATTAAAGGAGAAAAAAATAGGAGGCATTAGTTTCTGACACACACTCGTATTTTGTTTTCTGCTTTGTGTGACATTCACTAAGAAGATTGTCTTTCAGCATATTACTTAAGTTTTAATGAATCTTCAAATCTGAATTGCAACAAGCAATGAAAAATACGTGTTCTTTCACTATGCAATGTGGTAGGTAACCCTTGCAATAATTTATGACACTAGAATTTGCAAGATTCAGACTACACATTACGTTAACTCTACTCTGCTTTGTCGCAGGTTTGGAAGGTTCTGTGGCATTCGGAAGTTTCATGGTTAGTAATTTTCTTAAAGCAAGTTACAAATTGGAAATGAACAAGGGTCGTTTTTGGTGGAGATACATAACAGTTCTCTTTGTAATTGACTTCCTTATATGCTATACAGAATAACACTCTGATTTGTTCGGGGGGGGGGGGGCAAAGAACATAGATGCTCACTCTGCTCTGAAACATGAAAAGTTCTACCAAATCTCACGTTTCTTTAATTTACTATCGCCAACTCCTAAATAATTTGGCCTGCCTTGGTAGCGTAGATGATAGCACGTCTGCCACACATTCAAGAGGCACGAGTTCGAATCTCTGTCAGAGTGAGTCACCTGCATAAATTTTTTCCGGGGTTTTCCCTTATCCTTACACGTCTTAGCCCGAAAGCGCCAGGTTTTCGCTTCAGAGAACTTCTTGGGTGGCATGCACTCGATCTGCTTAGGATGTTTCCTAGGGGCGAGCGGGTGCATCCTTCTTGGTTGTGGGTAGTACATGACGTAGACCTTTCTATGACGACGCACAGCAAGTCTACGACGCCAACGGAGAGTATATGCAGGTTGGTTTATGAATTTTTATCGGGTTATAACGATTTCAAATTTATTTATATACCGACGGGTTTAAGAGCTCTAATGGAGTGGGATGTGCATAAGTCCATGGAACCGAACCCTTTACATTCGGTCTCCATGGCAGCACATACATCTATAGTGCAGAACTCTACGCCATATATCGAGTCATTGAAAATATTCGTCGCTAGAATTTAGGTGATTGCGTTTCCCTCAGCGCACTTCAAAGCCTTCGTGAGCTGTACAGCCAACACCCCCTTGTACAGCGTATCCAATTCCAAGTCGAATTCTGACAGGCTGTTAACAGCCAGAAGGTTTTTGCTACGTACCCACCCAGGTTTTGTGTCTGACCGCAGGTTGATAATTTAGATGGTTACAGGATGATGTGGGATTATTTGTTGAGGAAATTTTTTGAGATAGCTTTTCGCTCCTCTTTAATTTTGTACAGGATCCCAAACCGCTTTTTTGTTTACACCCTGGTGTTTTATTTTGCTAATGTGGGATAAATCTTGTAGTCAAACAGCTCGTTTGGAGATTTTGAAATTCAGCTTATGCTGCTGTATGGATTAGCTCCTTTGGTACCTCAGGTGCCCACATGCCATACGGGGTACCCGGTAAAGCCTGAAGCGGCGTCTCCTAGCGTCGTAATCTCCTAGAGACCGAACCAGGGCGCTTCTGTGAGCTGGAATTTGAGCGTAGAATTTTGTCGCCCGGCGCCTAATTTCGTCCTCCACGTATGGGAGAAGAGAAGCTTCGTGAAGCAACCTCACGGGGAAAGAACGGCCCACAGAATAGATGGATCGGAGTCCTTTATTCTGTGTACGCTGAAGGTATGCTATCCAGCTATCGGCAGCCATGCCCCAGATTTCACAGGCGTACAACATGAGTGGGATTATCAGCGCTCGAAAGAGGTGTAGTTTTAAGCGGACTGGCATCGACCCCGAACCCAGCATTGGGTACAGAGAGGCAATAGCCCCATGTACCCGTGCCGATAGTTCCCTGATGTGTCCGCGGAAAGTTAGGTCTCTATCAAGTTGAACGCCCAGGTATTTGATGGAATTAGTCCACTCTATCCATTGGCCTCTAAAGTGGAAGTTGGGGCAGTCAGCGGGGGTGTGGCGCTTTGTAAAAAGAATGGCGTGGCTTTTGTCCGGATTTACGGACATCCGCCAACGCCTACACCACTCTTGTGTGAGATGGAGGTGTCTCTGGATTGGGTTGAAGACTCTGAGTATTTGTCTGTTTTTGCATAACAATAACACGTCGTCAGTGTACTGTGCCATTTCGACCTGTGGTTGAGTTGGAAAATCTGCCATGAACACACTAAAAAGTGTGGGGGATAATACAGAGCCTTCGGGGCCTCCGCCTCTCACGGGTCTTAGTGTAGATGTTTTCCCCACTACTGTGACTTTGAATGTTCCATATCTGAGAAAGCTGTGTAGGTAACCCCCGTTGGATACAGCGTATACAGGATGCCCTCACGTTTTATACGCCTCTGGCGTTATCGTGGGGCGTGCCTGGGTACCTGGTCATGTGGGCCTGCGGGTGAACGACATGACTGACTCTGCAGCTAAGGTGGCCTCCATGGCACCCAGTGTTGTGTTACTGCGGAAGACTTCAGGCTTGTTGTGCGCAGGGTGGCCCTTTCGTGGTTTGCTCTGCTTGGCAACAAGCTCAGAACAGTGAAGGAGCTTCCAGTTAATTGGGTAACCTCCTATCGGCGATCCCGTCGGGATGAAGTTATTTCAGCTCGTTTACGTATTGGTCACTGCCATTTTACACATAGTTTTAAATTAAACGGGGACCCTGCTCCGGTCTGTCCGCAGTGCGGTGCCAACCTGACACACACTCTTAAGACTTTTAGTTCAGCTCGTGTCCGCAGTTCTCTTCAGCTGCCGGCCAGCTTGGTGGAGATACTTATGGATAACGAGACGGCAGTGACCAAAGTTTTAAAACTGTTTTCTAAATATTCATTTTAGAATTTAATGATCAATAGGATTTTATGCATTTTATTCAGCTATTTTATTTATTGTCCATTTTTACTTTAGTGTGTTGTTTGGACATTTTTAGGCACCTTTTACATCGCTTTTATTGCCATTAGTTTTTAAAAGGGCGCTAATGACCGCACCGTTGGGCGTCCTTATACCCACATTATCATCATCATCATCATCATCATCATCATCATCCCTTGTCCTTACGGACGAATGTCGGGCAGCTATAAGCTCCATGAACTCTGGACACATTTAAGCATCATTTTACCCATTCCGTCACAGATATAACTTAACGTTGAACGTAAAATTACAATAAAAAAAGAAGACGAACTTGTTACCAAAATTAATATTCAAGAACAGAACACGACACAGGAGTGCTGTTCAACCGAAGTCGTTTGCTTACAATGTATCCATTGCCGATGTTGGAAAGAAAGAAAATTTCACTACTCTTCTGCTACGTTGTTCACTTCCACTCAAATTAACTTCGGTTGAGTGTGCTCCCCTGTAAGCTTCGAACATGTAAGACTTAAGGATAGTAGGAAAATTAGTCTTATGTGGATGTGCTAGCCATCAACGTTGATGTTCCATGCTGCAACAGCAAGATTTTCTCCTGAAGATAAGGAAGTCGGGAATGGTAGACGTTGTAACTATAACCAAAGTGCATACTGCTAACATAACAGGTCCATTTTTATCCTTCTGAAAACATAGCTGCTTAGACACACCAGTTTTATCATTAACTTAAAAAAGAACAGTGCTAACATCCCTAGATGCACCTGCATTCAAACAGAACCACGTGTGTTATATGCTATTCAGATGAATTCAGTGTTACACTTGTTCAACAACAAAGTAGGTCTTTTAGTATTACTAATAGTAAAAGTAGATAATTATGGCTATAGAAGTATTGAGTGGGCTTGAGTCCCATGGACCATATATATTGCCATCTATAATTCAAACACTGGAGCCTTAGATATCCTTATATCCTTTTATTATTTCTTTTATTTGTAGACTAATGTCTTGTATTCTGTATAGCTTTAGGGTTCTTTCACTTATGACGAAATATACGGGATGACTGTGTGGATTTAAATTAAACCAGTATGAAAAATATAACCAAGTGCGGTGGTGCCATATTGACATCAGCGAGTGGCATTTAGGAGCTGCTGGGTACTAGCCCCAGGGATCAATGCATCGCCACGTGAATGCTGGTCTCGAAAATTTGATTCAGAATTTTTCCTATCATCTCTTTCATAGTTAACTAGCATTACAGTTCTTTCTTTTTTACCGCCGTACCAGTCATTGGGCTGATCCCCTTTGCATTAATGCTATGATTCAAATTTTGCTTGCTTCTCGGTAGGCCATGACTGAAATCAATTGACTTGTAAATCCTCCAAAGAAGACTTCAAAATACGCCAAGATAATTACAATTTTAGTTGTATCCTTTATATTTATAGCTACGAGGGCTGTTCACTAAAGAATGACAGCAATTTCTTTTTTGACAACGCACCTCTACGCATCCTCATAATTTTCATGCTCCTTCTCAAAATAGTCTCCTTTGAATGCGATGCAGCTAAAGTTGATGTTAAAGGAAGATCCGGAGTTTCTTTCAAACGTAATCACTGCTGATGGAACTTGGCTATATCATTTTGATCCTGAGAGCAAACGGCAAAGCTCAGTTTGGAAATCTCCTTCATCCACAACCCCCCAAAAGCAAAAGTGGTTGCTTCTGCTGGGAAAGTTATGGTTATCTCATTCTTTGATATTCATGGAATGGTTTATCAGCATGTTGTAGCTGCACACACATCAGTAACTAGACAATACTACAGGGATGTCCTGAAAACATTGCAAGTCCATATCAGGCGCAAAAGACCACATATCCGTGAAGCAGGCCGGATGCTGCACCACGATAATGAGCTGCCGCATATTGGCAATGTTGTTGCTGAATATCTTGCAAAAATCGACGTGAAGTGCAGTCCTCAACCTCCCTATAGTCCGGATTCAGCCTCTTGTGACTTTTATCTATTCCCTAACTTGAAGAAACGCCTTCGTGGGAGGCATTATCCATCATCAGAAGCAGTGGTGAAGGCTGCGGAGGCGATTTTGAAGGATCTCTCAAAAATGGTTTCCAGCATGTCTTTGAAGACTGGCAGAAACCCTGGGACAAGTGCATCGCATTCAGGGAGACTGTTTTGAGAAGGACCATCAAAATTATGAGGATGAGTAAAGGTACGTTGTCAAAAAATTTGATCATTCTTTATTGAACAGCACTCGTGTTTATAAATATGTGAATGCAATATGTTGTCATTCTTATGGAATGTCAAGCATGTACAATGAACTACATCGAACTAATTTCAGCGATTGTAGACGTCACTAATATAAGCATGTTGATATAGACAATACATGGTCTGTAGCTAAACATAGCGCAGTTAATTGTGTTAAACTTTTTTGGCATCAGATGCTGATAAGTTGGTATTTAAACAAGTTGGGTGAAATTATTGGTCGAGAATGTCTTAAAATCGCTTCCCGAATATAGAAATATAGATTCTTATGAACTCGTTATTGGCGTTCGCAAGATTAAATGCCCCAAATATCTCTCAAATTTCGAACTAATCACCTGCCAGTGCGCTACTGAACAGCAATTAACTGCCTTCTTGCATCATGTACCCTAGTATAGTGGTGTTTCTGTGAATGTTCTGGTGGCCCACCTGTAACGTCGATAACGCTGTTCCAAAGGTCATTGTTTCTCTTCTTATTATTTAGTTAATTTTTTCTTCGTTTTATTAATACATAGATTCAAATATTTATTTGCAACTAAGAACATGAATCTAATTGGCCAGAGCAAGGAGATGTCCAACTGTAGCATGGCCAGCATGCTCTTCCGACAACCGAATTAATTTCTTTTTCTGGGGGCACTTCAAGTCTCCGGTGTATGAAACACCTATTACCCCAGAAGAGGACCTAACTGCATGTGAGATTATTAGACACACACAAGGAATTTTGGACAGAGTACGACAGTCGTTGCTTCGCCGTTGTCAACTTTGCACTGAAAACGCAGGCCGCTATTTAGAGCAGTTCGTATAAATCTGACGTAAAGAGTTGCATTTCCTTTTTATTATGTGTAAGTTCATTCATCTCCCATTTAAACGTACGGCATGTGAAAGTATTAAGCAGGATTTAGCGCTTGTTAGAAGAAATTGTAATTAATTACACTGACAGGGTGGAGTTGCATACGTAAAATGCGTACATTTATACAACAATTAAAAGCTCAGACATATTAAAAAAAACCAACCAAACATGCAAAACAAAAGAAAAACAAAAAAGTGAAGGAGACTTGAAATTGCTTACCTCTGATTTGAAGGCTAATGTCATAACCATTATGCCAGAGGAGTGCATCTCTCCATTTTCGTGTGTTATGCACTCAAGTAGTGTTATCGTTAGTAGTGGCGTACTGGCAATTTATAGGTCGAAAGTTATATCCGTAACTTCCACATTTGAACCAACAAGCCCTAAGTCTCCTATTTCAAGTTACTAGTTTAAGATATTTCCACTTGCTCTGTGAATATTTTGATGTAATTCATTGTATCTGTGATTTTGTTAAAACGAATGAGTGAATATTTGTTGTGTATATTAAAAGATTCTACAATTTACAACTTTTGGCTACATTTATCTTTACCTTGTTGCTACCTTGGCTTACATGACACCCTGGTCTTCTGCTCTGCCAGGTGGCTCTTAACCTTTATGCCTCCTTGTTACTTAATTAGTCCCACTCTTCCGCCTCCGCTTCCTTTCTTATATTCTTTACATTTCTGGTTCATTTTTATTTTACTTTCTCCAAGAACTCGCCAATACTACTTACATTCTTTTCCTCCCTGCCCGTTAACATTTTTATAGCTACTATCCTCTTCTCTAATTTCTCCCATTTTTCTTCCCAAACCTTTTTTCTCAACATTGCAGCCTCCTCGCGTCCTCTTACTTAGTGTGTCCCCCACACAATTCACAAATTCCCTTTTCCCTAACTCTTATGCCTCTTAGAAATATCATTCCTGTTCTCATCCATGCTAACCCTTCTCTCTTTTACCTATTGCAGTAATCTACATATGATTCTCGTCCCCAATTTCTTTTTATTTGCTTGTAAAATTGAAATGATTTCATATTTTCTAGACTTCCCCATATTTCCCGTCTTTCTATATCTTCTATTCTGCATTTTACTAATTTACCCACACCGCTTGTATTCCTTTCCTCTAATCTCCATATATCTCCCATTTCTATTTTTTTCCATAGTTCCCCCTATCTCTGCCGACCAACTATTTGAGATCTCTAATCTTTGTTGCTGTGTTATGTATAATTTCGTAATTTTCCTTCTTCTTTGGACAAACACCTATACCAAAATTTTATTGTTCTTTCCATTATTATTCTATATCTTCTTGTCTTTCCTAATTCTACTTCCCCAGGATCTGATCTTGGTATTCTTTACAAAACCTTCTCTAGTTTTGGTCCACCATTTAGTCTACCTCTGCGCCCTCCCAGGTCTCCACTGCATACAGCGTTTTGGATTCAACTAGTGCTTCATACATTCTTTCTAACCATTTGGTTGTTATTTCTAGTTTATATTTGCATATTCTTTTTCCATTCATTACCGCCCTTCCTTTTGCTTCAATTTTTCTCCTGTGTGCTCCCCACATTCCATTGTTATTCAACCTTACTCCTAAAGTGTTCTAATTTATTGAATAATTTTACCCTTTTGCCATTTAGTACACACTTTTCATCTTTGTTTTTGTTTAACTCCTTTCTTATAGACCATGCGAATTAATTGTAACCGAACGTCACACTTTGGGAAGAAATAATAAATCAAATTTAGTGAAATTATTTATTATATCATCAGCTGCCTTTGTCATATTGATGCAAATCATATCCCCAAAGATTCATGTGTATTACCAACACTACTTTATGTTCTGAAAGAAGATAAATTAGAGTTCCAGTGCTGAATTAGGTTTAACGCTCTGTAACTGTAGCTTTTGTTTGAAATGAGTTTTGTTTTATTATCGAACTATTAGTGGGCCATGTAATGACAATGTAAAAATGATGAACGGTTGCTAGGGGAAGAAAATCAATAATCTTCAAATATATATGTTCTGTAATCTTGTTTCTTGAGTATGAAAAAATGCTGCGGTGAATATAAAAGTTTTGTAAAGGAAAATGAATAAACTTCAAAAAGAGATATTCTGTAATCGTGATAGTGATGCGTGGACATGCATGAGCGAAGAATTTTATGTAATTAACGGAAACTATTAAGGAAGTAAGGATTTATGGATATGCTGGAGTTAACCTGCAATGATTGACTAGGACAGATAGTTCGAGCAAAATTGAATCAAGATTATACAATCAAATTATACGAGGCATGTTTTTTTTAAGTCAGTACCGTTTTGGAATTAAAAAAAGACGTGCATAGATATCGCAATAATTTTATTTTTACATGAAAGCCTGTACCTTAATCTACTTTTCTACATAATTTCCGTGAATATTGAGGCACTTGTCATAATGTGGCACCAGTTTTTGAATACCCTCCTCATAAAATTCTGCCGCCTGACGTGTTAACCACTGTATCACAACTATTTTGACTTCGTTATCGTCTTGAAGACGCTGACCGCCCAGATGTTTCTTCAAGTGCAGGAACAAATGGTAGTCGCTGGGCGCCAGATCAGGGCTGCATGGAGGATGATCTAGAGTTTCCCATTGAAAAGATTTGATGAGATCTTTGGTCCGATTAGCCACATGTGGACGGGCATTATCATGCAGCAAAACGATACCCTTACTAAACTTGCCACGTCTTTTGTTCTGGATTGTACCGCGCAGATTGTTCAATGTCTCACAATAAGACGCTGCATTGATTGTCTCATTACTAGGCAGAAACTCCACTAGCAATACTCCTTTTCTGTCACAAAAACTGTGCACATGATTTTCCGGGCAGAAATTGTTTGCTTAAACTTCACTTTTGTGGGTGATGATGAATGTCGCCATACCATGGACTGTTGTTTCGATTCTGGTGTGACGTAGGCCACCCATGTTTCGTCACCAGTAACAATTTATTCTAAAAATCTGAACCTCCATTGTGGTACCGCTCAAGGAAAGTCAATGCACTGCCTATACGTTGGGTTTTGTGCAAATCCGTCAACATTTTCGGAAGCTAACGTGAACACAATTTCCGATACTTCAAGTTCTCGGTCACAATGCGATACAAAACACTACGAGAATATTGAGGAAAATAGTCGCACAATGATGAAATTGTAAAGCGTCTGCTTTCTCTCACCTTTTCGTCCACTTTCTGCACCAAATCTTCAGTAACGACCGAAGGATGCCCACTCCGTTTTTCATCATGCACATTTGTGCGGTCATCTTTAAATGCTCTCACGTATTTCCTTACCATTCCACCACTCATAATGTTTTGTCCGTAAACTTCACAGATCTCACAATGAATATCGATCGGTTTTACGTCTTTAGCACTAAGAAATCGTATAACAGCCCTTACTTCACAATCGGCGCGACTCGGGATTGTCGGAGGCATCTTAAACACTCAGTAACCAACGTATACAATGAAGAATAAGGCAGTAATGGCGTCAGTGCGTAGACAAGAGATGTAGGTAACCAGCGCGCATGCGCGGGACCGTAGCGCTGCGGCGGCGGAATCGCAAAACGGTACTGACTTAATGAATAGAAATTTGCTACATATGGCACCCACCGTGGGGCTGAATAAGAGGGCGAGGAATTAGCAACATGAATGTTGTGGAAACAACGAGTAGAAGCTTCTGGTTACAATGCTCAATAAGAGGGCCAGTTCATTAAATATTATCACAAAATTGTTAACAATTCATTAATAGAGTGGTGACTGGGGCCTAGCCAGAGCGAAGCCAGTGTTAAAGGTACAGAATGAAGTGTGAGGCCAGAGCGAAGCCAGAGCAGGACCGGAAGCCGGCCTGAACCTAGCCAGAGTAAAGCCAGAGCCAAGCCAGGGCAAAGTTAGAGGGATTTTAGGATGAAGTCTGAGTGAGGTTATGGTGAAGCGCGAGAGAAGCCAGTACGGAACCAGAGTGGAGCCAGAGCAGAGCTAGAGTAGAGAAATGGTAAAGTCAGAATGAAGCCACAGCAAAGCCAAAGCGGAGCTGTAGGAAAACTAGAGCAAAGCTAATGTAAAGCCAAAGCAAAGCCAAAATGGAGCTAGAGCAAAGTGAAGGCAAAGCCACAGCAGAGTGAAGGGAAAGTTAAAGATAAGTGAAAGTAAGAATTGTAAAGTGAAATACAGTTTTTGAAAGGGCGCTAATGACCATCGAGTTGAGCGCCCTTAAATTTTAATCTTCATCTTCATTCATTATTGGAAACTCGTCGAAAGCTACTAATGTGTTTTTAAATGTAACATCCGCGCGTACTAGAATGCACGCGTGATATTTAGATTGGAAAGCTCACATAAATTATATCTTGCCTAAACTTAGCTCTGCCTGTTATGCTATCCGAGAGCTGGTTAATGTGAGTTCTATTGACACACTTAAATTAGTATATTATGCATACTTTAACTCTATTATGGAATATGGAATATTATTTTGGGGCAACTCAGTAGAAAGTAAAAAAAATATTTCTTATGCAAAAGAAGGTTATAAGAATCATTACCAACACCCACAACAGATGCTCCTGTAAAGATCTTTTTAGAAGACTGAAGATATTAACGCTCCCTTGCATGTATACATTCTCAATCCTAAAACTCTTTGTATACAATCGTGCCTTATTTGCAACAAATAATGTAATTCACAGAATAAACAATAGACAAACGTATAATATCCATTATCCCAGTGCTAAACTTTCTTGCTTCCAGAAAGGTGTGTATTATGAAACTATCAAAATATTTGGCGCACCTCCTAATGTTCTTAAAGAAATGTTGATGATTTCGGTGCTTTTAAAAATGCCGTTAGAGAGTACCTTTGCTCAAAATCTTTTTATTCTGTACAAGATTATCTGAATGACAAATTATCCTGATAATGCTTCTGTAGCTCTGTAAGTAGTATCTAACTATTCCAATGACAAATCATTACCAATAAATTTTTGATGTATGTTTAAAGTTTATTTTTAATGTATATGTATTTAATAAATAACAATGAATGGTATCCATTGCAAAAAGGTTGAGACGTACTGGCATAAGCCAAGTGAAAGCTGAATTAAAAAGTGTTTGATTTTGCATCATATATAGTTATCCCTGCTTTGTTTTCCATATTGTTGTTCATATTGCCTGTGTACTATAATATGTGTCTTATGTCAACTTGTGTACATATATATGCTACTAAACTTTACACCTCTGGACATGTTCAATGTTCACAGCCTTTTCTGGCTACAAGTGAACCTACTGAACGCAAATCAATCTAATCTGATCTAGTCTAATAGTAGGGATAGCTAATGTTACTTTTAAGCTTCCTTGCGCAATGTTCTTCACAAAGGAATTGTGTGGAATTATACTTATATGGAACGTTAAGATCACAGAAAGAAAACTATATAAAATACAAACATAGAGTATTTACACAATAGAAAGTTGTAGCCAAGATTTTTGTCCTGAATAATTCAACTCTTCAGACAGAATCATGGCATCAGTTGGAAAGTATTGGTGAGGTCATGTGTGATTCTTCCTGTGCAACGCAACACAAAGAGAAATACACATTTTCAAGCTGCAAGTACCTCTTTATTTACTATTACAGCAAACATCACATGTGAACACTCCTTTTGATAGCTTGTTTCATAAAGAGCAATGCCACACGATGCGGTTGACGTGGGGTTGCGGCAACTCTTAATAATGATCAGCAATGTTGATCATTAGTGCCTATTCACATCTGTGTTTTCAACAAGAGCGCGCCAAGTGGAACGAGGAAAAAACGGGGGAACAGCGGGAGGGGGCGGTGCCTCTTATTTGAGAGATCTGATTAGTAAACACAGAACTCGTGATGCCAACTTTGCATTCAAGTATAATAATAAACAACTGATCTGAAATACCAGGTGAGTCATTCAAACTCATCTTGTTCCTTTTATATTTATTATACAGACGATATACTAAACTAGAATCTGGCTCAAACTATAGTACCTGTGTCAGGCGTTGAGCTATGAAGGTACACCTTTGTACTGGAACGCTCTGTACCGCACGAAATCGTGTTTAGAATAACAAAACATCTTTAAAACACAGTTATGTGTGTTATTTCCATGCAAAACTCTGCAAATCATAACTCATCGTATGCCACACGCTACGACAGAAATTGGGATTAATTATATGTTTTTAGAATAAATGACAGCATCAAATTAATGTTAAGTTCTATACCTAGTTACACTTAAATTAATGTATTATGTATATTTTAGCTCTTTCATACAATATGAAATATTATTTTGGGGCATCTCAGTAGGAAATAAAAAAGATTCTCATGCCAAAAAAAAGAATGAAAAGAAACAATAAAGGTTATAAGAATAAATTTTAACACTCATAGGAAAGGCATTTGCAAATATACACTCCTGGAAATTGAAATAAGAACACCGTGAATTCATTGTCCCAGGAAGAAGAAACTTTATTGACACATTCCTGGGGTCAGATACATTACATGATCACACTGACAGAACCATAGGCACATAGACACAGGCAACAGAGCATGCACAATGTCGGCACTAGTACCGTGTATATCCACCTTTCGCAGCAATGCAGGCTGCTATTCTGCCATGGAGACGATCGTAGAGATGCTGGAAGTAGTCCTGTGGAACGGCTTGCCATGCCACTTCCAGCTGGCGCCTCAGTTAGACCAGCGTTCGTGCTGGACGTGCAGACCGCGTGAGACGACGTTTCATCCAGTCCCAAATATGCTCAATGGGGGACAGATCCGGAGATCTTGCTGGCCAGGGTAGTTGACTTACACCTAGAGCACGTTGGGTGGCACGGGATACATGCGGACGTGCATTGTCCTGTTGGAACAGCAAGTTCCATTGCCGGTCTAGGAATGGTGGAACGATGGGTTCGATGACAGTTTGGATGTACCGTGCACTATTCAGTGTACCCTCGACGATCACCAGAGTGTACGGCGATTGTAGGAGATCGCTCCCCACACCATGATGCCGGGTGTTGGCACTGTGTGCCTCGGTCATATGCAGTCCTGATTGTGGCGCTCACCTGTACGGCGCCAAACACGCATACGACCATCGTTGGCACTAAGGCACAAGCGACTCTCATCGCTGAAGGTGACACGTCTCCATTCGTCCCTCCATTCACGCCTGTCGCGACACCACTGGAGGCGGGCTGCACGATGTTGGGGCGTGAGCGGAAGATGGTCTAACGGTGCGCGGGACCGTAGCCCAGCTTCATGGAGACGTTTGCGAATGGTCCTCGCCGATACCCCAGGAGCAACAGTGTCCCTAATTTGCTGGGTAGTAGCGGTGCGATCCCCTACGGCACCGCGTAGGATCCGACGGTCTTGGCGTGCATCCGTGCGTCGCTGCGGTCCGGTCCCAAGTCGACGGGCACGTGCACCTTCCGGCGACCACTGGCGACAACATCGAAGTACGGTGGAGACCTCACGCCCCACGGTTTGAGCAATTCGGTGGTACGTCCACCCGGCCTCCCGCATGCCCACTATACGCCCTCGCTCAAAGTCCGTCAACTGCACATACGGTTTACGTCCACGCTGTCGCGGCATGCTACCAGTGTTTAAGACTGCGATGGAGCTCCGTATGCCACGGCAAACTGGCTGACACTGACGGCGGCGGTGCCCAAAAGCTGCGCAGCTAGCGCCATTCGACGGCCAACACCGCGGTTCCTGGTGTGTCCGGTGTGCCGTGCGTGTGATCATTGCTGGTACAGCCCTCTCGCAGTGTCCGGAGCAAGTATGGTGGGTCTGACACACCGGCGTCAATGTGTTCTTATTTCCATTTCCAGGAGTGTATTTCAGTCACCTTCAAAATACTCTCCATTACATGCAATGCACTTGTCAAGTCTCTTTTCCTACTGTTGGAAGCATTTTTGGGACTCTTCAAGTTTGATATTGTCCATTGCCCTTTGCTAAGCTGTTTTTACCGCCTCCCCATCGTCATAACGCTCCCCTTTTAGCGTTTTTTTTTTCATTCATGGAAATAGGAAAAAGTCGCACGGGGCTAGGTCTGGCGAATACGGAGCGCGGGGAACGACAGACCATCTCTGAGATGCCAAATAGTGGGTCACTCGTAAGGCCGTGTGTGCTGGAGCGTTGTAGTGATGCAGAAATCAGTCACCTGATCGCCAAAGTTCCGGGCGTTTCCTCCTCACATCCTCTCGCAGACGCCTTAAAACATCCAAGTAAAAATTCTGGTTAACAGTCTGGCCAGGAGGTACGAATTCCCGATGCACAATTCCACGAACATAAAAAAGCCAATGATCATCGTCTTCACATTTGACCTCACTTGCCTTGCTTTTTTGGTCTGGGAGAGTTGGGAGTCCTCCACTGGCTTGACGTTTGCTTGGTTTCTGGGTCATACCCGTAACACCAACTCTCATCCCCTGTAATGACTTTGTTCAAGAAGTTTGGATCACGTGCAATCTCTGTTTTCAAGTCCTGACTCACATTCATGCGGATGGTTTTGTGCTCCTGTGTGAGAAGGCGCGGAACAAATTTAGCAGGAACACGTCACATGTACAAATCCTCCCTCAAAATACGCTGGAACGAGCTCCAACTGATTCCTTTCGCTGCTGAAATCTTGTAGATCGTTTGGCGACGATCCTCGTTGATCTTTTGGCGGACCTTTTCAATGTTCTCCTCATTTCGCGATGTTGAAGGGCGTCCAGAACGAGCTTGGTCTTCAACACACATCTCACCACGTTTAAAGCACCCAAACCAATCGAAAACCTGTGTGCGGCTCATAGCATCCTCCTGGAAAGCTTCCTGAGGCATTTGGTGTCTCCGTTGCAGTTGTTTTAAGCAGGAAACAAAATGTCACACACACTCTTTTTTCTTTTAAAGTTTCCATAACGACTTCGCAGAGGTAACCGCCAACAGTCAGAGAAACACAGTACCACACTTGCACGTTCAGCTCTACACTGACGCCGTTTGCACAGCTGCTTCATGAAGGTATCTACTAACACCATCTAGCGTGAGAACTCTGCACTACGTCTAGGACTGGCCTCGGAGTCCGGTTTCTTGTGGGTCCCTCCTGGTATATGTTATGGATTCTAAAGTTACTTTTATGCAATCGAGGTTGATTAAAAAGAAACAATGAAGTTCACAAAATAAACACTAGATAACAGCGTGTAACAGTCATCATCCAAGCGCTAAACTTTCTTGCTTCTATGCGTATTATGAAACCAAAATATTTAACGCTCTTCCTAATGATCTTATAAGAAAAATTTATAATTTAAATAATTTTAAAATTTCTGCTAGAGTACCTCGGCTCGAAATCAGTTTAATCTGTACAAGATTATCTTAATGACATGTTATCGTGATAACGCTTATATAGAATCTAGCTGTTCTAATGACAAATCATTGCCAGTTTTCCTTTGACACCTTTCAGAAGCCATTTTAATAAATATGTATTGAAGAATCGACAATAAATAATGTTATCCATTGCAAACGCAATATAAAATGTTAAGACATACTGGCATGAGCGAGGTGCGGTTCCTCCATAAGGTTGCAGGTTTGCGCTACACCCACTGATTCTGAATATACATCAGGTGCATTTTGCACATTAAAGCTGTACTTGTTTGCATTGTTTTATATACAAACATGTTTCAATTACGCTTATTGTCTGTAGCTGCCCATGACCGCAGAAGTCGAAATAAACAGTGATTAGCTGTAGGAGCCGCCAGGTTTGCAGTGAAGAGTTGACCTAAGATTTCGCCCAAATGTGGGCTCTCTGAGGGGGTTGCGGGAAGGTGAAGAGATAGAAGTGGCTTCTTATACATTGCTTAAATGGAGGTTTATAAACCTAGCTCCTCCTACTCTTAGCAACGGCTATAGCGTGACCTTCAGCCTTAGCTTCTGTGTGTTCTGCTTTTCGAACACAGGGAGAATTTAATTAAATGCATGGAGGTTATTCAGAAGAGAGCTCTGTTAAACAACAACGCCACACTTGTTCAGGCTTCTGGGTTTATGGCCACTTTGAAAGATTATAATTTTGTATTCTGTCTGTCTTTCTTCTACAACATCATGCCCCATGTCGACATTTTGTACAATCAGCAGCAGAAACGAGACTGCAATGCAACATTTGCCATCGCCCAGCTAAACGCATTTAAAAGGGAAGTGCAAAAGTTAAGAAATAGCGTGGATATCGAGGAACACGAAGAAACTGCAATTAAGAGGAAAAGAATAGAAGATCATAATGTGAAAAGAAGAGAAGCTCTTGAAGTCTGTGACATTATTCTTAGAGAAGCAAAGGACAGATTTAGCTTCACGGACATCTGAAAGCCTCAACTTTGTTTCATCAAGATAATTTCTAAGACATTTCCAGAGGATTCCCTTAGAGAAACAATAAGGTTCTATCCTTTTATCATTGGAACAAAAATTCGTAGAGAACTGACTGTAATTTACAGTCGAGAGGAATTTCGTGGAATGTCCGGCGCTTTGTGCTTGATGGACTTCAATAAGGAAAACAATTTATGTGCTACATTCAGCGAATATGTCAAACTCCTCCGAGTACTGTTAACTATGCCAATGTCTACCGCTGAAGCAGAATGCTGTTTCTCAACTTTAAGAAGAATAAAAACTTTCCTTAGGAACACAATGTCACAGGACTGATTGTCAGCAGCAGTGCTTTCAATTGAGAGAGAGTTTGTTATGAAGTTCAGCGACTCCAACGCAAAAGTTATAGATAGATTCGCCAGGTCTAAGGAGAGTAGAGCAGAGAATCTGTATAAATAGGTGAGTCATTACTACTCTGTATTTAATTTTTGATTTGTGCACCACCAATAATTTAACCCACCAGCCGCCACTGGCATGAGCCAAGTGAAAGTTTAAAAGGAAATGGGGCTACTAAATTTTATTGGTACATACACATTTTCTAGTCTTCTAATTGCATGGGAATGTTTGATTTTGCTTCATACCGATATATAATTATCCCTGCCTTGTTTTTATTATTGCTTGTGTATTATGTTCAATGTTGTCGCGAGACATTGTTGCGACGGGCACGGCCAGCGCGCAAAGAGACAGATAGGGCAGCGCGGAGATAAAAGCTTGCCGAAACAGAGAAAGAGACAGATAGATGACTGAAAGCTTCGCTTTCTTGATTGTTACAGAACGTTCTACTAATTTCTAGAATAACAAGTGCAGATAAAAGTGCCACTGCTGTCAACGCCGGGGGACAGTTGTAATTGGACTTGTATAGTGAGTTCAACTCGTAGCAATCTGAACTTTCGCGTGGTAATCTCCGAAATCTCTGGGACATCTAATATAATTTTCTAGAAGCAGTTAGCCACTTATAAATAGAAGCACGGTGCGGCAAATCAGTCAGTTTATAGAGACGGTTGTAGAGTTGTGAGTCAGAGTTTACGGCAAGGTGCCAAGTAGTGTGGACCTGTGAACTGGTGGATCGCAATTGTGACTGTTACGCGATCGTGTGTGTTACGCAATTCTTCTGTGAATTGCAAGTGTACCAAGACTAACTCGGAGGAAATAACAAACATTTTGAGTTTGTGCAACTGGGCTTTTAATTTCACAAGCCCACAAAGTCACAATCCCTGTCTGCTATAAAACGAGAAATTCCAGCAAAACCTATCAAAATACCTTAAGAGATATCCAAAATATTCTTAAAATATTTTAAATTACCCGTGAAAGGACTCGAAATAACCTCAAAAGTATTTACAAGAGGCTCAGTACAGGCATCCAAAATAGGGACTAAAAAACGCATCAACGTACCCCCTGAGATGTCTCCCAAGCGACTAAAAGTGATCTAAGTAATCTCAGCAAAGTCTGAATAAGGTGATAAAGATCCGTGGTCGCGATATTCAAGTATATATTCTATTAAACTGTACACTTCTTTGACATGTTCAACGTTCAGAGGCCTTTGTGGCTGTTAGTGAATTGACTGAAAGCAAATCAATCTAATTTAATGTAATCTAAACTTGCCTGCTAGCGGTACTACATGATGGCATGTTGTAGCTACATTAACCAGTGCTCGAGTTGTTGCAGTACGTACGTGTGTCTTGGGGTGTTCGCTTGTGTACAAACTGTGTATCAGGAAGAGAATTGATCCTATGAATGTGATTCAAGTATTAGGGAGAAAGTTGCGACGCTGGGGCGGGTTTTCTGCGGGACCTCCGGTTTCCCCCGCCATCTCATTCCACCGGTGCTCCATCTTCATCTCATGTATCATCAGTGTCACCGCCTGCGGTGCCGTATGTAGTAAAAGCGGGCGTTAAACATTACACATTCATTCATTCATTCTCTTCTCCAGATCAATAGGAATATTCAAGTCCAAGTGAGCACAAACGCTCATATCTCAGCCCAGGCTTTTCCACTGAGTGAAGGCTTCAAGGGGTAAACAGTCTTATGCAGTGGCTATTGATAAACCTACGAATAAGAAGTGCTTTCTGGCAATCACAGATCTTTGTAATAAGCATATTTTGTGTTTGGAACGTGCCATAGCGATAGTAATGCAAGTTGATCCAAGTTTCAGTAGGATATCTAAGAGACAATGTGCGAACCTAGGTTAATGTGAAAAAAGGCTGTCATACGCAATTGCAATTTCACTAACTGATGTGGTCGAATGGCCGCTTGTTAAGGCTTTCAAAAGTAGTTAGGGAAACACTTTCTAAGATACAGAGGTCGACATAAGTATTTGAACGTAAACATATTTATTACTTATATTATTTTAAAGCTACGCAGAGTAAGCATACGTAAATACAACTGGTACCAAATAAACTTGAGTCTTCCGTCAACAGTTGTGTCTGAAAGCAGTTTAGGAGAGTTATTAAGGAAAGAAAAGCCATTGGTGCTAGTGCAACAACGTCCTTCTCTATGCCCAGTAAACAAAGATTAAGAACATGCACAAAATCTAATTTGGATGTTTTAATTCAGAAGTAGTTAGGCGAACTATGAATAATTTTAAAGCACAGAGAAACAAAGACCAACTTTGAAGAAAATGCTTATGAAGCTTAAAAATTCTACTGACTTCCAAATCAGTGTCTGAACCTTAAGAAGAGTTCTTTTGAAGCTAGAGTTATTGGGGAAAAAAAAAAACGAAAACAAACAAAGCGTGACAGACAAATTTTAATCGAACATCGCACCATACGTGCAGAAAGGTTTAAGTATTTACGAAATATTCGGAGATATCGAAGTGAAGTTTATATAGTTTATATGGATGAAACTTATATAAATACAGCACATACTGGACCATATGCCTGGAGTGGAATACGTAACAGGAACTCTGCAGCGATATTGAAAGGCCGACAGCTGTTTATCATGCCTGCTGGAGGAGAACAGGGTTTTGTTCCAAATGCATATGTACTATTTAAGATCCAACAAAAGCGTCGAGAGTACTACCATAGTAAGAATCACAACTTAGTTTATAAGAGCTGCAAAAACTGACTTCGAGAATGAAATTTGTGTTTAGATACCTTATGCAGCGCCCTCCCTTCTCGTAATCTTACGCGTGTGACGCATTGTGGCGATAGGTGCTCTATCTCTACTACAGTTGCTACTCATCCCTACCGCGCAGGATTCCTGTCAAGATAAAATAATACATCTGTACATTATTGTACACTACAATAAACATGCTATGTAGTATAAATATAAATATGATAAGCTGGTATACTTAATTTATAAGAGTACTCACTGAGATTGTTCGATGTTCACCTTTCCTGCAAAAGTACTTTTCTACCAAAGTTCGAGTCATCTTCAGTTAAGTCTGCTCCAACTACTGCCTGGGTATGTTCGTCTGCCTCTCAAAGAAAGTTAAGACTCCGCCCATTGGAGGTCTCCTCATTTCTGATAACTTTTGGAACAAATTGGTACAAATCTTACTAGGCACAGATGATTGGTTGTAACCTTTGATATTAACAGATTGGAGTTGCATCATCTCTGGATGAGAAGAAGTTAAACTGCTGGATGTTTGTTGAGGCAAATGTACTTCCTGTTCTATCTCCGTTTCTGGAATGATACCCTGGTTACTAGTTGTCTGATGAAGTAGATGTACTTTCTCTTCCATCTGCTTCATGGGTGTCCTAGATTGGTTGAGATCTGAGTTAAATTTAACTTGATCTGTAGAATATGTTTTCATAATAGTTGATTGAGCTTCATTGTTGTTGACTTTATTGACTTGTTTAATAAACTGTAGAACACGATTAAATGCTGGTATATAAAAATTCAAAATATTTTCTTTTTCACTATTTAGAATATAATTTTTTTCCAAATATGCAGTTCACTAAGAGATTGTACGTGTTTTAATAGTTGTATATTTTGACTAATTTCATGGTTACATTTCCAGAAGTGATTTATCTATTATCTATTTGTGTGAGTTTTATATTTCTCAAGTACTCCATTTGACGAGTTTTAAGACTTCTCTTATTTCTTCCAATATATTAGGATTCGCAGTTGTTACAAGGTAACTCCAGAGAATTTTAATTTGTCGATGGTGTTGCTTTTAATACTTTTACAATTCTTCTTAATGCTGTGCAGTATTCAATTTACATATTTATGTACAAACAATAATGTTCTATTACGGCATAAATCATTAGCAGTCTTCAACGTATTTTGCAGCCTGTACAGCACGGCGGACACACGCCGAATGATTATATCTGCACTTAACCCTTTCCATTGCAACCTAACAGACTATACAAGGTCAGTCAACCTCAGGAAAACCGATCTCACTAATCCGCTCTCTATTGATTATAGATAGGGCTACCATATCCTGCGACAAACCCACATACCAGTGTTAAATTGATTGGGTTCTAATTGGAGCTATGAGTTCTCTTATCCTCAGGTGTATGGTTGTAGGAAATGGATTTTGGTGGTTGTTGGCTACTCAGTCGTATTAATAACCTTTACTGCAGAATTATTTGGTTTAATTCCTACTAAGTTTGCTTATCGACTTGTATCGGTGACCACCTGTTAGTAAAATTCCTAACATAAATTCTAATGCTGCTTCCTCTTACGCTGGTTGCGCTATTCTTAACTTCCCTACATTTCGGACTTATAAATATTCGGTTCTATTTTAGTTAATTGATGGAAATTAATCACTTCTCCACACTAGCCGTATATAGGCTAAGGTATTTGATGGATAGACTCAACATGAAAAATTCAATTCCATGGCCGGGATTTGAACCACGGATCTCCTGGTTTCCGTCCAGTCGCTCTTAACCGTCCTTGTGGCAGTCCTCCACCACAAGTCTCACTTTGCGGTCGCCTCGGTTCGAACCCCGGCCGCCTAGGTGAGAGCCGAGTGGTCTAACCACTGAGCCATGGCGCGGCCTAAATATTATTATTATTATTATTATTATTATTATTATTATTATTATTATTATTATTATTATTATTATTATTATTATTATTATTATTATTATTATTATTATTATTATTATTATTATTATTATTATTATTATTATTATTATTATTATTATTATTATTATTATTATTATTATTATTATCGTTATTATTATTATCGTTATTATTATTATTGTTATTATTATTATTGTTATTATTATTATTATTATTATTATTATTATTATTATTATTATTATTATTATTATTATTATTATTATTATTGTTATTATTATTATTGTTATTATTGTTATTATTATTATTGTTATTATTATTATCGTTATTATTGCTATTATTATTACTATTATTACTATTGGAAATTAATTATTCTTTCACATTAGCCGTGTGTAGGCTAAATTGTGGAAACGTAGAGTCAGACTGAAAAATTCAATGCCATAGCCGGGATTTGAACCACGGATCTTCTGGTTTCCGTCCAGCCGCACTACCATTGTGCTACTATGGCCAACGTGCCGACATGACATTAAATTCTCCAACTGACTCGTGTATTTCCCGGTAAACCACTTAGGAGTTCTCATAAGCACAGGAGACAACTACCTTAATGGTGACTTACATTATTAGTATTATTACTATTATTATTACTATTATTGCTGTTATTGGTATTATTATTACTACTATTATTAATACTATTACTATTGTGATTATTATTATGACTATTATGATGATGATGATGATTAATATTATCATTATTTATTTCTATGATTATTAAATGAAAAGGTGTCGAATTTGGATTTCTGTACTGCAAGAGGTTTGAGAAATGCGTGCTTTAGACAACCAAAGGTTTCATAAGAATTTTACTGTTTTTGTATAATAACTTTTATAAGTTTCATGAAAATAGTATAGTCTACAGCGTAGAAGAATACTGGAAGTACATGACGTGATATTTATGTATAGGTATCCTATTAAGGCAAAAGTTAAGAGTAATGACAAGCGATAGGTGGTGGAGATAGAGGTATATTACAAACAGAAGTGATTCCATACTGAGCCTATGGTCAAACTATTGTGTGCCAGTTCTCGAGATGGAGGGATGAGACGGGAGTGCTCAGCGGGTGTACCGGAACCCAGATCAATGAGGCTTCTAACATGATACTTCAGCTTGCCACCAGTGTCTTCGTATAGCCACTAGCCTTACAGATTTCGACATACTTTGCGGAAAGGAAAGCAACAATCCAGAATTCACCTACTGACCAAAGAAAATCACTAAAGCTTTATTCAGATTGGTTGGTCACCGAGTACCCGCTTGAGCCTCCCTTGCTCCATAACAGATTAGCAAGAAATATTCGACTATTAGGTTCCCTTAAACCTCACTCTTATCTTAATCACAGTGTTTAGGGCCTTAAAATATCAGAAAAAATAAGACAGAGGGAGCAAATGTGGGATGATGTAGGAGATAGGGTAGGGATTGCCGTAATGTTGTTATTCTGCTTGAAGAAATGATAAAATTATTTCATTATTTCTATTCAATTCACTGTAAATGCAGCATATAATGGTACATAATCTACTTCAGGAAGAGACTTTATACGCTACAAGAAATGCTGTAACGAATGATGGAGAGGAAACCACTCAACTTGCTATTTCTGAACTGTCTGGTAAAGAGGGCAGCTCATTACCGTGAAAAGAGAAAATGTTTTACCACAGAAATATATAGCGCAGATAATGGAGCAAGGAAGAAACAGGTAGAAGCGATTTCACGGTCTTTAAAATGCAGCTACGTGGAAATGACTCAATGGTGAATGTATCCTTTAATATCCAACGGAAGTTAAAAGCTTAAGTAGATTTGTTTCGGGTAATAAATTCTTATTTTAGAACGAGACGTCATCATGAAAACCTAAATGAAATCTAGTGGATGAACACTGAAAGGCTTTTGAATGTTTACCACACTGAATTCAACTGCATCTTAAGTTTACGAGGGGAAACTGTAAAGGTAAATTTGTAGCATACTACAACAGATGAGAAGGCAATAAATACTACTTTATGTTTATAGCTTTGAAGATACACATTATAGCTGATGTTTCACCTTTACGTCCTCAAACGTTGTCATATCGGGCGAAGAATGAGATGAATAAAATGATGATCAAATGACTCCAGGGTTCACTTAGCTTAGAGTTACCAGGCATTCATCTTTCAGACTAAGGGAACACATTAGAAAGACCTTGTCCAGGTAAACACATCCTGAGCGAGATTCGAAATCGGGACCTCTTGAACGCGAGCTGGTACTCTAACATCTACTCTACAGAGGCGGGAAAATTATTTGATAACCATATACAAACTCTCTGAAGAATGAATGCAGATGGTCAGTAGTGTTGGCAACACAAACAGGTAAGTGATATTACGAGGCTGGGTCAAAAAGCAATGCCACCTATTTTTTCTCTTTTAATCGCCAAGAAAATTGAGTCTAATTTCCATATCTTGAAAACTACAACATTGACGATTAATTTGTCACTATTCAATATGATCTCCGTCCTTTTCCATAGTTTTGGTTCACATTTTAACTAGGACATGTATTCCAGTGTGGTAAAACACACGGTCTTGCTTCCTAAGCCATTGACGCACGGACGTTTTCAAGGCCTCTTCATCTTCAACACGAATCCCACGATGAGCTTCCTTTAGTGGCCCGAACAGATGGAAGTCTGATGGTGCCAGGTCAGGGCTGTAAGACTTGCCATCCCAATTTCTCAATTTCTGCAGTGGTGTAACGACTGGTGTATGATCTTGCATTGTCATGCAAAAGAAGAACATTGGCCATGGTTTTTGTTGGGCGTACTCGGCGAAAACGTGCTTAAGCTTTTTGAGAGTTCTGACGTATTGGACAGAATTTATTGTGCATCCCTGATCCAAAAACTCAATCATTAGTATACTCTCTGCATCCCAAAACACTGTCGCCATAACTTTCCCTGCCGGCCGCTGAGTTTTGAATTTTTTTTTCTTCGGTGACGTTTTGTGATGCCATTTCATTGACTGCCTCTTCGATTCAGGTCCAGAAAATGAACCCACGTTTCGCCTCCAGTAACAATTTTTTACAGAAACTCCTCTCCCTCCAAATTGAAGTTCTCCAAGTGTTCGGAGGCTATTGTTTTTCTTGTTTCTTTGTTTTGGGCGGTTAACATTCTTGGTACCCAACGTGAAGAAGGTTTTGAGTAACCCAGTTTTTGAATAATGGTCATCACACTGCCTTTACTGAGGGAGGTAATGCTACACAATTCACCTGTTGTTACCCGGCGATCACTACATCGACTCGCTGAATGTTGCATGGAGTCACCGCCGCTTCGCTTTTCATCTGCCAATGGTGTTTGTCCTTCAGCTTCGTTACAGCGACGAACCCATCGTCTAACAGTACTGATATCCACCGTTGCATCACCATACACATTTTTTTAGCCTTTCGTGAATGCGAATTGGCGTTTCACCTTCTGCAGTCAAAAATTCAATCACGGAAAACTGTCTAATACGAATGTCGATGTCGGCCATTTTGCAAGAGGATGCAGTGCTGCCTCCTGTTGACTTAGGGAGTTACTACTGCAGGGGATTGGAGAAGAAGGTTTGAGGAATTGCGCCAAATTAAAAGTTGTCACAGAACTTCCTTATTTAAGGAAAATAAATAGGAGGCATTACTTTTTGACCTACCTTGTTCATGGTAAAGAAGATAGAAATTGTATGGGAATAAACCTATTGGTTCATCCTATATTTATAACAAACGTTAGAGTTGAGATTGTTACAAATTCAGTGGAGATAGCAGAGCTATCAGATATAAATAAAGTAAGCAATATGGCGGTTCTTTCTCAAATCACGAGAGAAGTATTCAGTACAGAGCAAGTTGGGGAAACGTGTGGTAGTTAAATAATTGAAGCTTTACTTGAAGAAAGCAGGTTTAAAAAGGGGGGAATTTCATTCATATAAGAGCAGTTCTTGTGGAGTAGGAGATATTTCCCCTCGCTGCCAATTCTGGTCAGGATATTGGAGTTGGCCTGTGTAGCTGCGGGTCACGCACGGCAGAACACAAATTAGTGAGCTGAGATGTTCAAGGGAATTGTCATTGTTATGAATATGGTACTTCACTGGTTGAAGACACGTGTGCTATTGCTTCGAGGTACAATCGTAGAACGCTTCAGTAAATTTGAGTGCTATTACTAGAAGTGTGTGTATAGGTTTGCAAACTCAAGCAGTGGCAACAGCCGTCAATCTTACCGGCACATTCGGTTGTAGTAGAACCGTGTTTAGGTAGTAGGAAACCCGTTGATTATAAACAGTAAATGAAATTACTTCACCCAGCTTTCTCCTTAAAGGAAGATTAAATGACTATACACCAATATTAAATCGCTAAATTCAGACCCTTCACTTATTGTCTTATAAAAATCTGCAAGATTTTACGAATCCAATGATATATTGCATTATAGTTATTCTTAATATGTAAGCCCTTTAAATGGTGATTTAAATATGGTATCACCATGTCCACGCCCCCCTTTTAAATACATACATAACCATTGAAACTAAAATTGTTATAACTTGTGATTTGTGGCAGCAGAGCTATGCGGTACATTTTATGCTTGTTGTTGGTATCTCTGCTGCAAATGTGGCCGAATGTGTATTTGCAGAAGACTCTCACAATATGGAGAATTGTTTACATTTGAAGTACTTGTGGATTATAGTTGCAGTTTTGTTTACAGTCCAAATTATCGACTTGAGTGTTATTTATTCAAGGTGATTTGCAGCTTTGCTATAAATATGGGTAGAGTAAAGCGTTTTGGTTGGAGAAAGGCAGTGTTTTGTCATAAAAACACAAAAAAGAGTGACATTGAATGTGTATCTAACCTTCCTGGTTGCAGTAAATTTTCAGCTTCTAGAAAAAAAAAATTGTCTCACATTCAACCAGATGATGACAACAGCTTTTGCGTAGATAACAGTGGATCTCAGAAGTGTGTGTGTAGTGTTTTACGCTCGCTTTTACTACATACGGCACCGCAGGCGATGACACTGATGATACATGAGATGAAGATGGAGCACCGGTGGAATGAGATGACGGGGGAAACCGGAGATCCCAGAGAAAACTCGCCCCAGCGCCGTGTTGTCCACCACAAATCTCACTTTGCGGTCGCCTGGGATCGAACCCGGGCCGCCTTGGTAAGAGCCAAGCTGTCAAAGCACTTAGGCACGGCGCGGCCAGGATCTTAGAAGAGTTTTGTAATTGTCGAGCTATCATTGTTATCCAAACTGGTGCAGAAAAGTACAGTATTATGGTGCAGGAATGTTGTAACGTTTGGTAAGTTAGCTGAAAAACCTGTTGTTTTAAGTTTTTGAAGTTTCCCACGAGTTGCAATTTTACATGTTTGGGTACACATTTCTCAGAAACAACTTATGTTAGAGCTCTAAAACTTTTTGTAGTTTGACAAACCATCATGTGTAATAAAATGAGCCTAAAGATGTTTTCAGGTAAAACATTTTGAATTTTTAAAAATCTAAAATCTGTACATTTTAAGGGAAAGAATAATGGTATCAAATTCAACATTTTTTTTTCTATATACTTTACTATATATAAATTCTAACATGGTCATTTTATGCATAACTGAGTACTTTATTCTTCCTAAAAATTTGGATTCTTTGTGAAAACAATTAAGGCGGTTATGTGTAATTAAATAATAACACGTGTTTAGAAAAATTCGTTTGTTGATGTCATCTGAGAAAGTATCTGAGAAAATTTATGAATTTATATTACATTTTTTGCTTTATCAGCATATTAAGAAATAGTTGCTTGTTAAATGGTATGAATTTCATTGCCTTGTGACAAAGCAAACCCATGAATTTTGATTTTTCAAAAGTGTGGTTAAACGCAAGGATTGTGCTTTCCACACGTCTCTCTGTCCTTAACTTATTTAACACATAAGTTTGCTATTTTTTGTCACCTGAGGCAAGTGGTGGCACTGCTACTTATTATTAGGGAGATTTATTTACTATATGCGCAAGATTTCTTGAGCGCCGGATTTACGGTGTAGTGCGGGCAGAGGGGAAGAAAAGAGAGCTAACACACATGTTTCTGCAGTGTGGTCAACCTAGAAAAACACAATTCAGATAAATTGCGGTAAGATAAGCGAAGATATGCGCCAAAGGTATGTGATGTGGCAATAAACAATTGAACTCCATCCGATATGCTATATGCTTATATATTCACTGTTATAAAATACATAAAAGTATTAAACAAATATTATGACAGCTATAAACACTCACTCGCTTTGTGATACTTCGATTTCCAAGTCTACTGCGTCACTTTCATCGCTTGTATCCTCTAATGTGTTAATAATTTCATTAATTGCATTTTCTATTGCATCATCGTTTCTCCAATATTGCATTTCCAGCTCTTGGATCTTCTTGCAGTATTCTTCCCAATCTGTCGCTTCTATAGAAAGTTTTCGCAGATTTGTGGCTCTCGTTAACATTGTGTACTTTGTAAACATTCCTTATTTTTGCCCACGCCAGCTCAATTGCATTCAGATCACAGTTATACGGAGGTAGACGAAAAACAGTGTTCCCTTTTGAGAGCCATAACATCGACAACATAGTCTTGCTTGTAGATTTGTTGTAAACTGGTTAGCTAATAACTAACCTCAAATTTGCTCAAAATGAAATGGCATACATGTTAAAGCTTAGCATATTTGCCACTAGATGTCGCAGTGTGTAGTGCATTTCCTGTTTCAAAGTTGTCATCTGTGTTTACGGAAATAGGCGAAACTTACCGAATGAAGACTTGGGACCAAAACGGTCGAGAAATCTTGAGGTGAGTAGAGGTGGGGAACGTAGCGGCCGGGCGGTGGGCCTTGGTACAGAAAGCACTATTGCGCCGCGGAGTTAACGAAGTTTGTTTATTCCAAAATGTTGATTAAGAATTATTACTAAGGCTATTTTTATTAATTTATACTATCTTTAGATTATAATTGTTAAGCATTACTTTAAAAAATATATATCACACTATAATATTACCACAAATAACTATCAACAGCACTTTTGTGTGTAATTTACGTCCTCCAACGTTAAGTCATATCGGACGATCAATGGGATGGCTGAAATGATGCTTAATTGAACCCAGGATCCATACAGCATAGAGTTAACCGACATTTGTCTCTCAGGATAAGGGAAAACCATGGGAAAACCTTATCCAGGTAACTCAGCCTGACAGAGATTTGAACTCGGGACCTCTTGAACGTGAGGCAGACACGCTACCTAGGCGAGTATCAACAGCATTTAAAGGTTATTTAAGTTAATTGATGGAAATCAATCATTTCTTCACACTAGCCGTAGGCTAAGGTTTTCGATAAATAGTGGGGATTTGGACCACGGATCTCCTGGTTCCCGTCCAGTCGCTCTTACCCATTGAGCTACCATGGCGAACGTGCCGTCATTGGCATTGAATTTTTCAGTTTGACTCTATTTATCGCAAACCTTAGCTTATATGGGCTAGTGTGAAGAAATGTTTAATTTCTATCAATTAACTTAAATAATAAGAGTTAAATGATGAAGCCTGGGATTCAAGTACTTACAATAGTAAGTCTCCAGAAGCGGTGTATCTCGGATGCGAGAGCCTCTAGTGGTATACCGGGAAAATATACGAGTCAACTGCAGAATTTAATGTCAGGACGGTACATTGGCTATGGTAGCTCAATGAGTTAGTGCCTGGACGGAAACCAGGAGATCCGTGGTTCAAATCCCGGCCATGACATTGAATTTTTAAGGTTGACTGTATTTATTTAAAGGTCAGCTTTCAACCTGTAATTGGTCGTTTACATGTGAATTAATATCTAAGAAAATGGGTTAACTTCATTCAAAGAATGAGCCGTTCACAATGACTGTATTCTATCATAAACTATTCTTACAAATGCTCATTCCTCTATTTCATTGTTTTTAATTGTTTTAATTACAAATTAAGGAATAAATTCATGTGGTAAAATGATTATAATTCATTAATACAATACAAACTTTTTGTTAAAAAGGACTTCTTCAGAGCACGCTCTAATTGCTTGCCTTTACAAGACCTTAGATGTGCTGGAAATTTTTTGTGAAGCAATAAGCCCATCACATTTGGATCCCTGTCGGAAATATTCTTATTAAAACTTTGCCTAAAAAAATCGTCCTTTTGCCTAGTGTTATGACTATGAATATTACTGTTTTTAAGATTTTCCTTTTGTACTGCGTAAGTTACTACTTTATAAACATACAGAGAATATACTGTTAATATTCCTTTATCCTTAAATATTTCCCTACATGTTAATCGAAATAAACATTTCAGAAAATTATTACCAATTTTCTTGTATGTGCAGATCGAATATGGCGGTGCAACAGTCTATGAAATTCAGTTCTGAGAGAGCTGTAAGTATTTTAAATTACAAACACAAGGATATATCATACGAGTTTTATAATAGGTATAATAGGGTATGGCGCGAGTACATGGGCATATAGGTTAAGGGTCAAATCCTCCACAAATTTAATCCGAAATACTTAGAGACAAATACTACTTCGTAGCAGCGGAGCTACAAAAACATCTACTTTGGCCCTACTAATAGTAGCGGGAATTTGGCCTATTGACTATATCATTAGATTAAAGGGTGCAACTTATGGGAAAAATGAAATACTAAGAAAGAAGTGAAAAATTATTTATAACAAGAATGGCAAGAAGAGTGGGATAATGCACACGTAGAAAGAAGATTACATGATTCATTTCCAGATATTAAAGAGAGGCTAAAATTGGAAAATAAACCAAGAAAAGGAGTCTTTCACTTTGTTACAGCACATGGCCCATATAATGTATATTTAAAAAGAATAGGGAAGAACTCAGATTTATGTGAGCAATGTAACTGTATAGTTTAGTTTGAATATGTCAATTTTTAGTTAATAAATATAGTGAACTAGTAAAAGACGGTCGAAGGAAACTTCAAATAAAATGCTTATGGAGCATATTAAGAGATGCAGAAGATTATGTACATTTATAAAATATGTCTCAAATAATATCCGTTAAGGCGGTTGAGGAATATATGACCCGCGATAAAATATCTCAAGAAAGAAATGTAAGAACATTTCAATCTAGGAGATATTACTTGAGATCGTCGGAGGGAAATAGGACCAAGAGAAACTGAAGATACAATTACCAGACTTCAAGACCTAATTTAAGACGCCAATTATGTCCATAAAGAAAGAAGACAGAAAGACCATAGACAGAGAGAGAGAGAGAATACCAGGAGAAAGAAGATATACGAGGGTGATTATAAGTAATAGTAATAGTAATTTATTTCCTTTTACATAAACAAATGGAAATACAAAATCAAGATTACAAATTATAAAATCCATATTGAAATATGCCATATATTCCTAAATCCTGAAAATCCTATCATATTGTCAAGTTGCCCACCATTGAATAGTAATTCAGTCCCCATACACCTAACGCTAGGTTTTTGTGTATTGGAGGCCCTCTACTCCTTTTTACACTTTCTGCCATTTCACCTATCTCACTATACATTTTCTCTTAATTGTTCTTAGCCATCTCTCTTTAACTTTCCCTAAATAATTCCCTATATTTCTCCTGTTCTTTTCTCCTTTTACTGACAACATTTTTCTAATTACTACTTCACCCCCCAAATTGTCCCATTTACTTAGCCACGCCTGCTCTCTCCATATCTTTTTCAAAAGTAATGCCTCCTATTTTCTTTCTCTTTTAAATGCCAAGAAAATTGAATCCAATTTACATAGCTTGAAAACTACATCATTGACCATTCACTTGTCACTATTCAATATTTTCTCCGTCCTTTTCCACAGTTTTGGTCCACCTTTTAGCTAGGGCATGTATTCCAGTAGTAAAACACACGGTCTTGCTTCCTAAGCCATTGACGCACAGACGTTTTCACAGCCTCTTCATCTTCAAAACGAATCCAACGATGAGCTTCCTTTAGTGTCCCGAACAGATGGAACTCTGATGGTGCCAGGTCAGTGAGGCAAGACTTAACCATCCCAATTTCTCAATTTCTGCAGTGGTGTAACGGCTGGTGTATGGTGTTGTATTGTCATGCAAAAACAGAACATCCGCCATAGTTTTTGTTGGGCAAACTCGGCGAAGACGTGCTTTCAGCTTTTTGAGAGTTCTGACGTATTGGACAGAATGTATTGTGCATCCCTGCTCCAAAAAATCAATCATAAGCACACCTCCTGCATCCCAAAACATTGTCGCTATAGCTTTCCCTGCCGACAACTGAGTTATGAATTTTATCTTCTTCGGTGACGTTGTGTTTTTTGTTGTAATTTTCGTCCTCCAACGTTAAGTCATATCGGACGAGAATGAAATGGGTGAAATGGTGCTAAAATGAGCCCAGGATCCATTTAGCTTAGAGTTACCCGACATTAGCCTTTTCAGGATAAGGGAAAATCCCGGAAAATCATCACCCAGGTAACCACCCTGACCGAGATTAGAACTCGGGACCTCTTGAACGTGAGTGCAGACGTGCTACCACCACGCTACCTAGGCGGGCGGTGACGTGTGATGCTATTCCATTGACTGCCTCTTTGATTCAGGTTAAAAAGAAATGAAATCATGTTTCGTCTGCAGTAACAATTTTTTTTCTCTTCCAGAAACTCCTCTCGCTCCAAACTGAAGCGCTGCAAGTGTTCGGAGGCTATTGTTTTCCTTGTTTCTTTGTTTTGGGCGGTTAACATTCTTGGTACCCAACGTGAACAAACTTTTGAGTAACCTAGTTGTTGAATAATCATCATCACATTGCCTTTACTGAGAGAGGTAATGCGACACAATTCACCTGTTGTTACCCGGCGATCACCACGAATGATGTCATCGACTCGCTGAATGTTGCATGGAGTCACTGCACTGACCGTCCTGCCGCTTCGCTTTTCATCTGCCAATGGTGTTTGTCCTTCAGCTTCGTTACAGCGACGAACGCATTGTCTAACAGTACTGACATCCACCGTTACTTCGCCGTACACATTTTTTAGCCTTTCGTGAATGCGAATTGGCGTTTCACCTTCCGCAGTAGAAAATCCAGTCACAGAACGCTGTCTAATACGAATGTCGATGGCAGCCATTTGTAGGAGGATGCAGTGCTGCCACCTGTTGACTTAGGAAGTTACTACTGCAGGGGATTGGAGAAGAAGGTTTGAGGAATTGCGCCAAATTCAAAGTTTTCACATAACTTAGTTAAGGAAAAAAATAGGAGGCATTAATTTTGGACCCACCGTCGTATATGGAGAGTATCAGAGCGGAGAGATACAACTGATTATGCAGAAGCGGAGAGATGACTACCCGGAGGTCTGGAACTGACGAACCATCTCCATCTACTGATGCCAGTTCCTTTAGTAGATGGATACCAGTTACAGAAGAGGAAATTTTAAAATTGTAGGAAAATCTTTCGTAGCTTGTTATATAAATTAAAGCTGTGGTAGAAATGTTGATTTGATTTATATTGTTGGTGCAGAAGTAAAGTAGAAAAAGTACTGTTTTAGATAAATTAGAATAGATTTATAAGGTTACTGGTATCCAGTAATCTTTAGATTTAGTTAGTTCGTTAAGGTAGATTATATTTGCAAAATATATAAGTTGTTTTGTGAAATCTGATTTAGAAGTTAATAAAGTTAGAAATGAAGGTAGAATAATAAGGCCTGGTATAGGTTCCAGAAATCGGGCATATAAGATATGCAGATTTTATTTTATTTTAATTTTTTATCTTTTACGTTTTAACAGCTATGGAAAATCATCTAACGAATTGCTAAGGATAACCCCAGGAAATTCAAGACATAATTTCACCTGTCAAGAACAGATGGTGTTTTAAACTAAATCGGTTGAAATATTTTTGAGAAAATTAAAATTTTCGGAAAATGTTCCACGTAAACGATAGTTTGGGGTGCGGGAATTTTTCGAAAATCTTCATGTCATATTCTTGGAACTTAACAACTTTGGCATTTACCAGCCTTTAGTATTTTCAGTTATGATATTCAAATATAAGACACTCGGATACAAGTAGAGAATTAGACTCATTCATACATAGAAACACACAAACATTTTACCAAAGATTCTTTTACTTGTATTCAAGGAATCTCAAAATACGGGGCGTGTCCGTAAAATAAGTTCTCCAATTTTAATTAATTTAGAAAACACGTTTATTGCCAATAAATGTTACATTAATGGAAATTAATTATTCTTTCACACTGGCCGTGTGTAGGCTAAATTGTGGAAACGTAGAGTCAGACTGAAAAATTCAATGCCATAGCCGGGATTTGAACCACGGATCTTCAGAAGATCCGTGGTTCAAATCCCGGCTATGGCATTGAATTTTTCAGTCTGACTCTACGTTTCCACAAATGTTACATTGATGGAAAGGCGGAACTTACAGCTATTTTACAACATAATCACCATTGCGATCGATGCACTTTTGTATGCGCTGTGGCAGTTTCTGTGAACCCATGCCATAGCACTCTCCCGCCAAGTTGTGCAGGTAGCGCTCAACCTCATTTTTCAAATCATAGTCGGTATTGCATTTGTATTTATTTCATCATTTGGAACATAATACATATGTTATAGGACACGTCAGTTCAAGATACAAAGATAAATATAAAAAGTTACATAAGACTAACAAATGAAACAGATACAGGATCCAACAAAAGTCTAAAGTATAAGAAGCAAATAAATATTGTCAATAGATTGTTGGTTACAATTTCTGACAGTCAATTTTTCATCATTAATACTACTTGTACATAGTCAATTCTACAACATTAGAATCTAATTTACAGAGTCAATTACAGCATTAGAAACTAATTCTACACATGATCCCTTAATCAGCTTAATGAATTTATCACTTTTAAGTATAATTAAAGCTGCAATGTCATAATTCATTTAAGTTATATAAACATTTATTTATGAGGAAAACCTTTAACTTCCATTTAAACTGCTGTTTTGAGATGCTAGCTATTGATTTAATATCAGATGGCAGTTTATTGTAAAGCTTAATTCCTAGTATATGTGCATCCTTTTGAGAGACAGTTTTAATTACACTATCTCTATAGTAATTCATATTGGTTCTGGTGTTATGTTCATGTACCTGGATTACACTTGTCCACAATAAACATTATAGCTGTATAAGCATACAGAGAGTAGATGGTGATTATTTTTTTATTTATAAAGGTATCCCTGCAAGATTCTCTTGCTTTTAGATTATACTTGACCGTAACACACTTTTTGGTAAATAAGCAGTTTATGTGTGTTTTGGCTGCTGAACCCCATATTTCTATTACATAGATTAGATATGGATACATACATCCATAGTATATCAATTTGTATTGTTGTACTTGCTAAAATATCTTAAGAGATATAATGACTTACTAATTTTACCGAATATGTTTTCAATAGGATCAGCCCAAGTTAGTCGATTATCTAACACAATACCCAAAAATTTGTGTTTTCACTTCTGACACAATGTCACTCTGCACTTTTAGATTTATATTACCATCATATATTTTTAGCAAGTTGAAGAGCATCGTATTGGTATTTTGCATCATATTGGTCTGGAAATGTGTTCCAACCAGGTGTGACTTCAACTCAGGAAACAGATGATAATCACTAGGTGCTAAGTCTGGTCACCAATCCCCCTATTGGTGAAGATGTCCCATCGGAGATCAGCCGTGGCATGTGCAGTATGGGGACGAGCGTTGTAATGAAAAATCACTCCCTTCGTCAGCATTCCCCTCCTTCATTTTTGAATGGCACGTCGATTTTTTTTAAGGCCTCACAGTAGCTAGCGGCGTTTATTGTTGTGCCGGTAGCCATAAACTCGCACAACAATGCACCTTTTCTGTCCCAGAACACACTGGCCATCACTTTGCCTGCAGAAAATGTCTGCTTGAGTTTTCGCGGCTTCGGCGAATTCGAATGCCGCCACTGACGAGAATGTTCTTTTGTTTCTGGTGTTGTGCAGTGCACCTAGGTATCATCGCCAGCGACAACTGAATCCAGCAATTCCCAACTCTGTTCTGCACAGAGCTCCAGGTATCGGTGGGCCGCTTCAACACGTTGCCGTTTATGATCTTCGGTGAGCATTTTGGTGACCCACTCGCACACACCTTGCGATAATGCAAATGTTTGGTCAAAATCTTGTTAATCGGGTCTTACTGACTTCAGGGATAAGTTCGCACAGCTCGTCAACTGTCACACGCCGATCTTTAAGCATTTCTTGCTCCACTTTTGCAATTGTTTCGGCTGAAACCGAAGGCCTACCAGAACCTGCTCGTCTTTGACTTCCGTCTTTGAACTCTCTGACCCACTTTCGCACGCTTTTGACTGTGGCCCATAGACCTCGCATAAATGACGATGAATTTTAATGGGGGTAGTGACCTTGGCACTCAAAAAAAAAAAAAAAACCACGGATCACTGCAAGCAGATCGCACTTGGTGGCGGAAGTGATAGGAAGCTGCATTGCAAACGGCTACCCAGCCAAGTCTAATGTTTGCAACGGGTTCTTTGTCATTGGTATTTGAAAGGGTGAAACTCAGCTACACGCCAGTGTTGCCGGATCTCGCGTAATTGCGTAGCTCACGACTCCAGTGCTTTGGAGACCTTATTTTACAGACACGTCTCATTTGTAGCTATGAAGGATGGGAGGCAGCTTTGTTGCGACACCATGAAGTTCTATTCGAAAAGGATGTTGGTGACAATTTAATTGTATTTGGCTGTGTTGTTAATGGAGCTCCTCCGTTGCTATCAAAGTCCTTAAATTCTCATCAATTATTCATTTTGAATAAGTATTGGGAGATTTAATTGTAAGTTTCAACTTAGGATTGGCATATCATAGTATAGCTACATAATAATTCCTGTAATAGCTATAATTAATGTATTTTATAGTTAACCTAAGTGTATTTGCATGCATGCTCTGAAATTGGTGACGTCAATTGCTGATATCTGGATAGTAAATTCCAAGAGGACAAATCGAAACTCCCAAATACCGCATAAGTTTACTCTTTGGTTTGTAATATTGAGATATAAACATCTATCCATGAGAGTAATAAACTCTTATCAGTTAATCTATTACAGTGCGAAATGGAAGCATTATGTGCCACGCTTTGTGTGTAATACACTATGTACTACAAAATTATTAAGATGATTTCGGAACGTTATAAAACTACTATTGTGTTATGGAATTCTTATATTTATATCATTGTCCCTTTGAAAGCTTTAGATTTAGTATCTCAGACACAAGGAAAATGTACTTAAGCGAATTAGTTGTATTCAGAATATTAGAAGGGTTGTTAAATAAAGAATGATCATAATTTTTTTACGGACATAATTATTCGCACTAAAATTCAATCTTATAATATTCTGTTAGCTTAATGTGAAAAAACACGCCGTAGCAGTAACAGTGTTGGTATTCCTGGTTCCCATCTGTGAGAACCAGGCAAGTTGAGACATGTTCAGTATCGCCTACCGCTGCATTGACGGTAACATGCACTTAAAGTTGATGTTAGAGGAAAACCTGGTGTTTCTTTCAAACGTAATCACTGCTGATGAAACTTGGCTACATCATTTTGATCCTGAGAGCAAACAGCAAAGCTCAGTGTGGAAATGTCCTTCACCAACCCCCAGAAAAGCAAAAGTGGTCGCTTCTGCTGGGAAAGTTATGGTCATCTCATTCTTTGATATTCATGGAATGGTTTATCAGCATGTTGTACTTGCACACACATCAGTAACTGGACAATACTACAGGAATATTCTGAAAACACTATAAGTCCATATCAGGCGCAAAAAACCACATTTCCATGAAGCAGGCTGGATGCTGCACCACGATAATGCTCGGCCGCATATTGCCAATGATGTTGCTGAATATCTTGCAAAAATCAACGTGAAGTGCATCCCTCACCCTCCCTATAGTCCGGATTTAGCCCCGTGTGACTTTTTTCTATTCCCGTAACTTAAGAAACGCCTTCGTGGGAGGCATTATCCATCATCAGAAGCAGTGGTGAACGCTGCGGAGGTGATTTTGAAGGATCTCTCATAAATGGTTTCCCGCATGTCTTTGAAGACTGACAGAAACACTGGGACAAGTGTATCGCATTCAGGGGAGACTATTTTGAGAAGGACCATCAAAATTATGAGGATTAAAAAAATAACTGTGGTCATTCTTTATTGAACAGCCATCGTAATTCGAAGTCCTTTGAGGTTTTTTCACAATCCAATAAGAAATATAATACTTTAGCCACTGAAGGAAAGTGATATATGCTCTTTAACCTATTGAACTTGTCGGTGGTTGGTTTGTGAAGTACCTTCTCTCTATATTTATTCGGTTTTCCTGTACCTTTTTAACCTTACCTATTCTGTACACACTGCACTGCTTTCTTAAGCAATATTCTGCGATTTATTCCTTTTTGTGCTCCTTTGATCTACATATGCTTGCATCCTTTGATGCAACAAATGCGTTTGAATATTCATTCCTCTAGCTTTTGTGTATATACTTTCCTTTCGGATACAAGACTCTGTAATGAAGTTTTAAACTGCCCTAAACCTGTTTTTCGATAAAGATTACACGCAAGTTTAGTATCTTGAAGGAATATATTTTGTAATGTTTTGTAGTACATGTTTATTATAACAGCTGAGGCGGTCCGGCCCGTAGTGAACCACGTCGAGCAGTCCCTTGTACTCAACGCCTCACAATTAAGGATTGGTGGCGTGTGCAGATCAAGGAAAGAGAGATTGTAATCGGTTCGAGGTGACTTGTAGCTCCCCAATGAGAACTCTCATCTGTATTTCAGGGAGTCAGTGCGTCCTGACTGGTTGTGGGTTGAATGATGACACTTCGAATCTGGTAGATAGAAGTTTATTGTTGTACTTAGGCTCCTTTGCTCGCCACCGTAAAGTCGTCGTCGGTGTGGTTGCTGTGTTTAGCGCCACTGTCAATATTGTGATGCGAAGAGCAGGGGCAGTAGCATTGTGTAGTCGAACTGGATATATTTATGGTCTTCCCTATATATTACTCTTTGCGCTAACTCTCACTGGAGCGACTATTAAATATGACACTTTGTCTCTGTGCATGGCGTGGAAATGTACTTGTTAGGCGGCGCCAGATACGCGTCCGCCTCACATAGAACTTAGGACCGAAGTGTTCTTACTAGCAAAACCTAGTTTCCGCCATCACATTGAATCACCCCCACTCTAGGTATTTCTCGGAGTTTGCAAAATCACATGAACAAATATCAATTTTCTATTGGCTGGTACCTATCCCCACTTGAGATCAGTATTTAGAATTTCCAGTTTCGCACCTAACATCAGAGACGCTTTCTCTAACGTTCCGCATGCAAAAATTTATGCGGAAGCATGCATTCTGCGCGTCGGGCAAAATCATAAAGCCTGTTGTCAGAAGCACGCATGGGGTTTTAACAATGGGTTGGTCCCCGACTGTATGGCACCAAATTTGTTTTGAGGCCAAAACAGACAATAGAGTAGCGTTGTTTGTTTACAGGGATTGCAAAGGGAGTTTACTGACCTTCACAGAGTGGACTTGTCACTGTGGCGGTCTCCGGAGTATATGCTAGCATTATGGCATATATCTATATGGTATTTATCTAAATTTATAAACCTATAATTTATTTATATTTATTCGTTTGTGTCAATGTCGTTTTGATATCAGGTTATATGTCGTCTCAGTGTTCTTAGGTGACAGGGGCTGCGTCACAGCATATTTTATTATTTTTATTAGGTGTTAGTATAGAGAATAAGAAATTAGAACTTATACTAATGTGTAAATTAAATCTAATGTTATTTATGTTTTGGACTCTTTTTAGGTTATATGGTTCTTAGGGTCAACTCCTATATTGGTCGTGGAATACTGCCTAATTTTGTTCAAACGCCTTTAAAATGCGCTATAAATTTGCGATTCAGACCAGCGGAAATAAAGACTAATAGGTAGTTTTGAGTGATTGTACTACAAACCATTAGACCGGAGCCGGGAAAGAAGGCACAGTAAGTATGAATTTGCCCTCCCTCTCGTCCCCATTACTTTCAGCAAACAGTAAAACACAACCAGCTAAATTAATTTATTCTGTTGATAGTTGCGAGACAGTTTTATCAGTACAGTGGTGGGGTCAGGATGATATTTCCTACTAACATTTGTATATATGATATATTTATTGTGCATATTCCAAAATTCTATAATTTACAGCTTTTGGCTATATTTATTTGTGTTTACCTTGTTGCTAACTTGGCTTACGTGATACCCTGGTCTTCCGCTCTGTCAGGTAGCTGTTAACCTCCATGCCTTCTTGTTACTTGATTAATCCTATTCTTCTCCCTCACCTTCCTTTATTATATTCTATACATTAGTGTCTCATTTTTCATTTACTTCCTGCAAGAACTCACCAATACTTCTTACCTTCTTTTCCTCCCTGCCCTTTAACATTTTTATAGCTACCATCCTCTTCTCTTCTTTTCTCCCATTTTTCTTCCCAAACCTTTTTTAAACCTCCTCGCATTCTCTTACATAGTGTTCTATGCTTTCTTTTCCCCCACACAATTCACAAATTCCCTTTCCCCTACCTCTTATCCCTCTTAGAAATATTATTTCTGTTCACATCCAAGCTAACCCTTCTCTCTCTTGCCTATTGCAGTAATCTACATATGCTTCTCGTCCCCAATTTCTTTTTTATTTGCTTGTAATATTGTAATGATTTCATATTTTCTATACTATCCCATATTTCCTGTCTTTCTCTATCTTCTTTTGTGCATTTTACCAATTTACCCACATCGCATGTATTCCTTTCCTCTAATCTCCATATATCTCCCATTCCTATTTTTTCCATAATTCCTCCTATCTCTGCCCACCAACTATTTGAGATCTCTAATCTTTTTTGCTGTCTCATGCATAATTTCATAATTTCCCCTTCTTCATTAACCAAACACCTATACCAAAATTTTATTATTCTTTCCATTATTATTATTCCATTTCTTCTTGTTTTCCTAATTCTACTAAAGCTACTTCCCTAGGTGCTGACCTTGGTAAGCCTAGTAGCTCTTTACAAAACCTTCTGTAGTCTTGGTCCACCGTTTAGTTTACCTCTGTGCCCCCCCCCCCCCACATCTCCACCGCATACAACATTTTAGATTCAACTAGTGCTTCGTAAATTCTTTCTAACCACTCAGTTGTCATTTCTAGTTTATATTTGCATATTCTTATTCCATTCATTGCTGCCCTTCCTTTTGCTTCAATTTTTCTCCTTTGTGCTGCCCACCTTCCATTGTTATTCAACCTTACTACTTCATTAACCACTTCTACCCTTTTGCCACTTGGTACCCACTTTTCATCTTTTTTTAATTTAACTCCCTTCTTGAAGACCATAACTGTCGACTTATTTATATTTTTTTTTATTTCCCACTCTTCACAAAATTTCTGGATTTCATTTATTGCCTTCTGCAATCCTACCGTTATAGATCCTACCATTAAATCATCCGCATGTAGCAGTCTAGGAATTTATTTTCTATTACCGGGCAGTGCTGAGTTCCTTCTTTAACCTTGTCTATTATCTCATCTATAAATAAATTAAATAAAGTTGGATGCATGCTTCTCTTAGGCCTATTTTTGTTCTGTCATCTCTGTAATTACATGTTTTTCCCAGCATCACCCCTTCATAAATTTTGTCTACCTATTTTATAAATTTTCTACTTGCCCCTTTCATCCTCAATTTCCAAACTAAGTATAGAGAATAAGAAATTAGAACTTATACTAATGTGTAAATTAAATCGAATGTTATTTATGTTTTGGACTCTTTTTAAGTTATATGGTTTTCAGGGTCACCTCCTATATTGGTCGTGGAAAATTGCCTAATTTTGTTCAAACGCCTTTAAAATGTGCTGTAAATTTGCAATAGAGACCACCGGAAATAAAGACTAATAGGTAGTTATGAGTAACTGTACTACAAACGATTAGACCGGAGCCGGGAAGGAAGGCACAGTAAGTGTGAATTTACCCTCCCTCTCGTCCCCACTACTTTCAGCAAACAGGCAAACACAGCCAGCTAAATCAATTGATTCTGTTGATAGTTGCGAGGTAGTTTTATCAGTACAGTGGTGGGGTCTTTCTTCACGATGGTAAAGCACAGTTTTGATATTTGCTACTAACATTGGATACCTTACGAACTACACCATAAAGCGGCTCATACGAGGTGCGTTCAAGTTAAAACATCTATTTTTTTTTCTCACAAGGTAATCAAAAGAAAAATGTGAAACTCTTGTCACTTCTCAACGTAATCTACCTCTAGCCGCACACATTTGTCACAACGTCGACGCCAGATTCCATGGTCACTGCGAACGCTTCTTTACGAGTGTTTTGATCACTAGAAAATCGCTGAGGCAATGGCGGCCCGACTAGCGAATCTGCGAACACCGAGAGTGTCTTTCATCAAAAGTCGCTAGGAGCCAGGTCAGGTGAGTAGGGAGCATAAGTAATCACTTCAAAGTTTGGAAAGATAATGTCAGACCGAAAAATTCATTGCCATAGCAGGGGTTTGAACAACGGGTTATCTGGTTGCATCCAGCCGCTCTAACCCTTGAGATACTGTGGCCAACGTGCCGACATGACATTAAATTCTCCAACTGACTCGTATTTCTCCTGGTAACACACTTAGGAATTCTCATAAAAACATGAGACAACTATCTTAATGGCGACTTACTATGCTGTAAGTACTTTAAGACCCGGGCTTTATAGTTCGGGCCACTATTAAGTACAATTAATGGAAATTAGTTGTTCTTTCTCACTAGCCGTGTGTAGGCTAAGGTGTCGGAAGATAGTCAGACTGAAAAATTGAATGGCATAGCCGGGATTTGAACTACGGATCCTCTGGTTGACGTCCAGCCGCTCTAACCCTTGAGCTACTATGACCACCGTGCCGACATGACATTAAATTCTCCAACTGACTCGTGTTTTTCCCAGTGAATCACTTAAGAGTTCTGATAAACACACGAGGCAACTACCTTAATTGCGACTTACAACATATAAGTACTTTAAGGCCCGGGCTTTATAGTTAACCACTATTAGGTCAATTAAAGGAAATTAATTGTTCTATGGGATTAAGATCTGAGGACAGAGAGGGGTGGATGCAGTACATGAGGATAGTTGTAAAGTAACCATAGCTGCACAATGTGGGACGTATGCTTCGGATCATGTCCTGATAAAAAGAGAGGCTGTCCAAAGTACGCACCATTTCTGCACTTTGTTTTAAATGTTGCTATAATAGTGTGAGATAGACTTCCTTGTTCATGGTTGTGTCTATGAACACCAGCTTTCCCACTCCCGTTGAGGAAATACAGGCCCATAACAATACGCTCCCTCCGCCGCGTTTGACTGTGCCTTGTAAATTCCACTATTCCAGCTCCGTATTTTGTTTCCTCCACACACTCACCCTGCCATCGCAACCAGCAAGGTTGTATTTGCTTTCGTCACAAAAAATAACTTGGTCCCGCTTTAACTACAATGGTCATATCGGCGGCCGTTCTCCTGTGGAACATATCGAAGATGTTAACTCGTATTCGTTAGGTTTTAATCATTAGATCTCGCACACATTCACACTTTCATTCATACTTCCAGACCTGGGTAAGATAGGGAATTATCTTGGTCGGAGAAAAATCCCCGGGACCCCTAGCATGGCAGGCAGGTGCTCTACCGACTGAGCTACGGGGCCAGCCCACAGGATGTCTTGGCAAAGTCTTTGGCACATTGCAGTCGCTTCGTTTTATGCTTGCTGAAAATGTGTGACATTTTTCTGGCCACACGACCATTAAAATTTTGTATTCCCATGACCCGTCTGACCGTTTCAGGGCTGTCAGTCGTAGTTCTTCCTAAATCTCAGCACAAATTACCGGAGCACTTACACGCGGATTCCTTTTTACCTTCCGCATCATATTAGACTCCTGCCAATCGGTAAGAAGTTTTAGTCGCCCTGGCTTTGCTCGAGATTCAATTCTGTCTTCATACTTATAACGGTGAATTATGTCACTAACTTTACTTTTGCTAAGATTTACAATCTCTGCTATTTCCTGGTATGCTTTGTTCTTTTCATAGTGATAGATCACTGTCTCAGTTCAAAGATACTCTTCTTGCTTCTGCCTTCTTGTTGTACAGTTGACGTACTTCTTCTACGATGTTGTTTTGTCTATTAACAGACCTGAGATACTCGTTCGTAGTGTATTTCATTAAGTTATCGGAATATTTTTGTGTCGTAAACTCAGACATAAATAAGGTTGAATGGGGAAGCTCTTAGTTTAGCCACATTTTCAATCTCTAAAATGGATATTCATAGCAACTGGATTTTGCTTAACACAAGGAGTACCCTGAGGTTGATACACACAATTTATCCTGCTTTATAGAGCACTCCATAGTGAAATGCAAAGCCTTTCCGATTATTTATGTGAGTCAGTGTACATGTTCAAATATTTCGCAGAGGTGTCATTCCATGTTATGCTTTCGTTCTATGACAAGAACTACAGCGCTTGTGAGAGAAAAATACAAAATTAGGCACACATATTTTTAGAACACACCTGCAGTAATTTACTTTTGCGTGTGACCCCATTTTTGCGGGGGTAGGCTGCCTGTGCATTCCAGCTACTCCATTTTATTAGCACGGTTTATGGCTGTCACTACGTGAACAAACGAAGTACGGCTGTTTGCATAGTACTAGAGAGCGAAGTAACATGGGCTATTGCAAAAATGTTATGTTCTGAGCATACTGTATTACCAGCATCAGCTCTCCCTAATTTATGATTGTATCACGAGGTGAGAAACCTTATTTTATACTTAAGGTAATCTCAAAAAATACACAATATATTTGGATAATTCTTGTACTGTTAAATGTACGAGAGCTGTTCAATAAAAATGATCACAATTTTTTCTTGACAACGTACCTTTACTCATCCTCATAATTTTGATGGTCCTTCTCTGGTAAATAGAGAAACCATGTCGAAGCTGACAAGAAGATCAGAAGGGCCAATGGTAATGTTCCTAAGTGTACGTACAAACTGGAATTATTCACATGATGTGGGCAATCCCCTACCAGAGGTTGTAACAGATCAGCCAGGTGATGTGCCAGCCGATATGTAAGGCTGCTCCTGGCGTCCACAATGGGGCGTAAAGGATCGTCCGGTTTGTGGATTAATTATTATTGAACTATTAGGTAATTGATGGAAACTTAATTTTTCCTCCACACTAGCTTGGAGTACCGCATCGTTTAGATACGTGGAGTGAGACTGAAAAATTCAATGTAGACTGAAAAACTGCAATTCCAATGTAGCTCAGTACTTAAGAGCAGCCACACTGACACCATAAGGTCGTGGTTCAAATCCCGGCTATGGCATTGAATTTTTCAGTCTGGCACTACATATACAAACCATTCCGTGCATACGACTAGTATGAAAAACAATTTCCAGTAATAATAATGATTATGACGATAAGAATAAGAATTATGATAATAGTCTATTACTAATTATCCCCTGCATTTGTAACAGGTGGACAGGTCTAACTAAACACAAAGTAAAAGAACACGATGAAATTGTCAGCCAAAACTGACAAAACAAGAGCGTATTCCTAGAGCAGCAGCTGGACCACCTGTTTCTCCCTAGCAATTCACTAGTAATGTTGCTAATGGAAGCACGTTGCACATTCATTCCATTTTTGAGAACATCTGTTCTAAACACAAAAAAAGAAGCATCTCGCAGAGTTACAGTTTCTTTCTTCCCCCTTTGTTCCGAGGAAAGAGAGGATTCTGAGCCTCCTAAAAGCCAACATATCCTTGCTTTTAGCTTCGTTACGGGGGAACAGGGACGTGATGAGATTGTGAAAGTGTAGATCCGAGGCCAAAAAATCAGACCTCGTAGTTTTTGTGTAGATTTAGTAAAGTCCCTTGATGTAGCTGATTTCTCACAATGTGGTCACAACTTCAATGTACATTTGGGTGTGCCAAGCGTCCTGGGCAATTAGGAATTTACCGTTGGACTAAGAGTATTTATTTACTAAGCTTTTATATCATCAGTAAATTACAGAAATTCACTGAAATCGTGAAATAGCCACATTACATCTTCCGACTTTGTTATAATTTATTTATGATTGATTTAGTTAAATTCAGATATTTCATAGTGGATATTTACATTTCTCCATTTACTCTTCTGCAAAATATTTTCCCGAAATCTTATTCTATCTACTTAATAGAGATAAACTTTCACTGTCAATAAGCTGTAGGAATGAAAAGAATGTAGTAAATAAAGATGGAGGTTTAGAAAGTGCAATCATTATGCGAGAAAGAAAAACTGAATAGCGATTTAGCGCATGAAAAACTGATAATGTTTGAACATACAATTGAATAACGAAGACCGTCTTCAGAATGGTTATTACTGCAGAAAGTTATTCGATGTGCTTTAATGGATGCATATACTTCTTTCTATAGAAAAATTTTGTGCTTTGCTTTCCTTACGGTTTACATATGACAGAAAATTCAGCCAGAATAAAGAGGATTTTACATACTATTCGCAGAAAATTAACCATATAATTCTATTTGTAATGAACATTTATGTTTGAATCATACTCGTTTTTAGAAAATCGAAAAGAGCGAAAGCTTTTCCATATAAAGTGTAATTTGGTGTGAGAGAAAATTCTTAAAATTATCGATTGCATTTTTGGAAGATATCGAATTTAAATACAGGTTTAGTATTTATCAAAGCTTCGATTTTCAGTTATGACTTTCAAGGACATGCACACAACACAAAGCAAACGTACACAAGTCATTATAAATCTGCGTTTTCTTGGCTCAGGTTTTCAAAACATGATTTGGAGAAATTTCAGGATTGGAGTTTTGGCTGGAGAATGTATTGAAACATTGAACTCTATGAATACAAGGTAATTTGGAACATATTCTGTATTTAATAAATGCTTTGGTTTTCTGTGTATTCATTTATAAGTTTTAAAAAGATAGGAAAATACGAGTCAGTTGGAGAATTTAATGTCATGTTGGTACGTTGGCCATAGTAGTTCAATGGGTTAGAGTGGCTGGACGGAGACCAGAAGATCCGTGGTTCAAATCCCGGCTATGACATTGACTTTTTCAGTCTGGCTCTACTCTTTCATAGTGCGTCCTACACACGGCTAGTATGAAAGAACAATTAATTTCCATATGAAAATACACTTAGTACTCGCAAAATAATATTCCATAAAGTGAAAATAGACTATACAAAACACTAAAAAAAAACAGTGCTAGTATATGGCTGTGAAATCTGGACACTGACCCAAGCCATGGAAGAGAAACGATTCAATTTGAAAAGAAAATATTTGTAAGAGTATATGGACCAGTTAAAGTAAATAAAATGTGGCGAAACAGATAAAAAATTAAGATTAGACGTTTAGGATGGGTGGGGTATGTTAAAAAATGGAAGAGAAACGGATCCCTTACAAAATTTTAATGGGAAACGCTATAATAAAAATCCAAAGCATACAAGAAAACCTATGGGAAGATACAGTAAGAAGAGATACCTTAAGCATATTGACAGTCCGAATGTGGAGACGAAAGGCACAAGTTAGAGATGAATGGAGGCAAAAACTGTGGGAGGCTGAGGCCCAAAAGGGGCTGTGAAAGCCATGTAGTAGTAATAGTACTCAAATAATACAAGTGTGGAGTATTAACCCTAAGGGGAGTCGATATAATTTAATGAACCTTATATAGGAAATTATTTAGCATAGTTATTTGAATTTTAAAACATGTTCAGTAATACATTCACAGTTGACTGATGAAACAAAAGCAGTTTGTTCATGAAAAGCAAAATTGCAATTTTTTAATATGACGTCAACATTTTATAGAAAAAAATTGGGTTAAGATTAGTGTACCTGATGCACGTTTGTACAATTTGTACAACGAGGTCTACCCGAAAGTCCAAGGACCCCGGCCTCTAACAATCCGGGAGCGGTGGAAAGCTCCGGGGCTCTTTCCTTGGGGAAATACCTTGAGTCTAGAAGCCCCCCCCTGACCATTCAAGACGGGTGGAAGTGGATACGCCACTTACGTGCGTCAACCCCGCAGGAAAGACTACCGAATTACCTCGGTGGGGCCGTCTGGTGATCTAGCACACCTTCTACTATCTCTGCAGGTTAGCACCTGGGACAAAGCCCCCCCCCCATCGACAACAACGTCAAGACGGGTGGAAGTGGATACGCCACTTACGTGCATCAACCCCGCAGGGAAGACTACCGAATTACCTCGGTGGGGCCGTCTGGTGATCTAGCACACCTTCTACTATCTCTGCAGGTTAGCACCTGGGACAAAGCCCCCCCCCCATCGACAACAACGTCAAGACGGGTGGAAGTGGATACGCCACTTACGTGCATCAACCCCGCAGGGAAGACTACCGAATTACCTCGGTGGGGCCGTCTGGTGATCTAGCACACCTTCTACTAGCTCTGCAGGTTAGCACCCGGGACAAAGCCCCCCCCCCCCCATCGAGAACAACGTCAAGGCTAGTATCCGGGACATTTTAGGCAATCCTCTGTCCCCTCCGGGCGGCCGAAGCCTGGTCGGAGACACCCAATCTCCCGCGGGTGTCGGGAACACACTGCCCCCTCGAGTCCATCCCAATGCAAGCAACTCCCATCAGGGAGGCGCTCGAATGTTCGGCCCGAGGTTCCTCTGGTAACGTCAGAGCCAATTGGGTAGCGGGTTCGAGTTCCGACGGGGGCCCCAAAAATGCGCATGTCTCTAGTGTTCCGCCGCGTAGAGGGTCGCGGGTTCGAGTCCCGCCTTGGGCATGGGTGTTTATGTGTATAGTGAATATTTGTGAAACTAGGAAAACAGATAAGGAAATAAACGGAAATAATGAAAAATCAGTTAAATAAGGAAAAGGATATATGTCTTTTAAATAAAAAAAAGTGTTAAAGATTCGCAGCGCTCGCACCTTAGCAGCTGAAGCGGACGGATCCCCTCCTTTACGGAGGCTTGATGCACAAAATTTTTCCAGTTAAACTAAAATTTTTTTCTGCAATTGTTGATAAAATGTCAGCAGTTTGTAAGAATACCTTCCAGAGTAAAGAACCATTTGAATAGAATATTAATAGTTCTTCATACATTAGCATTAAACAGGATAACAAATCGTTAAACCAAAACACAGCTTTATATTGCATAATTATTTTAACCCGGACATAATTAACGTGCCTCAATAAAAGTCACACTAAAATGTTATATAAAATATTTATATATAAGCAATACCTGAATTTAGAAAAAATCACACTTGCTTTTCTGTCCCCCTTTAATTGCTCCATTTTATAGCTCACTGAAATTGTTGGTTATATCTGGACCTTTGCTTAAGACGCAACCTGTTGTGCTACTGCTATCTGATTTTAAGTGTTTATTACTGTCGCGGCGAAAAGCTCAGAATTTTCGGTGCCGAGAGATAAGCGCGGCTTGAGTACACAAAGAGCCGGCAGAAAAAGATGACAGGCGGACAGTGCTTGCATAAACAGATAAATATACCTCTTGAGAAAAATGACTAGACGATCCATATGGGGTTTCACGTAAGGAAGGTTCTAGTGATATCTCGATTGACAGAGAAATATTGTTTTTCTTATTTGCTCCAGAAGTCTCTCGAATTTATCAAAGAGATATTTAAGAGAGCGATGACTCGCCAAGAGTCAGTCGTGTGTAGTAAACTGGTGTAAGGCATGTAACAAGAATGTTGTAGACAGTGGAAGTTGGGTAAGCTGTTTGTGATTGTCATCGATCTTGGAAGATATGTTGCATATGTGATGTAATGCTGTTACGTGAGAATTGAACAGAGTATTTGTACGGAATTAACCGTTAGAATTTAAGCAGATTGGACTTGTAATTCTACCAACCCACAAAGTCACAATGGTGTCAGGAAGTGGGACATTACCACCTTAGAGGCTTCATTAGAAAAGATTCTAGAGAAAATGGAAGAAATGAAGACGGCAAATGACGCCCTCGCCGCGAAGACGGAAACAGCAAACAACAACCTGGCAGCGGAAGTGAAAGAAATGAAGACGGCGATTGACAACCTCGCTGCGAAAACAGAAGCGACAAATAACCTGGCCGCAGAGCTGAAACAAATGAAGACGACTAACGACACCACTCAGAAGGTGGAAGAAATGAAGGCCGAATTAACCACAAGGACGGAAGCTGCAAATAGCATTTTGGCCGTGAAAATGACCGCGAAGATGACCGAATTGACCACGGAAATGAAAGCGGTGAATGAGACCCTCGCCTCAAAGTTTGAAGAGCAGTTGGCCGGAGTAAAGGAGGACGTCACGGAGCTGGGTGAGCACGTCGAAGACCGGGTGAGCCGCGTTAAAGAATATTTGGAAGATAGTCAGGACCACAGCAGACTTTTAAATTCTACAAATAGCATCGGAAAAAATATCCGCGAAGGTAATGCAGGAATACTACGAAAACAGACATCTCCGAGCAATCCAACCTAGGAGAGCGGAACCAGCATCTACTCCTCGAAGGTCACAAAGGCTTGCCCATTACCCGGTAGATGTCCAACAACACCCACAGCAGGAACTCGAACAGATCGACGAAGAAGAGGAGCAACAACATCGGCCACGTCACCAGATGAACCGAAGGAGGCAGCTCTGGATTTCCACAGAAAGGATGGAGGCAGCCCAAAGAAGGAGAAGACAACAATAAAATCCAAAGACAAACTACTTGTACTAAATCTTAATATAAATAAATATGTTATCAACATTGTAAATATCTGGAAAAATGTAAAGTTATAAAAATAGATTAATTTTATTTAGCTAGCAGCATTGTATAACAATCAATACATACTTAAAACTGAATAAACTTGTCAAATATACTATAATTAGGTATAGGCGCTACCACAAGTTGGTAGCATTAGGTAGAATAAGTAAACTAGTTGTAAATAATTTAGACAATAGGGTAAATCTGCAAAATTGTATACCAAATGAATAAAGATGTAATAAAGAAAAAGAAAATAAGACTGTGGAAGCGTTGTCCTGGTATAGCTCCCAGGTACCGGGACATAGTAATGCAGATCTTATTTTTTTATTATTTTTTATTTTTTTATTTTTTTTTAAATTTTTTTTAAATTTTTTATTTTTTATTTTTTATTTTTTTTATTTTTTTATTTTTAGTAACACCAAGTCCCTGAACGCCATGGTAGAGGACATCGTCGGCAGGAGCTTGAAGGACTGGAAGGCAGACGCGCCGGGACGCGACACAACATCTCTCGTCAAACCTCCTAAATACGACGGCGTGACAACTTTCGAAGTCTTCCGCTGTTAGTTCGACACGGTGGTCAAACACAACAAATGGTCACTAGCGGAAGAGGACGCACAGTTAATAGCCAGCCACCAGTGATGGGCTGCAGAAGTCCTGAGCGCGGTATAGACAACGGCGGCGCCCAAGGACATCTGGGAGGCCCTGGAGAATCGCTTTGGAAGCCCCCCTGACGCAAAACAGCCAGAAACCGAGTATGTGGAGAACCTGGTGGACCATCTACACGGCGTAGATGAGATGGCTCGTCAGAACATCCAGAAGGCGAGCGACCGCATGAAGACCCGATACGACAGGCAAGCCAACAACCAAGGGTTCCAGCAAGGTGACCTAGTCTGGTTATACCGCCCTACCCGGACCAAGGGACGATGTCCGAAGCTCCAAAAACCATGGCAAGGACCGTACCGGGTGGTGAAGAGGATTAACGACGTGGTCTACCGCATCGAGAAGGTGCCCCGAGGGAAGATGCTGGTGGTACACTTGGATCATTTGACCCGCTACGATGGTGCTGTTCGGGACGACAGCCTTGACGAGGGAGCAGTGTCGCGGTGAAAAGCACAGTAATTTCGGTGCCGAGAGATAAGCTCGGCTTAAGTACACAAAGAACCTGCAGAAAAAGATAACAGGCGGACAGTGCTTGCATAACCAGATAAACATAGCGCTTGAGATAAGTGACTTGCCGGCCCAGATATGGTTCCACCTAAGGAAGGTTCTAGTGATATCTCGATTGACAGATGGTTGTTTTTCTTATTTGCTCCAGAAGTCTCTCGAAGTTTTCAGTGAGATATTTAAGAGAGCGAGGACTCGCCAAGAGTCAGTCGTGAGCAGTAAACAGTTGTAAAGACATGTAACAAAAAGTGTTGTAAATAGTGGAAGTTGAGTGAGCTGTTTATGATTGTCATCGACCTTGGTGTTGTAGAGTGTGATATGTGATGTAATTCTGCTGCTACGCAGTGTGTTTCTACGCAAATAAAGAACAGTTAGAATTTCGGCAAGTTGGACTTTTAATTCTACAAACCCACAAAGTCACAATATCCAACCCAAGCAATCTATGTCCCTTAGTGAACAATAAGTGGCATCTATTGCTATAAAAATAAGCAGATTATATGCGTAAAAAGTCTTAGCTCCATAGTTATCCATGAGCCAAGAAATCATTTGAAAAAGGATTCCTTTTTCAGTCATCCCCAACCCCAACAACCATCACCATCATCATATCTTTATCAAAGAAGTTACTCCCGCCGTTTACCCGCGCTTGCTTGAATTTCTTCACGTTGACATTCAGAGCACTGGGCAGAAATCACATTGTGTTAGGTCCCTCACAATGCTTTGTTTTAATTAAACATCGGATTCCCCAAGTCCGTGCCAGTTCTGAGTCAACCGTTGAGTGGCGGCCGAAGAGGGATAACGCCGCCAGACGGCGGGCCCTCGCAGCGTGGAAAATCCGCGGGAGGCCAAGGCACGAGACCGGGCAAGCGGATGGGTCAAGTGGACGAGCGCGTCGAGGACTTGGCGAGCCGCGTTAACGAGCTGGAGGGAAAGGCCGACAGCAACGCCAAGTACCTGAACGCCATAGTGGAGGACGTCGTCGGCAGGAGGTTAAAGGAATTAAAAGTCGACGCGCCGGGATGGGACACATCTGCGCACGTCATACCTCCTAAATACGACGGCGCGACAACTTTGGAAGTCTTCCGCCGTCCATTCAACACGGTGGTCAAACACAAGAGGTCACCAGAGGAAGTGGCGGCACACTAATAGCCAGTCCCCAGGGACGGGCCGCAGAAGTCCTGAAGGCAGTCCAGACAGGGGATCCATCCCCTTCAGCTGCCGTGGTGCAGGCGCTGCGGACCCTTAGCACTCGTGGTACCTCTGACGTTACTAGAGAAACCTCGGGCCGAACTGCCGAGCCTCTCATGTAGGGGAGTTGTTCGGATTGGGTTGGACTCGAGGGGTAGTGTGTTCCCGACGCCCACGGGGAATTGGGTACCTCCGAACAGGCTACGGCCGCCCGGAGGGGTACAGGGTTGCCTAAAATGTCCCGGGTACTAGCCTTCAGAGCTATTAGGTGTGATAAATCACCAGGCCGCCCCACCGAGGTTTTCGATAGTCTTCCCTGCGGGGTTGACGCGCGTAAGTGGCGTATCCACTTCCATCCCGTCTTGAAGTTGTGCTCAGCGGGGGGGGGGATTTTAAGAAATCAGGTATTGCCGTAAGGAAAGAGCCCCGGGGTATCCATCGCTCCCGGGTAGAAGCAGGCCCAGGTCCATGGTCCTATGGGGCCGGGACTAATGGAAATAACTGCACATAAATAAGTCCAGACAGCGGTGGCACCCAAGGACATCTGGGAAGCCCTGGAGAACAGCTTTGGACACCACCGCCTAGCCGCAGCGTACCGCAGCCAGCTGAAGGCAAGTCACTAATCTCAAGGGCTATGTTTATCTGGTTATGCAAGCACTGTCCGCCTGTCATCTTTTTCTGCACGCTCTTTGTGTACTCAAGCCGCGCTTATCTCTTGGCACCAAAATTTATGTTGTTTTCGCCGCGACATTATTATTGGTTTTATCATTTATAACTCTTAAACACACTCACTCCCACTTCTATATTCGTAATTAGGAAGCATGGTGCTTGGGAATGGTTTTACGCCTCATCCAAGAATCGAAGCCGGGTTTGGGAAGCCAGAATGCTAACCACTCAGTCGCAGAGGCATTCTGTTAATCCTGGTAGAAAACTGCAGTATGTAATTTTAAACTAGCTCCAGAAGAGTAGGTAAAAATATTGAACTGTATATTCATTTCCTTTAAATTTACCGATGGATGTAAATATACGTTGGGAAAGGTGAAATACATGCAGAGGAAAGAGAAGGAAGTATTTCATATACTTTGGTCTCATAAGGAAATATGCCCTATAGCCGAGCATTGATAACATAGCTTTCTAGCGTCTTAAAGTTCTCCTGTAACTTTTCCTTGAAATTATGATTGCCTCCTGATTTAGAGGAACGTGATTGAACCGATTATTTCAAGCGAAAATTCAGAGGTTGAAAGTATCAACTTGAAAACATTTTAACAGAAAGTACTTGACTCAGCCATAGTTTGCGGTTGCTCTAAACTGCAAAACTTTCCAGACTTCAAAGGAGGTACTTACACAGCAAACTGTCTAAAAGTTCTGGCAGAAGGCTTATCAGGGCCTTCTTAGAGTCTATCGGAAATATTTCGCCGTGACTAATGAGGACCCAACTACTTCTGCATAAGAAGGACTTTAGTAATCAGTTTCTATTCATCGTGAGTAGATACACTAAAAGAGCCATTGTAAGAGTGTAACCAACATTTTGTTTTGGTTTGACAATAAAGCTTTTATAAAGTTTACAGCACATTTAGGTATATAATTGGAAGTAGCATCACTGGCAAACTTTGACTGCGCAATGATTTTACCTGTTTATTGTGATACTCGAGCCGTCGCATTTTTATTCTTATTACTTTTTTTGTTGTAATTTACGTCATCCAACGATGAATGAAATTAGGAAAATGATGCTAAAATGAATCCGGGGTCCATGGAACTTAGAGCTACCTGACATTCATCTTTAAGGATAAGGGGAAAACCCCGGACAAAACCTTATCAGGTAACTCACCCGGACCGAGATTCGAACTCGGGACCTCTTGAACGTGAGGCAGAGACGCTAACATCTACGCTACTGAGGCGGGCACACCCACATTGTTCATTCAGTAGACAAGTTATTTTCAAAGTTCTTTAATTTACTCTCTTCACTTACTTTAGCACGAGTATGTTTGATGCGTATTAGATGTTTATGTTAATTGTAAATATTTTAGTGTCTATATCCACATTCTAACGTGTTGAATTATTGAACTGGCTGTTCAATGATTAGTGCAATAATTAATAGTGCAGTTGAAGCCTAATGTGTCCCGCCACAAAAGCAAGAAACAAGAAAAAAATAAATATACTTAATTAAAATAATTCGTTGATTTTTTTCTGAGATAGCAATTTTGTAAGTTTTTTGTTATTTATTTAAGTTGTTTAATAACACTGGGGAACAAAAAAGGAAATAATTTTCATATACCCGAAACAAAATAGGCAAATTCTTATGTAAACAGATCTGCTGATTCCAAAAAATGCCCCCCAAAGTACTGTATCACGTAGCATTTTTTAGGTATTCATAATTGTTTATGAAATCTTACAGAAATGCGATGTGATAACTCGTATTTGATTAATTGAAAATAATAGGTCTTTTATTGCCAAATAATATTGAAAATAATTATTATTAATTATTATTAATATAATAAACACAAAATAATGATGAAAACCACATAACTTAATTATCTCAGAAGTATTTCACTGTTGATTTTTGTTGTTGTATTGATATGTACTTTCCCGTTTGGGGATCCAACAATAGTCTCCGAACATGGCTGGATCCCAGCGACCCTGGTAACGTCTTTCCATATCAGAAATGTCCTGGTGAAAACGCTGACCTTGCTCATCACTTAGAGCTCCTAGGTTTGTAGGGAAACTACCAAGGTGGGAGTGCAAAAAGTGGATTTTAAGTGACATACGGAAACCCATTCATTTGTAGATTCTTAATAGTTTTGAGACTAAATTTTCATAATTTTCTTCTTTGTTATTGCCCAGGAAGCATTTCGCCACTGATTTAAATGATTTCCATGATGCCAGTTCAACGCGTTTAAGCTTAGATTCAAAAACACTGTCTGTAAGAAGTAGTCTTATTTGAGGACCGACAAATATACTTTCCTTCAATTTAGATTCACTTTGTTTGTAAAAGAAATTCTTAAATACTGAAATGCACTTCCACTTTTGTCCAAAGCTTTAATAAAATTCTTCATTAACCCGAGATTTATGTGAAGTGGGGGGAGAAGAACTTTGTTTGGGTCTACTGGAGGCACATACTTAACACTGCTTGCTCCTGGGGTATAGTCTTCCCTTTTCCCCTACTCTTTCACTATAAAATGCTTTGTGAGTTGCCCTACTGTCCCATAAGCACAAAAAATAGCAATATTTTGTGAAACCTCCCTGCAGTCCCGTTGGCTATGCAACTACCTTGAGGTCACTACTAATTTCCCAGCCATGATTTTGATAACTAATAACATCTAAAATGATGGACATGGAGTCGTATGTCTCCTTCATTCCTCGGCATGAAATAAAGGTATTGAAGGTAGTAAATTGCTATTATGAAGCAACACTGCCTTTAAGCCGCATTTAAAAGAGTCAATAAAGAGGTGCCAATCTTCGACACAATGCTCTATACCCAATTCCTTCATTAAACTATTAATACTAACACAGAAACACATGTTGTCTTTCGTTGTGAAATACTGTGAATAGTGTTTATGTCAATTTCAGTAAAATGCTATTTTAGTCTCTTTTGCCAGGAAATTCCTCTCCTATAGCCTGGGACCCAGTAGTTCTGACTCCTTTTTACCTAGTTTCAAATAACGAATAAGATCGCTTAGTTCTTCTTGAGAAACAAACTGTCTTTCTTCACTTCGTTCACATTGATATGTAGGGTCTTGGGATGTTGAGGGTACACTGTCATCTACATCATAATTTGAACTTGATACATCATATTCTTCAACCCATGTTTTCGGAGGAATCAGGCACCGGAAGATCTTCACTATGAGGAACTGGTCTTATTGCTGATGGAACACTTGGATATTTCACACTCGACTTATTTTGTCTAGACACACCTGTAATATTTGTATTACAAAAATAGCAGTTGCGGCATACCCTCATGTCAGATTTCAATTGGTTGGTGTTTACTTTTGATCTGGGTTCTAATTGGAGCTATGAGATCTCTTATCCTCAGGTGAATGGTTGTAGGAAATGGATTTGTTGTTTGTTGGCTGCTCAGTTGTCTCAATAATACACTGGTTCGTTGCAAAAATGATTTAATTTAATTCTCACTAAGTTCGTTGATTCAGATTGATTTGTAGCGGTGACCACCTGTTACTAAACTTCCTAACAGAATTCTCTTACTTCTTTATACGGCGAATACTTTGCTATTATAAACTTCTTCTGCTGCTTCTCTTACGCTGGCTGCGTTATTCTTGACTTCCCTACATTTCGGACTTAGAAGTCTTTACTACTTCTTCTTCACGCGCACTAACACATCTTTCCCCTCGTAGTATGACTGTTGAAGTGAGTTTTCGTCTACTCTGCGATTCAGTTCGTACCTTATTCTGATCCCCACTCTAACTCTTATCACATGACCAAAATAACTCACCCTTCTCCCCATTTCTCAAATCTTACATTATTATTGGTTTCTCATTTTATTTCGATTTTTCTTTATTGGTTAGCAAAACTCATCGAACTCATTGACGTTACATCCCACCGTGAGTTGGGTCACGCCTACCCTGGGCTCTTTGTAACGGTATACATCGTTATCACCTCAGCAAAGTAAATCCTTTTAGGTCTTATGCTTGACCGCATCTTGAAAACCTTATTGTTCCTACACATTTCTGGCTATAGTTCTCAGACATTGAACCTTTCCTTAAACAAGGAGGCTAACGGTCACCTCTTCCTGTCTCTCCGACTTGTGTTCAGATTTTACAGAAATATTTTCTCTCCCTTACATGGATTCTAGCATGTTAGTTGTCTTAAATTATATTCTTCCCATCTTATTCTTAATTAAACCGCTATTTTAATCATTACTCTAATTTCATTCTAATTTCATATTAATATAACAATATTTTATATTAGTTTAGCAAAGCATTTTTATTAATTTATCTTCTTTTTTAACTCTCGTGATTTCGATTAATTCGCCACCTCCTAATCGCTGTCAGATACTGCGGTTACATAATGCCCGTTTGACAAAAATGAAATACCCATTATTTAAATTTTGTCAAACCCCCGTCATGACATTTCCTCCTTATATATCTTATAATTTCTCATTCCCTACTTGAAACATTTTCCGGTGGTCACCGTTCCCTCATCTTTATCAACATGGTACATTACATACATAGAAAAATACACTGTTATACATGGTTAATACTCTAGAAACAAAATCACATTCATGTTATTCCCAATATTTACAATTCACTAGCTCAAATGAGCTATGTGTACTTGACTGAATTACTTTTGTCTCACTTGAGATCAACCTGATTATATTCTATCACACTCCTTAAATACTAGTACATTACTACTTACAATGTTACGTTTACATTCAATAATTCATATATATTTACATTTCCTTATTGGGACGTTTCTTTTTGCATTTTTCACTGCAAGAACATACGTCCGCACGCTATTCATGTTTGTGTTATGAAGCACAAATACGGTTACCTCTCTTGTCTACCTGGAACGAGGTGTGTCGTTTACTTGCCTGTTGGTAAACATTTGCAGTCTATTGTCTTGTCTTTCCGCACTTAACACTTCACTCAATTTTCCTCCACAATGTCACGGCGAAAGTCTGTGACCTTTACAATAACAATGACTATAGGTATTTACCTTTTGACACATTAATACACCTGGAGTTTGAGATATTTACATTTCACAAACTACTTTAAAGTTATCTAAAACATTTTATTTAGCTGTAGTTATTAATAATATAATTTCGTTTGTACACAGGAATTTTGGAACTTGCAACTCCCACGCAGTGTTTGAATTTCAAACGAAAACGTTACCCGTACTAATTATATAACTTTTACTTGGTATTCTTTACATCTTCGTATATATAATTTCAATCATTCACACAGGTGATTCTTGGGTCTGCTCTGTACTGTTTACAACGTTTTTTTTTTGACGATATGGCCTTATTAGGGAGATGTTATATCTGCCTATCGGTTTACCATTTCTTGGGTGTATTAGAGCATAGGCTCTGTCACCAAATATTTTCTCAATCCGGTATGGGCCTTTCCATAGCATATATAGCTTTTTAGTCTTCTTTCCTAACAAATCTGACTTGTCGAACGATTTCACTAGAACTAAGTCGCCGACCTTTGGTTCCCAATTCTTCTTATACCGCAGTTTCTTTGCGTTTCTTTTCTCTACTTTTTCCATTATTCTTTTAACAGCATTCTGGATCCGTTCTCGATCTGTCTCGGTCGTCACTTGTATACTTTTCGGAACACCCTCTATTAGTGGTTCCGGTGTTAAATTCCTATGCAATTGGATAGGAGCATATCCTGTGGTTAGATTGACTGAATTATTGAATATAAACTCAATATAGTTGATGTGGTCTGGCCAGGTAGTCTGTTTCAATGAACAAAGGACTCGGAGATGAACACCTAGGTCTTTCATCTACCTCGGGCGCCGCGTCCCTCGGTGTGGGTGGAGGAGAACGCACCCATTCTCTTGAGAGAAGTTGATTCCTCTGTCTTACTTCAGGTCTGTCTGTATTGTTCTCTCTACCAGCGTCACGTGGTTGATACTGTCTATTAGCTTCTGGTAGTCGGAACGTCGGTCTTGCATTCCCTCTTCGAAGAAATGGGGGGTGACCCCTATTTCCATTCCTAGTTACATGTACATATCTTATAGGGAAATTATATGAATTTGAATTTGGTGGTCCCTGTCTCCCTCTATTGTTGTTAGGGAATTCCCTCGGGACGTGGGCATCGTATCTTTGACGAGTAGCCATATGGTTTGTGTTAAAATTTCGGGGATTGTGTGCCCTTTCTCCGTCATGATTATTATTATTCCACGGTCTGTGTGGATTTCTCACTGGCATTCGATTCTCATGTCTATTTTGTGAATTTTGCGTCCCAACGCTTTGTAAAGCTGTTAATAATGTAATTGCCTCTCTCAATGTCTGAGGTCTTGCTACCACCATGTGATTTCTAATGTTCTCAGGAAGATGGGGCGTGAGAAGAGAAATCAGTTCGGCTTCCTGTAATGGAGGTTGTAGATATTTACTCATTTGCGAATATCTCAGGAAATAATCAGTAATAGACTCTCCATTATTACCTTGGTATCGGCCATTTGTTATCTGATTCCTTACTTGGTATTGGACATTGGCGTTCCAATACTTTTCTAGGAAAGCTGTTTTGAACAACTCGTAGCTGCATCCTTCTCCCACAGTTACTCGTAGCCAATTAAGTTCGGCAGATTGTAACGCCCTTTGAACTATTATCATCTTATATTGCTCGGGTACACCTCTGATGGCAAAATACTTTTCTAAGTCGGCCAAAAATTGTACTGCGTTGTCATTGCGACAATTAAATTTCGGGAGGGGCAATTCGCTTAGAAAATTCATGTGCACTGGTGGATACATATTTACGTTTTGCATATTTACTTCGCTATTATTGCTGTTTTGAGGAGAGACAGAAGGGGCGCTAACCTGTTCGTTCTGCCTCTCTCCATTGTGTGTATGTATAGAACAATTGGAACTCTCAGGTACCTGCCCTTGCTGTCCCAGCTGTAAGCCAGTTACAGTATCTCTGATTTGAGATATCTCGCTTACTGTTTCCCTCAACATTTGTGTATTTTCTGATTGAATATTTGTTACACGTGCTACCTTTTCTTTTAACTTCTCCATGTCAGCTGCTATACTATCGTTTACAGTGTCAAACCGGTTATTTATCTCTTGTACAAAAGTTACCTGTGTCGTGGTCAGTTCATCTAATCTTATTCTCTCCTTATTAATTTCCTCCCCTATTCTATTTTCTACTTCTGCAACGAGAGATTTGGTAGCTTCTAGGTCACTTATTATAGTACGTACTTCTCGCTGCAGGGCCTCTTTTACAGTCTGGATTTCCCCTGTTATTCCTTGAATTTTGACAGTGATTCTAGCTTCTGTTTCTTTCCCTTGGCTTGTAATTTGACTTAATTTTTTGTCCATAGCTTTGCTCTGATCTAGTAATTTAGCCTCTAGTGATTGGTTCTGTTGTACTAATTTAGCCTCTAGTGATTGACTCTGAATAGTCGTTTGCGCCATGAGTTTCTGGAAAATCTCTTGTAGATTTTCCATTACCCCAGGATTGTCACTTCTCCTATTTACATTTAAGCTACTTACACCATTTACACCCTCATCTACTGATCCTATAACACTGCTTTCCATTATCTCTTCATTAACAACTTCTAACTCTTTCTCTGTCTCCATAACTATTTGTTCCCCAGAATTTTCCATTTTAAATTTATTCTGTACGATCTTCTTATTTCTCAAAAGCATTGAACTTCCCCTTTAAATTTTCTAATTTCCCTTCCAAAATACTTATTACTAAGACATTACATAGATATTGATCTCAATGAATGATATTACATTTACAAGAAATATAAATTGAGTATGTGTAACTCACAGTTCTGTTGTACGGCTGTGGTGTTTATGTGATGTCTTTACCAATTTTTGTCGTGCTGCTCGTCGTCTAGTAGGCTCAGTTGATGTCGAAAGAACTTGAACTTCTCTCTTGGTTGGGGGAAAATTTTACTTGTTAGTTGTTTTTGCCGTCTTCTTCGTAGTCTCTGCTGTCCTCATCGTAGTTGTCGTCGTCGGTCTTCTCACTTCTCCTCGTAGTCGTCCTTCGTCGTCGTTCTTCTCACTTCTCCTCGTCGTTGTCGTCGTTACATCTCACCCATTTCCTACAATTCGAAGCCCCACGTTGGGCGCCATTATGCGGCATACCCGCATGCCAGATTTCAATTGGTTGGTGTTTACTTTTGATTTGGGTTCTAATTGGAGCTATGAGATCTCTTATCCTCAGGTGAATGGTTGTAGGAAATGGATTTGTTGTTTGTTGGCTGCTCAGTTGTCTCAATAATACACTGGTTCGTTGCAAAAATGATTTAATTTAATTCTCACTAAGTTCGTTGATTCAGATTGATTTGTAGCGGCGACCACCTGTTACTAAACTTCCTAACAGAATTCTCTTACTTCTTTATACGGCGAATACTTTGCTATTATAAACTTCTTCTGCTGCTTCTCTTACGCTGGTTGCGTTATTCTTGACTTCCCTACATTTCGGACTTAGAAGTCTTTACTACTTCTTCTTCACGCGCACTAACACATATTTCCCCTCGTAGTATGACTGTTGAAGTGAGTTTTCGTCTACTCTGCGATTCAGTTCGTACCTTATTCTGATCCCCACTCTAACTCTTATCACATGACCAAAATAACTCACCCTTCTCCCCATTTCTCAAATCTTACATTATTATTGGTTTCTCATTTTATTTCGATTTTTCTTTATTGGTTAGCAAAACTCATCGAACTCATTGACGTTACATCCCACCGTGAGTTGGGTCACGCCTACCCTGGGCTCTTTGTAACGGTATACATCGTTATCACCTCAGCAAAGTAAATCCTTTTAGGTCTTATGCTTGACTGCATCTTGAAAACCTTATTGTTCCTACACATTCCTGGCTATAGTTCTCAGACATTGAACCTTTCCTTAAACAAGGAGGCTAACGGTCACCTCTTCCTGTCTCTCCGACTTGTGTTCAGATTTTACAGAAATATTTTCTCTCCCTTACACGGATTCTAGCATGTTAGTTGTCTTAAATTATATTCTTCCCATCTTATTCTTAATTAAACCGCTATTTTAATCATTACTCTAATTTCATTCTAATTTCATATTAATATAACAATATTTTATATTAGTTTAGCAAAGCATTTTTATTAATTTATCTTCTTTTTTAATTCTCGTGATTTCGATTAATTCGCCACCTCCTAATCGCTGTCTGATACTGCGGTTACACAGTCATTTAAATAGTTAGATTGTTGTCTCTACACCACAGACACAGCAAACGGCATAGATTTGCGTTTACCGTGTAGCCATTGATTAAGGCCAGTTTTGTACGATATGCAGCAAACATGGGGAGAAAAATCCTTATCTTGATCACCAAGGGCACAACCAAAGTATAATGAATATGCTGTTTTAGTAATACTTGTTTTGTTTTTCGTTGTGATTCATGGGTGAGCTGTCCACACACATAACAAAAGTTATTTGGATCATTAGTACATTTCCTACACCTGCTCTTGTTCATATCTGTAACCTTTCATTAGCACCGCGAATAAACTACACTACACTTTCACAGCTGAATATGGATTGAATGAAAAATCCAACACAGATGAAAACCAGACCACCCAGAGGAGTACTCAAGCTAACACATCTGTTTATTTACTTAGGAGGAGAGGAGCGTGATAAAGGGGAGTTATCTGTGCACCTAAGGGCTCAAGATAGGAATCTTTTCCATCAGAGAAAACAAATTAAGATGCATTTAGGTCTTCATAATAAGTTATGAAATCCTGAATCAGTAGTTTATGTCTAATTAGTTTATTTTGAGTTGGGCACATCCATGTAAATACGATTTTTATAGTAGACTCTAAAATTAATTTTACTGATAAATCTTACGTGATGGAAAATTTTTTCTAGTTATTTCGAATAGTATTCATATTTTTATAGGTATAAAATATTATTTAATAATAAAATGGCTATTATTTTAAATTAAGTCAATATGAGTTGGTATCATACCTCATTTCTGTAATTCCATATAAAAGAATAAGAATTTCTGAAAAACGTTACGTGATACAGCATTTTCAGAGGCATTTTTGGAATCAGCCAGTCATTTTGCATAAGAATTAGTCTATTTTGTTTTGGGTACAAAAAACGTGTTCCCTAGTGTAATTATAGCGAAAAGTCGATGTTCATTGTTTCCATGGTAACACAGAGTTAAGCATTTACAAAGACATTACAGCGACTCTTTTTAAAATATCTGACAAGGCTAAATATACTGTTTGCTTTTTGTACCTCCAAGGACATGTGTAATGGAGTAATGAAAGTTTGGCATTTAAAAGGTATTTGATAAAATAAACTTTATAAAACTGTATTGAAAGCGAGGGAGTAATGAAGAAATTGGAATGCTAACTGTCACATGTTTTCCGGTTTTGACATTGAAATTTCACTGCAAAAATTCGTAGAACTAAGCAGATGGCACAGCTGACGATGAGCTTGGAGTATTAGAGATTATTTGTGTAGCATCAGTGAAAGCTTTCTTTAAATTTTAAATGTGACAGCAATTTCCAAAAGACTACAATATTACATGTGTATGCGCCGTAACTTAAAAACAATGTATGCTCATACCAAAATAAGTGCTTTTGAAGTTTATTTTTTTTATTTTTATTATGCTAAATAATTTCCTGTAACGATTGTTTTGGTTTAGGGCCCAAGAATTGTAAAATTATTTCAATATGTGGTTTAAGTATCGATATGGGCATGTTAAAATAAATAAGAAAGGAAATTGTTAAAATTCAGTAGGTCATGAGATGACGCAACATGTAGTCATATGATGTGAATGTTTTATGATTGGTAGCCTCAAAAATAACATTATGTAATGTGTGACTTGGACCAGTAAAAATTACAATTTATTGGTAGTGATAGGAACGAGAGACTGAAAAATCAATTTTGGTGAAACAGCGAGGCAAGCTGTTTTCGATGGAAGAACCTTATGGTGAATAGACAAATTCAGTGCCACGACGAAAGCTTCTAGAAGAGTCAATGTCCGTTTTCTGTTAACTGTAATCAAAGTATGCAATACTATTTGTAAGTCTTATACGAAAATTGGTATAAATAATACAAATGGAATTGAACGTTGCATTAAACGCAAGCTCCATTCATGTTCCGTTATTCTAGTAGCGATGGTCCTTCCGGTTTGTCCTATATACGTTGTCCCAAATTCACAGGGAATGCGGTATACTTCCGGAACTTGGAAGTCCAGTTTGTCTTTCACTAATCTCAACAGATGCTTAATCTTCGGAGGAGGCTTGTGGATGGTCCTGACATTGTATTTGGCGAGAATTCTGCTGATTCTTCCGGAATAGATTCCTGGTAAACGGGATGCAGGCTGTAGCGGTAGGCTTATCTGACGCTTGCTGTATTACAGGTTTCCCTTTCCTAGCTTTGGTGAAAAGACTAATCCAGTTCAAAACAAGTTCAGTGATAAAAGTCAGATAAACAAATATGTCATCACTATACCGCTACCTCACGTGCTATCGTGTCATGTGCTTGGGAGCAAAGGAACCTCCTCTTTACTTCGTTTAAGAATTAACATGCATTTCAGATAAATCAACTCTGTTGCCTAATACATTTAATTCAAACAGTTACGAATATATAAATTTGACAATTCTATTCCAACATATAAAGATATATCAGTATGTTATATAACGAATTAATTTTTACCGCACAACAGTCTATACTACAACAGCAGTCAATGAGAGGTGACTAAGTCACGTGACCGTTAAGAGATACGGGGCAAGCTTATGTGAAACAAGGATTAGTAGCGCCCAAGGACAAGCACCTTCCCTTTTGAAACACACAATAGTGATGTTAATGGCGTAGATTTATCGCAGTTTAGTTGTGGAATCTCAATTGTTGTTCGTATCTACTTTACCTGTAAATACTTTTGGTTCTAAGATTTTAATGTCATATTAATAAGGCCTATACGGACTTTACGATTTTATAGTCATTCCTTTGTTTTTCCCCGCATATTTTGAACTGTAGCTTGCTTTGAGTAATAAAGTAATTATTTTTGTAATATAATGTTTAGTTTGCAATCCATCATTTAATAGCTGTGAATAAATTGTCATTTTGCTGAATTGGGTACTGCAGCTGAAATGACGTCGTTGATAAAACACTGTGAAATAGGTTTTAAACTCCTAAGCCGATATTTAAACTTTCCCCTCCTCTCTTCAATTACTTGAAATTGCCTCATTAAAATGCACGACACTTGCATTTCTAGCCCCTGCTGCTAATAGAATCATGGATGCGAAACTGTACCACCAAATTACCAAACCGTACCCCATGGGGACGAGTTTAATTTTGTTTTCCGTTCGTACGCAGGTGTTAGTGACAGCTGTAACGTGTGGACACAACTGCAACAGTGTTTGAACGCTTTTACTTTTTGTTTTGGTTAGATCAAGGGAATTCAAAGGTGCAAGTGCAGACAAAACGTAACACTACAGGGCTTTTGGATATCTACTCAAAGCGGCTAGTTGATTAATTTATGTTCCAGTACGAGGGTTATTCAATAAAGAATGATCATAACCTATTTTTGACAACGTACCTTCACTTATCCTCATAATTTTGATGGTCCTTCGCAAAATAGTCTCCCTTGAATGCGATGCACTTGTCCCAGCGTTTCTGCCAGTCTTCAAAGACATACTGGAAACCATTTTTTGAGAGATCCTTCAAAATCGTCTCCGCAGCCTTCACCACTGCTTCCGATGATGGATAATGCCTCCCACGAAGGCGTTTCTTCAAGTTAGGGAATAGAAAAAGTCACATGGGGCTAAATCCGGACTATAGGGAGGGTGAAGTATGCACTGCACGTTGATTTTTGCAAGATATTCAGCAACAACATTGGCAATATGCGGCCGCGCATTATCGTATTGCAGCATCCAGCCTGCTTCACAGAAATGTGGTCTTTTGCGCCTGATATGGACTTATGTTTTCAGGACATCCCTGTAGTATTGTCCAGTTACAGATTTATGTGCAGGTACATGTTGATAAACCATTCCATGAATATCAAAGAATGAGATGACCATAACTTTCCCAGCACAAGCAACCACTTTTGGTTTTTTGGGGGTTGGTGATGGAGATTTCCACACTGAGCGTTGCTGTTTGCTCTCAGGATCAAAATGATGTAGCCAAGTTTCATCGGCAGTGATTACGTTTGAAGGAAACTCCGGATCTTCCCCTAACATCAGCTTTAACTGCATGTTACCTCCATGCATGCGAATGTCCTTTTGTTCGGGAATCAACAGTATAGGAACCCATCGCACACAAACATGTCTCTTGTTTAAATCTTCTGGCACCAATGTGTGGGTGGCACCCAATGAAATGTTCAGTCAATGGCTTAGTATTGCTTAGTATTCCGGCATGTATTGCGTGAGGTATGCAGAAAATCTATAAGACGACGACTTAAAGAAACAAATAGCACATGACGAGATTTTGGAACCTATAATGATAAATTTGCAAGGCTCAGACGATGAAGACAGTGACAATGACGAATTGTCTCTTAACGGATGTGACTTTGACAGCGATATGGATGAGCCACATACAGTTCCATTGGATTAGAACAACAGGTAATTCATAAATTATAATTATAGTTAAAGTATTTTAAAATATACATAATTTCCGAAAATAATTTTTATAATTTGGATTTGGGCAAGTGCATCATTGTAAAAGTTTGTAAAATATAATTTGCATACCCTTACGTCTGGGCCAAGCTGGCAAAGCTGAGTGTGATACGGCATCTGATTAGCAGGACTCCAGAACTCTGGCCATTTGAAACACACATAATGAATGTAAATGATAATGATGGTGAAGACAAAACCGGAGAATGGTATGTAAATGCCGAATGTTTTATTTTTTATTTCTTAATTAATGGACTACTCAAACTTTATTGCAGACACTTATAAAATATTCTGATAAATATTTAGAAAAATGACTTTTTTCAATCCGTGAGAAAAGCTTTTGTTTCAAACAGAGCGTGTGATGTTTTTGTCTAACTCTGTGGGGAAATTGGAACCCCTGAGCGCTCAATGTTGCGTGCATGACCAGCCATTTCGCTGGACCTATGTGATACGGGCCATTTTAATTCGATCAGGTGCAGCTGAGTAGAGAAGGGACACGGGTAAACCGTAGCGCCCAAGTGTGGAATGAACCATTCGGATGCCACCTGAGTCAAGACCTGCCATATATCTAAAAACAAATGTCGTCAATTCGCTGCACTGAATTACTGTTCTTTCCACATCAATCGTCCTGGGCAGAGAGAAAAGGCAATTATCCGATCACCCGTTCATTTGTTTTTATTGCTGTCATTCTGATACAAAATAAGTTTTTAACGGTAGATTTAGTGGCTTGCAAACAACGACACTACAGATTTGAAACTAACCTGAAATACATCTGGACCACTACTGCAAGACAAACAATGTGTACAGAGGTGTAAAGATATTCTACCTAAGTACGATTTTCCCGAACAAATGAAAGTTCGATTTCAAATATAATTTATGAACCTTTAAAATCAAACAAAACCTTTATGTGAATGTCTATAAAATACGAGGGTGGGTAAAAAAGTAATGCCTCCTATTTTTTCTCTTTTAATTGCCAAGAAATTTGATTATAATTTACATACATTGGAAACTACAATATTGGCGATTAATTTGTCAATATTCAATATAATCTCCGTCCTTTTCCACAGTTTTGGTCCATCTTTTAACTAGGACATGTATTCTAGTGTGGTAAAACACACGGTCTTGCTTCCTAAGCCATTCAGGCACGGCCGTTTTCAAAGCCTCCTCATCTTCAAAATGAATCCCCCGATGAGCTTCATTTAGTGGCCCGAACAGATGGAAGTCTGATGGTGCCAGGTCAGTGAGGTAAGACTTACCATTTCAAATTCCCAATTTCTCAAATAGTGGTTGGTGTGTGGTCTTGCATTTTCATGCAAAAGAAGAACATCCGCCATAGATTTTGTTGGCCGAACTCGGCGAAGACGTGCTTTCAGCTTTTTGAGAGTTCTGACGTATCTGACAGAATTTATTGTGCATCCCTGATCCAAAAAATCAATCATAAGCACACTCTATGCATCCCAAAATACCGTCGCCATAACCTTCCTTTCCGACCCCTGAGTTTGAACTTTTTTTTTTCTTCGTTGACGTTGTGTGATGTCATTCCATTGACTGCCTCTTTGATTCAGGTTCAAAAAAATGAACCCACATTTCGTCTCCAGTAATAGTTTTTCCAGGAATTCCTCTCCCTGTAAATTGAAGCGCTGCAAGTGTTCGGAGGCTTTTGTTTTTCTTGTTTCTTTGTTTTGGGCGGTCAACATTCTTGGTACCCAAAGTAAACAAACTTTTGAGTAACACAGTAGTTGAATAATCGTCATCACACTGCCTTTACTGAGGGAGGTAGTGTGACACAATTCACCTGTTGTTATCCGGCGATCACCACGAATGTCATCGACTCGCTGAATGTTGTATGGAGTCACTGCAGTCACCGGCCTGACGCTTAGCTTTTCATCTGTCAATGGTGTTTGCCCTTCAACTTTGTTACAGTGATGAACACATCATCTAACGGTGCTGACATCCACCGTTGCATCACCATAGTCATTTTTTAGCATTTCGTGAATGCGAATTGGCGTTTCACCTTCTGCAGTCAAAAATTCAATCACAGAAAGCTGTCTAATACGGATGTCGATGTCAGCCGTTTTGCAAGAGAATGCAGTGCTGCCACCTGTTGACTTAGAAAGTTCCTACTGTAGGGGTTTGGAGAAGAGGGTTTGAGGAATTGCGCCAAATTCAAAGTTTTTACATAACTTACTTATTTAAGGAAAAACAATAGGAGACTTACTTTTTGACCCAGCGTCGTATTATTCGGGTTTTCCAAAACTTCTGTTGTTATTGAAACATGAATATCGAAATCGAATAGAGAAAATAGACCAAAAGTAGGTAAAGTTCCAGTGCTGAGCGGCAAAAGATGTAGGACATACCTTGTGCCATCTACAGCAGAACTAGACGTACATTTTCCTTTACCTAAATACAGATAATTATGAATTAGTTATTACTGTGTAGCGAGAAGCTACTTTGTGCATTAGGCTTCTGCTCTAATCTTGTCTCTGTGAGGTTATTTGGAGTTTGGATATTAATGGTTCTCTTTAAGGCATAGATTTTCATAAAGTTTTAATTGAAAGCCGAAACATTTTAATTTATTCAGCAGTTTCTCTTTTACTTAAAAGCGTTTCCATGTTTTTGGTTCTTTCCTACGTTGGCATGGTAGTTACAACTTGGTAAGATTTAGGTATACACATAAGTCTCAAGCCTCTACATAACACTTATCAATAAAGTTTGCAACTTCCCTGCTTTTCTTTCTCTTCAAAGCTCCTCTCAAGTTTTATTTGAGATTTGAAATTAAGGCAACGAAAAGGAATTACAGATAAATAAGTCTATGGGCGGCGTTCGCGTTCTCTAGAATTTTGGAAACAACTCGGTGCGATTTAAATACTCTTCACTCATTTGTTTTCAGAAACTCCATACAAATGTCTTTCTGAATTAATTGCTTTAGCAGAAGGGAGTTGTGATGCTCCTCAAATTATTGTTATCATTTCTCTGGCTTTAATGAGTTAAGGAAAACCGAGACAAATAGATCGTCAAAAATTCAGGTCTACGTCAACTGGGCCAGGAGATCAGCCGTTGCATGTGCAGCATGGGGACTAGCGTTGTCGTGATGAAAAATTACTCCCTTCTTCAACATTCCCCTCCTCCTATTTTGAATGGTACGTAGAATTTTTTAAAGTATCACAGTAGCTAGCGGCGTTTATTGTTTTGCTGGTAGGCATAAACTCGCACAACAATACACCTTTTCTGTCCCAGAAAACACTGGTCGTCGCTTTTCCGGCAGAAAATCTCTGAACTTTCACCGCTTCGGCGAATTCGAATGCCGCCACTGACGAGAACGTTCTTTAGTTTCTGGTGTTGCGTAGTACACCCAGGTTTCATCGCCATTGACAATTCATTTCAACAATTCCTCGCCCTGTTCTGCATAGCGCTCCAGGAATCGGTGGACCGCTTCAACACGTTGCCGTTTATGGTCTTCGGTGAGCATTTTGGGGACCCACCTCGCACAAACCTTGCGATAATGCAAATGTTCGGTTAAAAGTTTGTCAGTCATAGTTTTACTGACTTCAGGGATAAGTTCGCACAGCTCGTCAACTGTCACACGCCGATCTTTAAGCATTTCTTGCTTCCCTTTTGCAATTGTTTCGGCTGAAACCGAAGGCCGACCACAACGCTGTTCGTTATGGACGTCTGTACGTCCGTCTTTGAACTCTCTAACCCACTTTCGCACGTTTTTGACGTGCATAAATTGTGGCCCATAGACTTCGCATAACTGACGATGAATTTCAGTGGGGGTAGTGCCCTTAGCACTCAAAAAACGGATCACTGCATGCAACTCGCACTTGGCGGCGGAAGTGATAGGAAGCTCCATCGCAAACGGCTGCCCAGCTAAGACTAATGGTGGCAACGGGTTTGCTGCGTTGGGGATTAGAAGGGGTAGAATACAGCTACACGCCAGTGTTGCCGGATCTCACGTGATAGCGATCTCACGGCTCCAGAACATTGGAGACCTTCTTTTAGGGACACGCCTCGTAAGTCTTTCATTACGTCCTGCTGTAAAGCGATTTTGTAGATTGATATCAGTATAATAAATTTCTTCACGCCCAAATATGTGTTTTATTTTGTAGTATCAATTTCCACCTAAGAGATTTATTTAGTCATCTGTATCCAGTATCATCTAGGTAGATGGTATGTCAGTTTATACTAGGAAGATTCCAGGACTAGGAATGATCATAATTTTTACGGTTATAATTTTAAAACTTATTTTATTCTTTTAGCTTAATGGGAAACAAACACGCCGTAGTTGTTTCATTGTTGTCACTCCTGGTTTCCACCTGTGAGAACCAGCAAGTTCATACATGTTCAGTATCGCCTAGCGCAGCAATGGAGGGAACGCGCGAGGAACAATATTCCGCTTTAAATTCTGCTTTCATCTCAACAAACCTTCAGTTGAGGCCTATGGAAGGTATTCCTCCCTACAGCATAGCTCGAAGATGGTTTAAAATGTTTACAGAGGGTAGACAATCAATTTCAAAGGAAGGTGGACCCGGTGCTCCAGTTACTGCTCTTACGGAAGAAAACATCAACACTCCTGCTGCCATTGTGAGAGAGAATCGACGAATTACCTTTAGATCACTTTCAGAAATACTAAACATTTCATTGGCTGCCACCCACACGTTGGTGACAGAAACATTACACATGAGACGTGTTTCTGCGCGATGGATTCCAAGTCTGTTGATTGCCGAACAAAAGGACATTCGCATACAGGTCTGCATGCAGTTAAAGTTGATGTTAGAGGAAGAGCTTGAGCTTCTTTCAAACGTAATTACTGCTGATGAAACTTGGCTACATAATTTTGATCCTGAGAGCAAACAGCAAAGCTCAGTGCGGAAATCTCCTTCATCACCAACCTTCCACCCTCCCCCAAAATAAAAGCAAAAGTGGTTGCTTTTGCTAGGAAACTTATGGTCATCTCATTCTTTGATATTCATGGAATGGTTTATGAGCATGTTGTACCTGCACACATATCAGTAACTGGACAGTACAACAGGGATGTTTTGAAAACATTGCAAGTCCATATCAGGCGCATAAGACCAACTTTCCCAGAAGCAGGGTGGATGTTGCACCACGATAATGCGCGGTCGCATATTGCCAATGATGTTGGTGAATATCTTGCAAGAATCAGCATGAAGTGCATCCCTTACGCTCCCTGTAGTTCGGATTTAGCCCCATGTGACTTTTTTCTATTCCCTAACTTTAATAAACGCGTTCGTGTGAGACATTATCCTTCATCAGAAGCAGTGGTGAATTGTTGCGGAAGCGATTTTGAAGGATCTCTCAAAAATGGTTTCCAGCATGTCTTTTAAAACTGGCAGAAGCGCTGGGGCAAGTGCATCACATTCAGGGGAGACTATTTTGAGAATGACCATCAAAATTATGAGGATGAGTAAAGGTAAGTTGTCAAAAAAATTGTGATCATTCTTTATTGAACAGTCCTCATAGAACCAAATAACACCACTAAAGGCCGAAGACGTGTGCGTTTTTCCAGAGCTATTCTGTACATGGACTTTATTGTTATTGCTCGTGGATGAAAACAGCTGCAGGTAAGTATGGACTGCCCACGACAACCGCCACACTGCGAGAGGAAACTAGACAATCGCGATGGTTCGAATGACTCGTATTTTTGTTGGTAAACCACTATTAGATCTCATATACAATGATATACGCACCATTTTTGGCGACTTACTAATCTCTGTTTCATATAGCCTTGTCCCGCTGATGTGTATCACTCCGGGTGCAACTAACTTCCCCCTCACCCTAATTGGCTAATGCTTTCGCGCCATAGGCCATAGGCGGTGCCTTCCCGTCACAATTAAACCTGCAGTAAACGTCATAGTAATTGCCGGGAAGATAGATAAAATCATACAAATAAGAATATGAAGGCATGTAAAAATAATGAAGTTTATAATGAAACTGAGCAAGTTGAAACTGAATGAATGAGCAATGAAACTGAAACAAGTTTATAATGAAAGGCCTTCGGCCTTTTCCACTGGGATTTTTCAAATCCAGCACATATACCTTGCAAAAATGCTTGTCTCTCAGTCTTAAAATTCGTGTCACGTCACACTTGTCTCTTCAAGGTAGTATATTTTGTTATTTGTAACCCCGTTAAGTCTGATTGTCCTTAAAGGACGACTTAGTCACACAGCAATATCGGCCCTGTCTCTTAGCACATTTTTCTTGCCCCTTTTTTCATTCACAAACCCCAGCTGTGTAAGCAATCTATACAGACTAGATCTGCTGAAATTTGGTAAATCTGCATCCTCATTTACAGCAGACAAAATTTTATATATGTTAGGGAGTTCGTTTCTAAAGAAAAGCTGTGCACATAGTGACGCACTGCACGAACTCCTGGCATTCTCCGAGCACACTATTTTGTTTATTCCTGCTTTTGCCTAGAGTGGTAAGTTTTCCTGCTCTCTCAATTTTACGTCGCGATGTTCCTACGCATCTAACACTGCATACCTGTAAGTTTAGGGCACAGCTGTTCGAGTTATCTCACTGACAAAGACAGATTTTTCTCTGTGAATGCATTAAGCACATGCACCACAATTCTTTTTTCGCCGATTTGTAAAGGTGTTCCCTTGTGATGGTTCAGCGAAAAACTGACGGTAGGCTGTGCAATTATTTATTAAAAAGTACACGCGCAATAACGATCAATAAAATAATGAGGCTCTCGTACTCGGCACAGCACACCTTCGAATGGCGATATATGGCTAATCCAGTTCAAAACAAGGTCAGTGATAAAAGTCATATAAACAAATATGTCATCACTACCGCTAAATCACGTGCTATCGTGTCATGTTCTTGAGAGCAAAGAAACCTCCTCTTTACTTCGTTTAAGAATTAACATGCATTTCAGATAAATCAACTCTGTTGCGTAATATATTTAATTAAAACAGCTACGAAAATATAAATTTGACAATTCTCTTCCAACATATAAAGATATATCAGCATGTTAAGTAACGAACTAATTTTTACCGTACAATAGTCCATACTACAATAGCAGACAATGAGGTGATAAGGTCACGTGACCGTTAAGAGATACGGTGCAAGCTTATGTGAAAAAAGGATTAATGATGAACATTTTGCTGTTCTGTAGAAGCTGTACCTTCTTTTTCAACATTTCTACTTGATAAGAAATTTCCCCTGTGTGAATTAACCAATTGCAAGTTAAGTTAAGTTAAGTTTAGACATTTGATACATCTAAACCAAGGATAAAAACAAAATTTAAGCAGGTTTGTCAGGTTAGAGCTCAAGGTATCTTTGAATGACTCGACTGGAGCTGAAATGAGAAAATATACAACTATAGTTGCTTTTTTATTTGACAACCAATGTAAGCATTCATCTTAGCATCTGCCCGAAGAACAACAGAACTCTTTTCCTTTGTTCAAAAGTTAACGATAATACTTAAAGAAATTGCATACTTAGACATTCCTACCGCAGAATTATTTATTTTTCTGATGCTAAGCTCTTCTTTGTCGCATCCCCAGAAGCTCTCCGGTGAGAGCAGGGCACCCCCATCCCACATTTTATTGTTTTGGTCTCATTTACGTTCTCTTCCCCCTGCCAACACCCTTTTCTCCTACCTCCTTGCGCCTCTTATTCAGGATGATCCCTTAAAGAGAGTGGGCGAAACGCCGAGGTCTCTCTCTATGATTAAGATATCGCACGAACGTGTTTTCAGCAAGTTTGTGCTTGCAGGGCATTCTCTTTTGTCTGCAGAGTAATTGGGCCGAGTATGCAGCCTCTGCAGCCTTCTTATGTACAAATCTTCCTCAGATGGTTACCCTCCACAGCGGCTTTTGACCTCGCATCACAACTTCTTACACTACTTCTCAGTGAAGACACATGGAGTTCAAAAAGTGTACTGTTGCTCCTTCTATCACCAATATTTCCAGAAATTAATTATTCTTTCACACTGGCCGTGTGTAGGCTAAATTGTAGAAACGTAGAGTCAGACTGAAAAATTCAATGCCATAGCCGGGATTTGAACCACGGATCTTCTGGTTTCCGTCCAGCCGCACTACCATTGTGCTACTATGTCCAACGTGCCGATATGACATTAAATTCTCCAACTGACTCGTATTTTCCCGGTAAATCACTTAGGAGTTCTCATAAACACATGAGACAACTACCTTAATGGCGACTTACTACATGTAAGTGCTTTAAGGCCCGGTTTTTTTTGAAAGAATAATTAATTTCCATTAATTAACCTAATAGTGGTTTACTATAAAAAACCCGGGCCTTAAAGTACTTACAGCATAGTAAGTCGCCATTAAGGTAGTTGTCTCATGTGTTTATGAGAACTCCTAAGTGGTTTACCGGGAAAATACGAGTCAGTTGGAGAATTTAATTTCATATCGGCACGTTGGCCATAGTAGCACAATGGTAATGCGGCTGGACGGAAACCAGAACATCCGTGGTTCAAATCCCGGCTATGGCATTGAATTTTTCAGTCTGACTCTACGTTTCCAGCAATATTTCCACCATAGCAGTAGTAACAATAAATACTTGCCAACTTGAGTCACATATCCTTTGGTAGCTGAACAAGCCTTATTATTATATATCTGAAATATTGTATTTGAATACTTCAACCTTTCCTATGAATCCTTGTATAATTACTCTTTCTGGTTATAATATAAATTAGTGAAATGCAAATTTTTTATATCAACAGCAGAATACTTAAACACGACAAGAGAATAGGATATTTTTAGACAGTTTTTATGCAAATAAAACTTAGTTTGTGGAAAAATATTGCGATAAGTCATTTTTGTAAGCATCTAGAAATGGGCTTTCTCATATTTTCTTAGAGGACAGAAAAAAATGTTTCAAGAAATCAGCACTGCAGCACCATCTGGAACGCGCGTAAATAAGTAATTTTTTCAGTTAATTGTGTTCTTAATTAGACAGAAATTCACAGGAAAAACCAACGTTTTGCTTTAGAAGCTATTGAATTGATATAATGAATGTATAGAATGTATAGTTATATTATTCAGGTTATACAGAATCGCTTCATGCGCATCGCTACCAACGCTCCATGGTTCATCCGTAATCAGCAGCTCCATCACGAACTAGGGCTGTTACCTCTTCACGACTACATTCGCAGTATCGCTCGTCGTTTCTTTTCCACGCTGCAAGAAGTTCCAGGAGCTGTGCATTATAACATCGGCGTCCGCACACGCCAGCCCTCACGCTTGAAGAGGAGACTACCACAGAACCTGCTTCTAAGTGATACATCTGATTCGAGTGATTCTAGTGCTTGATGTCTGTCTTACATCTTCAATATTGACATAATTTCTCAGAGAGTATTATTGGAGTTCTAACTGAATGTATCGTAGTTAGGGGGCGGCCTGTTAGCCTCCCCTGAGTGTTATTGTTGTTATTGTACTGTTACCTTCTTTTCACTCTGATCTGTAAAGCATTGTACTGCTGATCTATCAATAAAAATTATATAAAAAGTTAGATTATTAGTTCTTCCACACCCAATGGAGTTACAGAGAAAAGCACAGTACAGCATTTTCTCTCATTTTAAAAAGCATATATTTTTACTCATGCCTTTTCAACTGATTAGCCGTACTAATTAGAGTAAATATTGGTTTCCACCCAAAAATATGTTACCAATATTGTCACAAACCGGCCAGGATGGTAAACGATTAGTATGCCACGTGGCCAAGTTGCACCTCAGGGACAATAATTCAGAGGCAGGTACAGGTATTGAGGAGGGGTTGGGATTTCTATATATGGGGTCGATTACATTACAAATACTGAAACTTAGACATTTTTTCATGCTTCATCAGCGGCAGGAGAGGTAACGTGACGCGACATCACACGCACCACGATAGTCAAAATGCTTACTTACAACACGCTATTTGAATTAAACAAAACACTCACTTGTGACACTATTTCGTCGGAAATATACGTTTGGCGACTCCGTGGATGCAAAACAGACATTTGCTGTTTTGTTTTTGAGATAGGTTCGTACGTGGGTGTATAATGATATGTTATTAGAAGAAATTGCCAGCATAAAATTTCTGGGCCTTCAAGTGGACAGATGTTTAGATTGGAAAGCTCACATAAATTATATCTTACCTAAACTCAGCTCTGCCTGTTATGCTATCCGAGAGCTGTTTAATGTGAGTTCTATTGACACACTTAAATTAGTATATTATGCATACTTTAACTCTATTATGGAATATGGAATATTATTTTGGGGCAACTCAGTAGAAAGTAAAAAAATATTTCTTATGCAAAAGAGGGCTATAAGAATCATTACTAACACCCACAACAGATGCTCCTGTAAAGATCTTTTTACAAGATTGAAGATATTAACACTTGCTTGCATGTATATATTCTCGATCCTAAAATTCTTTGTATGCAATCGTGCCTTATTTGCAACAAATAATGTGATTCACAGAGTAAACACTAGACAAAAGTATAATATCCATTATCCCAGTGCTAAACTTTCTTGGTTCCAGAAAGTTGTGCATTATGAAACTATCAAAATATTTGGCGCACTTCCTAATGTTCTTAAAGAAAAATTTGATAATTTCGGTTCTTTTAAAATGCTGTTAGTAACTTTGGTAAAAATCTTTTTATTCTGTACAAGATTACCGGAATGACAAATTATCCAGATAATGCTTCTGTAGCTCTGTAAGTAGTATCTAACTATTCCAATGACAAATCATTACTAATAAATCTTTGATGCATGTTGAAAGTTTATTTTTAATGTATATGTGTTTAATAAATAACAAGAATGGTATCAATTGCAAAAAGGTTGAGACGTACTGGCATAAGCCGAGTGAAAGCTGAATTAAAAAGTGTTATATTTTGTATAATATCTAATTATGCCTGCTTTGTTTTCCATACTGTTGTTCATACTGCCTGTATACTATAACATGTGTCTTATGTTAACTTTTGTACATATATATGTTATTAAACTTTATACCTCTGGACATGTTCAATGTTCACAGCCTTTTCTGGCTACAAGTGAACCCACTGAACGCAAATCAATATCTAATCTAATCTATAAATCTAACAGCACAATTCAAAAGCGAAAATTTCTTAAATAAAACGTTTGCAACTAAGCATCTTACAAAAAGAGGGGGGGGAAACAATTACATGGGAATACGTTAAAGAAATCCTTCCACCCTAAGTTAACTGCAGAAGTCTTTGTAGTTTTTGTTTTTTCGAAAACAGCTTTAAGGATTTTGATTAAAGTAAGATATTTTGTTTAACATATTTATAAGAAGAACAATTATTAATGCTGAACTTTTCGTGAGTATAATATGAAGCAGTTTCATTTTAAATATGTAGTTGCTAAACCGTAAAAGATACCAAACATTTTGTCACCAAAATTTTAGCTTTCGTCAAAGCACACAGTTTATATCCAATATATTTTTCTGCAATTAAATCTATCTGAGGTGATTGTTATGGATTTGAATATTTTAAATACAAAGTTCTTAAAAGCGAAGCCAACATAGGTTCATTTTTTCTGTGATAATATTAAAAGAATTGGTAGATTCAAATTCATCACAATGACATGCTCCTTAAAAACCTATCACTTTGTCTAATGTGTCCTAAGGCGAAATGTGAATGTTTTTCTGGAATAATAAGTAAGGAATATAATAATAGGTTTAGTAGGTAAAAATTTTAAATGAATAAGTAGAGGTCATGTAAATTAAGTATCAGATTTTATAATAACATTTTAGTTGACCTTGCACTAGATAAATGTGTGTCAGATATTGACGTATCTTTAATATCACCACCAAGGGAAGCAAAATGTATTAAAGAACAAAACCATAATGGAGAATTAAAACACACAAGAGCACCCGTACACACTACATTGAGCTTCTCCCATTTTTTTTATTCAGGATGTCCAAAACCGCATACTTTCTTTCCTTGGAAACTTGTTATCAATTTGTTGAGCACAATGTAATACTTTCGGTACTTATGCATATTAAATAGTGGAGAAAGGAACTGGCTAAGGACTATTTTTGAAGCTCATTTGGGTATTAAATAGACACAATACATTTCCTCGTGGTCTGAGTTCCGTATGTTTTAACGCGTAGGTAATCATGAAATGTGCTTTGGCAATTACTCTGGAGTGGAAAAACGTCCAAAAAATGTAAGGTATAAAGTCAACATCAAAGTAATCTTTACAGGATAGGAAGAATTCATTCCATACTATAATTGTGCTTTGTGCATGAACATTTAATCCGTTATGTTAGGACCTCCCAATTTTAAAACCGTCAGTGACGTCTCTGATGTAAATAAGTCACTCTTGTATTACTCGGCTAAGACAGTGCGTTCAATGGAAGGAGGAGCCAAACAGTTACAGAACATCGGAAGCCCAGACAGGTTCTGTAGGTGTACGAGGACTGTCCAAAAAAGAATGATCAAAATTTTGTTTTCGGTCATAGCTTTTCGCACTAAAATTCAATCTTATTACATTCTGTTAGCTTAATGTGAAACAAACACGCCGTAGTAATTTCATTGAAGATTAGTTTCTGAAATACTGAACATTTCATTGGGTGCCACCCACACGTTGGTGACAGAAACATTACACATGAGACGTGTTTGTGCGCGATGAGTTCCAAGACTGTTGATTCCCGAACAAAAGGACATTCGCATGCAGGTCTGCATGCAGTTAAAGTTGATGTTAGAGGAAGATCCGGAGTTTCTTTCAAACGTAATCACTGCTGATGAAACTTGCCTACATCATTTTGATCCTTGGAGCAAACGGCAAACCTCAGTGTAGAAATCTCATTCATCACCGACCCCCCAAAAAGCAAAAGTGGTTGCTTCTGCTGGCAAAATGTTGGTCATCTCATTCTTTAATATTCATGGAATGGTTTATCAGCATGTTGTACCTACACACATATCAGTAGCTGGACAACACTACAGGGATGTTCTGAAAACATTGAAAGTCCATATCAGGCGCAAAAGAAGCAGGCTGGATGCTGCACCACGGTGGTGGTGGCGGTGGCGGCGGCGGCGGCGGTGGCAGTGGCGCCCTTACAAAGGTATCAAGTCTACAGAGTTAAATTCGACACATTAAAACCAGAAAATCGTGTAAAAACTACCAATAAAAAGCTAAAACTAAACCATAGAAACTTCAAAATCCGGTGTCGAGCTAAATGCGGCTTCCCACCGCTAAGGCGGATGAAAGCTAAAACTCGCTCCACGGCACTCAATGTGTAGTGTTTAACGCCCGCTTTTACTACATGCGGCACCGCAGGCGGTGACACTGATGATGCATGAGATGAAGATGGTGCACCGGTGGAATGAGATGGCGGGGGAAACCGGAGGTCCCGGAGAAAACCCGCCCCAACGCCGTGTTGTCCACCACAAATCTCACTTTGCGGACGCCTGGGATCGAACCCGGGCCGCCTTGGTGAGAGCCAAGCGGTCTAACCACTGAGCCACGGCGTGGCCCCACGGCACTCAGGTTGTCCGCCAACACCTGATTCAGGGTAGTCGGAAAACGGAGGGAGTTTCGTATAGGAGCTAAACACCGGCATTCTCTTAAAATATGTCGGAGAGTTATAGGTTCCCGTCAGTGAGCACAAATTGGTGCAGGGTCAGAGGATAAAAGATGTCGGTGGCTTAAAAAGGCAGTGTCCAATGCGGAGACGGGCTAAAACGACTTCTTCGCGACCACGACGGTACCGGGTGTGGTTTTAGCTCCCGAAGCTTTTTGCCCAGTGCCCCATTCCAGTCTTCGTCCCAACGTGATAGGATAAGCTTACATAGAGCTCGACGAAGATCTGCCGAAGTAATAAAAGAAATAAAACTCTGCGAATTTAAAACAGCAGCTTTAGCTGCAACGTCGGCAGCTTCATTCCCTGGCAGCCCCACGTATACAGGAACCCACACAAACGACACACTATCGCATTAGCGATCGAGTGTAGGACATCCTGGACACGAACTTTGTTGAAGAAGAAGAATCTCTTCAATAACAAGGTTTTACCCTTCTTCTGGTTCTTGTTTTTCCTCTTCAACTTCCCTAGTTTTACCACTACGTTGTGTTAAGGAACTTTTCTTCTATCCTTATGCCTTAGGGCGTCGGGTTGAGGAACTGAAACTCTGGATCAGATGGAGAACCAAGGATGGCTGATCAATCCAATGCGCTGGTATGAGAGTAAGAGAAGTAGATGACAGAATAAGAGCTAAATGAGTAAAAGATGATAACGGAGCAGTTGGTGGAATGCTGGGAGGGGGAATTGGAGATCCTGGAGAAAAGCCGTTCCTGCGCCGTGTTGTGTACCACAAATACCACACGCTGTTGCCTGGGATACAAACCGGGCTACCGGTCTAACCGCTCGGCTACAGAACGGCCAAGCTTTCAGCCAATACTATTAAATTTGGACATTCTTAAAGCCACAAGTGGTTAATATTTTTGTGTCTATGCTAATTTACTCGGGTATTAAATTTATTGAGGTGTTCAGCAACATAACATATCTGAGTTGATTATACTGATTAATCATTGTTCTGATTATCAGTAATATCGTCTGCCAGTATAATCAAACATTCAACACTTGAAGTACAGGTCCTAGAGAGTGGTTTATGTAGTGCTAACGTATTTCTTTTATTGATTATTCTGTAGAAATTGCTCATAAGAGGAATGTTCTGAAGTTTCGATCGCCTATTAAGATCCATAGATATTCATGATTTATTCCTAATTGTTGGTTTTAGAGAGTTTGTTCTCGCCAGCGTGCACATATTAAATCAGCGACTGTTCCTTGTGAAGAAGTATTGGATTACGAATGTAAATACAGCTAGTCAAAGGACATAGCACAGATAGGAATGCTCCCAAAAGAAACACGATACTGGGACTAATAACCTGGAAACAACCGGTTCTTTGACCGCCTCGGTAGCGTAGATGTTAGCGTGTCTGCCTCAAGTTCAAGAAGTCCCGAGTTCGAATCTCAGTCAAGGTGAGTTACCTAGATAAGGTTTTTCCGGGGTTTTCACTTATCCTTACAGACGAATGCCACGTAACTCTAAGCTGTATGGGCACTGGACTGATTTGAACATTATTTCACGCATTCGTTCATTGATATGACAACGTTGGAGGACATAAATTATAAAAAATAAGGACATAAATTATGCTTTCAATAAATAATGCAGTAGGAAGTAGGAAGGAAGAAGGAGGTCTTGCGCAGACCCAGGAAACGAGCGCTGGAGGTTTCTAAAGGCTGAACAGGCACTTTACTGCCTAAGCCATGAATTGAAGAAGTGTATTCATGTTGCACAAAGCTATAAAGAAGCTTAGCTTATATAAGAATAATACAATAGGTCAAAGCTATAATATAAGGTCCGTCCAGAAAGTAAGTTCTGTTTCAATTTATCTCCGCTGCAGCGCTGCGATCGCAGTTCCGCACATGCGTGGTAGACGCTCTGTATTAAGGGGAAGAAACGTGCGCCATTGTGTGATTACTGTCAGCCACGTACGCTTTGTTGTGCTTGTTTACAATGTCGGTGTTGATTGAAAATCCCGCCACCAGTGAAATCAGAACTGTGATTGTTTTCTGAATGCTAGGAAAGTGAAACCTATTGAAATTTGTCGGCAAATTTTCTGTGTCAAAAGGTGTTGTGTTTCTTTACGACAATGCATGACCACACTCTGCAAATGCGATGAAAAACGTCCTACAGGGATTTGGCTGGGATGTGTTTGACCACACCCCGTACAGCCCTGACCTCGCTCCCAGCGACTTTTATCTGTTTTTGCATCTGAAGTCTTTCCTTGGCGGTCAACACTTCAACAATGACGAAGAGCTGAAAGAAAATGTTTCCAATTGGTTGAATACACAGGCGGAAAGCTTCTATGAAGAAGGTATACAAAAACTTGTGCCTCGCTATGAAAAATACCTGCAAAATTTTGGCAGTTATGTGGAAAAGTAGTTTGAGTTGTAGAATTTTGTGCAGTAAATAATTTTTCTGTATCTGTACACAATTTAATTTTATTACCAAACAGAACTTAACTTTATGGACGTACCTCGTAAAATGTTTTCGAAGTTCATCACTATGCGATAGCTTTGAATGTACGTTCTCTTTGCAAAATTCCTCCCCAAAAATTTTATAATTTTGAGAAAAGTATATGCATTTTAAAATGGGAGCCAATATCTTGGAAGTGGTAGACTATACAAGAATTTGCATACCTTACATTTTGTACTTGAGCGAAATTAACACTTTCTGCAGTAAGTTTATATCCATTCCTTAGGATTACAATGTCTGCAAAAGTAAACAAGAATATAGAGGGTTTTTGGACATTTCCATAAAAATCAAGTTTGAATTGATTATCTGAAACATATGCCATTTTATTTAAATTATTAGAATCATCGTTAAGAAAAGTAAACATTTTGAGAAATGTTAGATATACAGGTGGGGATTGTCCTGAAAATCTTCGTGTCTCATCCTTGAGAGAATACCAAGTTTGGTATTTAACTGTCTCTTAGTTTTGAGGCATGCTGTTTACAGGCTGACGAGTGATGCTGTTTCCACCCCAACCCCCACATAGGCCCTTTTGTAAAAATATTTTTGTTATTATTCTATGGACCCTGGACTGATTTGAACATTATTTCACGCATTCATTGATAGATATGACAACGTTGAGTGAAAAAGGCAAACTTTGTTCATCTATGCCTTCCACGGTTGTTGATCTGAAGGAGTCACCCAGGCTAGAGGTATAGCTACTAAATGTGTCAAGAGAGCTGTTAAAAGTACAGGCCTAAAACCATGTAAGGTTACCGTTGTCCATCAGCTACAGGAACCCAAGAGGGATACAAGATTAAATTACTGTCTTTGGTTTCAGCCGTTCATTGTGCAAAATCCTGCCATATTTTCCATCACTTGGTTCTATTTAATCGGCTATATGAACTCCAATAACTCATTCTATTGGGCCAGCCAGATTCTACATGTTATTTATGAATCACCTATGTAGTCCGTTAAAGTCGAAGGAACCCTTGGCCACCGAGATCTCGCCGGACTTCTTTCTAAGACCGAGCTTAAAGGACAGGACCTACGTTACACCTCCCCAGATCTTGGACGATCTGAAGTACATCACATGGGAAAATTCAAGCTAGTGACAAGAGTCCTCTAATGAGTGCCAGTAACAAGGACGATATTGAATTGCACCTTGTGCAGAATGGGGGACATTTTCAACATTAGTTATAGAGGTAAATGATCTTCCAAAATTGCTCTATGTTTCAGGTATAATAAGCGTAGCTAGCATACTTTGTTTTTAAATAATACGAAAGCGGACCCAAAAGAAAACGGACTTCGAAGACGCTGCCGCTCCTACACTTAGTGCAGGGTTCTCACGCTAGAAGGTGTTAGTAGAGACCTTCATGAAACAGCTGTGCAGACGGCGTCAGTGTAGAGCTGAACGTGCAAGTGTGGTATTGTGTTTCTCTGACTGTTGGCGGGTTACCTCTGCGAAGTCGTTATGGCAACTTTAAAAGAACAAAGAGTGTGTGTGAAATTTTGTTTCCTGCTTTAAAAACACTGCAACGGAGGTATACTAAATGCTTCAGGAAGCTTTCCACGAGGACGCTATGAGCCACACACAGGTTTTCGAGGGGTTTGGTCGCTTTAAACGTGGTGAGATGTGTGTTGAAGACCAAGCTCGTTCTGGACGCCCTTCAACATCGCGAAATGAGGAGAACATTGAAAAGGTCCGTCAAAATATCAACGAGGATCGTCGCCAAACGATGCACCAAATTTCAGCAGCGACAGGAATCAGTTGGAGCTATTGCCAGCGGATTTTGAGGGAGGATTTACATATGAGACGTGTTGCTGCTAAATTTGTTCCGCGCCTTCTCACACAGGAGCACAAAACCATCCGCATGGATGTGTGTCAGGACTTGAAAACAGAGATTGCACGTTATCCAAACTTCTTGAACAAAGACTTTACAGGGGATGAGAGTTGGTGTTACGGGTATGACCCAGAAACCAAGCAAGTGTCAAGCCAGCGGAGGACTCCCAACTCTCCCAGAACAGAAAAAGCAAGGCAAGTGTGGTCACATGTGAAGACGATGATTATTGTCTTTTTTGATGTTCCTGGAATTGTGCATTGGGAATTAATACGCCCTGGACAGACTTTAACCAATTCTTTTACTTGGATGTTTTAAGGCGTCTGCGAGAGAACGTGAGGAGGAAACGCCCGGAACTTTGGCGATCAGGTGACTGGTTTCTCCATCACGACAACGCTCCAGCACAAACAGCCTTACGAGTGACCCACTATTTGGCATCTCAGAGGTGGTCTGTCGTTCCCCACGCTCCGTATTCGCCACACCTAGCCCCATGCGACTTTTCCTATTTCCAAGAATGAAAAAGAACGCTAAAAGAGGAGCGTTATGACGATGTGGAGTCGGTAAAACAGCTTCGCAAGGGTCAACATGCTTCCAACAGTGGGAAAATATACTTGACAAGTGCATCGCTTTTAATGGAGAGCATTTTGAAGGTGACTGAAGTAATTTTGTAAAAAGCTTCATCAATAAACCTTTTTTGACAACAATCCGGTTTCTTTGGGTCACCCCTGTACTATATTTTATCAACATTGGATACAGATCATCTGTATTACTTGTTCAGAACATTTGCACGTTTTAAATGTACAAATATTGAAGTAAAGATTTCCATAGTTTTTGTAGTAAGGCTTTTTGAAGATATAAGTTTCTTAAGGCGTGTCGAATATTTATTTGTGATGTGAAACGGAATTTTTCCAGATGTTTATATTCGAGTTTGGAACAATGAAGTACATAAAAAGCAGCATCTTAGTCTGAAGAGAGTTGCTAAGTTTGTTCCTTCTACGGACATTTCTCCTCCGCCCCCTCCTCCTCCTCCTCCACCTCCTCCTCCTCCTCCTCCTCCTCCTCCTCCTCCTCCTCCTCCTCCTCCTCCTCCTCCTCCTCCTCCTCCTCCAGAAAAGCCGTTTTTTCCAATGAAAAACAACTAAACCTGCTCAAGCATGGAGGAAAACAGCATCTCAACACTTTTTCTTTTTAACGGAATGCAGACGAATTTAATTCTCCAAACTTCTTTGCTATCCAGGAAATGAATGGTAAAACTACTGCGAACACGGAAACTTGGAACATATTTCCCTGTCAAGGATTTGTGTAACAAAAGAATATTAAATTGTCGTTTGTTTTGCAACGGATGCCATTGAACAAATACAAGCGACTAATAACAAAATAGCGCTTAGTGTAGAGATATGCGACAAAGTGGAAGAAAAATATCAGTTAGTATGTCATTTGTAAATAATATATATTGCAGTTTTTACTGTGTTAGGCTAATTGCTTACTCGAATTGTGCCACTCTTAATACTATTGAAAAATAATACATTACGTAGCTACGTGTTTCAACTAATCATGTTTTCTTATTATACATTTTATCACCTCCATGGCCTCATTTGCCTTTCTTTATCAGCTCCATGGCATCTGTTAATTTGTTTGCGATCGTCACTTTTCTCCTGCATTGATATTTCAATTAAACTTCACCTAAACACTACAACAGGAAACAACTCAAAGAGAAACAGAAATAATATAGGGAAACATTTTGATAAAATAATTTTTAGGTTATTTAGTATTTTATTCTATTTATTTGTTATAATTGTGAGGTAGTTAGTATGTCACTTGAGTTTTGATTTACTCTGTATAAGTCGAAGGATTTAGTACGAGTTGAAATAAGCGTATTGGTTATAATATTTGCGTATATTTGAGGATTGAGGCAATGAATGAAATTTAGTGCACTAGTGATAGTGCCGTAATCCAGATTAAACGTAAGCTATGTATAGCATTTTATATAATTCTAGCTCTCAAATTATCAATTAGTAATTAACATTTACTTTTGGTGGTGGCATTGTCACATTGATGAATGCTAAGCTGTTATGGAGGGAAAGAGTCTGGAGTCGAGCAACTTAGCCGTAATCGCGGAAACACCACGTTGCATATTGACTGGCGGGTAGGAAGTGCTATGGCTTCATGGCCAGTCACAAGCTGACGTTATGAGGCCGTGACGGAGCGGGGCTGCGGCTACACAAAATGCTTTTTCAGACAGTATTTCCAGAGGCTTCCAGTACTAGAAAGATCTACCACGCTCGGTAGGTATATAAAAGACGAGGCAAGGCCAAGAGTAGTACAGTAGTGTAGCAGTACAGTAGAGTAATAGAGCAGTGTGCTGCTCTGAGCTGAATGGGGTTCAATGGAAAATGAGTCGGCAAGCCGCGAAACGTGCCGAAAGCAGTTCTCAAGTCAGTAAGCTGGCTCCGTAGCAAGGAATTGGCGTTCTGTGGAACAGTTGGTGAAGCAGGTTACCTGTGAATATCATAATTGTCTTCAGAATTGGTGTGCAGCTCCGTGTTATAGGTGGAGCTGTGTGATGTTCGAAGGATTATAGAACACAGAGGACGAGTGCTAAAGAGACTCAGAGAAACATTGTCGAGACTGGTCGACGTTTTGTATTTGTGCAAAAGAAAGGCTGAATGTACGTTAGCAATGAAATAACAATTTTAAGTGAAAATAAAGCAGTTTGAGATATTTTGTTGTTGTCCTTTATCACAGTATACAATCTCAACAAAAATTAATAACATGGTTTTGGGTAATGGAATTGGAAAGGAAACTTTAAGTTAGGAAGAGTAAAGAAGATCTGGAAGGGGGAAACACACGCATGTTCAGGAGTTGCTGTCTTGGAGGGATTGAACCATTTATGAGTCCATACTTTAACGACTTCGGCGCCATTGGAAACCTTTGTGCAGGTAGCAAAGGTTATTCACTTGAAAAATCTAGAAATTGATGAATTTGTACGAAAGGTTATGGGGACGTGTGTGTGTGCGTGGCGTGTGCGTGTGCGTGCGTGTGTTTTTCAAATGGGATGATTTCTGGAGTCCAGCAAATCAAATGCCCTATCACGCTCAGCGTTGCCAGCTTGTTACCCCACTCCTTTTATATTTCCCTCTCTCTCGCACACTCATACACCATGCAGGTCTGCTTGGCGCAGACGTAACGCTAAGCAAATTATATTTTACAAACTTTTACAATGATGCACTTGCCAAAATCAAAATTGGAAAAAGCATTTTCGCAAATTATGTATATTTTTAAATACAATAGCTATAATTATAATTTATGAATTACCTGTTCTTGGAATCCAATGGAACTGCCAATGGCTCATCCAAATGGCTGTCAATGTCACTTCCGTTAAGAGACAATTCGTAATTGTCATTGTCTTCATCGTCTGAGTCTTGCAAATTTATGATTATAGGTTCCAAAATCTGGTCTCGTGCTATTTCTTTCTTAAAATTGTCTTCTTGAAGGTTTTGTGCATGCCTTACGAAGTTTTCCCAGTCCTGTTGTGTTACCTTGTCAATTTCTTCGTGAATGTCCGTCAGTATAAAAGTATTATTTCTGTTTGCAACCCCCCCCCCCTTTTTATTTGAGCCCACACCAACTCAATTGGATTATATTGGCAGTGGTAAGGTTAGAGGCGCACTACCTGGTGTCCCGTTTCAATTGCAAGTTGATCCAGCTGATACACCTTTTCCGTGTTTTAAAACGGAAGTACTCTTTGCAATAACTCATTCTAAGTTTCTGTTTCACAAAAACCTTTGAAGAACGTGTACACCTTAAAAATAATACTTCGAGCCTGACTTCGCAATACCTGTCTTTTTATCTCGCCACTAAATTCACCGTAAGGAGCCATTGCACTATTTAACTCTTACTGTACTGTTGTGTAAAGAACAAGTGAATGATATTGATCTGAACTCTCCAGAGTAAACAAACACTTCTTATCCAGCATTCTTTCATAAACATAAGCATACAACATTCCACAGGCCAACAGGAAATGAAGCGTTTACTCTTTCTCAAATTTAACACCTTGACTTCTTTTATCCGTCATGCCAGTAGTTTAAATTTCAGTTCTGAGTAATCAGAAGTATGTGTACATACATACACACCAACCACTTTGAACTCTCTAGAGTAAATAGAGATTACCAACCATTCACAAGCCCGCCTCGGTAGCGTGGTGGTAGCGAGTCTGCCTCACGTTCAAAAGGTCCAGAGCTCGAATCTCGGTCAGGGTGAGTAACCTGGATAAGGTTTTTCCAGGTATTTCCCTTATGCTGAAAGACGAATTTCGGTAACTCTAAGCTCTATGGACCGTAGGCTCATTTGAGCATCTTTTCACCCATTCCATTGATCGTCCGATATGACTGAACGTTGGAGGACGTAAAATTACAAACAAAAAACAATTAATAAACAAAGATATAATGTGAACAGACACGTTCTGCCAAAGCAGCCGGAAATTTGTTTCCTCTCGCTCGAATTGGCTTATTCAAAGTAATTCTTTTATCAGTACATGTCAAACATTTACGTTTCAGTTCTGAGTAATTACAAATATACGTACACGCATACATGGCAACCAGTAATGATATTCATTCAGTGCTTACGTCGCGATTTATTGTTATAATACAGGTAATAGTGGTTTATTTATTTGTATTAGAGAAACTATTTGAGCTAAAAATATGTAGTTTTCATGGTTATGTTAGATACATTACTCTCTACCTTCCACATGGATCAGTTTCGGCAAAATCTAAATTTTTGTCTTAGGGCGAATAGTATTTCATACAGATTGATTAGGTTGGCGCTCCTCAGACACCATTTAGCGGGAATACAATACCACAACACCGCAGGACTCCGATTGGTTGCTCAACTAGGAGCACTCAAGGACAAACAGATTCCGATTTGAAACACATAATAATGTATCACCGCCCCCTCCTAAAAAGGAACAGAAACCCAATAGTAAATGTATACGGGTTAGGTAACGCCATTGCCTGATAATGAAATATGTTACAAAGGTAAAAGTTTAGCGATATAATAATTGCAGATAAATGTGTGTCATAAACTGTGTAAAAATTATTTGTAACAAGTTGCACAGTTAATATGTATTGGAACATAGAAATTTGCTTCTTTTCTTGTTGAAATTTTCGGCTAGGTCTTATGCTAGCTTAATCCAAAAATAAGAGCGGCAAGTGTTTGACATTTATGTGAAATAAAATGACTAAACATGTTTTGTGTTATGGTGGTATCTCCCAGAAAGCCGCACCGTGCTTGGACACCCTTCTGAGCCGAATGTGATATGATTGCAAGCAGTGGGAATTCTCAGGAGTTTAATATTGATTATGTATGTTTACGTTGGAATCAATGACAAAATAACATTCATCTCCCAATAAAACTGCCAGGTGAAATCTGGGATTTTATTTATTTTATATAAGAACCTTTCAAACACCAGTACGATCTCTAAATGTTAACTAAAACCGGAAGGTGTAAGTTAAGTTTGTAGTGATGTATTTTTGTTCTTGGGCCACCGCAGCGCTTCTTTGTCCTAATTAGATAAGACAAATGAATGATTTTAGAAGCGAGAATTAAAATGATAGTAAAAATAACAATAATCCGTTATGAAAGGGTAGAGCTAGACTGAAAAATTCAATGCCATAGCCGGGATTTGAACCTCGGATCTTCTGGTTACCATCCAGCCGCTCTAACCAATTGAGCTACTATGGCCAACGTGCCAACATGACATTAAATTCTCCAACTGACTCGTGTTTCTCCGGTAAACACGAGTGGAAGTTTAAAGTGGAAATTTGAGGGATAAAATTAACCTATCCAGCATTGACTGGCAACATGGAAAACTGCCGAAAAAGAGCCCATGGGTCACGTAGGTCGGCAACGGGTATCGAACCCTGACCTTACGAATACAGGATACAGACGAAACCGCCTGAGCCATGCCGCTAGGTACTTTGTTCATATGATATAACATTATATTCCATGAACGCTATATAAATACATACCACTAACACTTGCATCATTCTACTTCTGGTTATCAAAGGTAATTCTTTATCAATATATGATTTTTATGATATGATATATTTATTGTGCATATTCCAACATTTTACAATTTACAAATTTTGGCTACATTTATTTGTCTTTACCTTGTTGCTATCTTGGCTTACATGACACCCTGGTCTTTTGCTCTGCCAGGTAGCTCTTAACCTCCATACGTCCTTGATTATTTAATTAGTCCCTTTCTTCCTCCTCCTCTTTCTTTCTTACATTTTTTACATTTCTGACCCATTTTTCTTTCACTTTCAGCAAGAGCTCACCAATACTTCTTACCTTCTTTTCCTCCCTGCCCGTTAACATTTTTATAGCTGCTCTCCTCTTCTCTACTTTCTCCCAGTTTTCTTCCAAAACCTTTTTTCCTCCACATTGCAACCTCCTCGCATTCTGTTACATAGTGGTCTATGCTTCTTTTCCCCCACACAATTCACGATTCCCCTTTACCTACCTCTTATCCCTCTTAGAAATATTATTCCTGTTCTCATCCAAGCTAACCCTTCTCTCTCTTGCCTATTGCAGTAATCTACATATGCTTCTCGTCCCCAATTTCTTTTTATTTGCTTGTAAAATTGTAATGATTTCATATTTTCTAGACTTCCCCATATTTCCTGTCTTTTTATATCTTCTATTCTGCATTTTAACAACTTACCCACATCGCTTGTATTCCCTTGCTCTAATCTCCATATATCTCCCATTCCTATTTTTGCCATAATTCCTCCTATCTCTGTCCACCAACTATTTGAGTTCTCTAATCTTTTTTGCTGTCTCAGGCATCATTTCATGATTCCCCCTTCTTCTTTAACCAAACACCTATACCAAAATTTTATTATTCTTTCCATTATTATTCTATTTATTCCTGTATTTCCTAATTATACTAAAGCTACTTCCCTAGGTGCTGACCTTGGTAAGCCTAGTAGCTCTTTACAAAACCTTCTGTAGTTTTGGTCCACCATTTTGTTTACCTCTGTGGGCCCCCCCCCCATATCTCAACTGCATACAACATTTTGGATTAAACTAGTGCTTCAACCATTTGGTTGTCATTTCTAGTTTATATTTGCTTATTCTTATTCTATTCATTGCCGCCCTTCCTTTGGAGGTTCATTATAACACCTTCAAATAAAACAGATGAAATAGCATTATCACTATTTACGAAGAAAAGCAATAACGAATGACAGTGAACTTTCGGTTGGATTCTACAAGCGATTTGAAACTTGCTCCCTTTGACGGGGACGCAAAATTCCAGGAACTGAATTCGTGCAACTTTTAGCCTGGCAAACTATATCAGGAATTTCCGGGAATTCATGGTAGCCTGCGGTTATGATTGCTTGCCGCTTTTCACGGAAATTCTGAGAAATTGAAGCGGATACAGAAATTGGACTTTTTGGCATATATGAAATATTTAGTATCACAAACGCAAGAGGGCTTTTAAATTCATCATGGGAATTGAGACCTTATTAATATTCTAGTCTGTGCTCACACTTTAATACGTGGAAGAATTGAAAAGGCAATAAGGAAACGGCAAAATTAATTTTTTCGACAGTTTACAAGAAGTATGGTTCATTAACTTCATTTGCTAGAACTGGTTTTCTAGGCTTTAAGCACTACTGAAGGCTATGTTTTAACTAGTAACAGTTATAGTAATTTATTTCCTTTTACATCAACAAATGGAAATACAAAATCAAGATTATAATTAAAAAATCCATACTGAAAAATGCCATATATTCTTATATCCTGGAAATCCTATCATGTCATGTTGCCCACCATTGACTAATAAATCGGTCCCCATACACCTAATCCTGGGTTTTTGTGTATTGGAGGCCCTCTGCTCCTTTTTACACATTTTGCCATTTCACCTATCCCACTCTACATTTTTCTCTTAATTGTTCTTAGCCATCTCTCTTTAACTTTCCCCAAATAATTCCCTATATTTCTCTTGTTCTTTTCCACTTTTACTGACAACATTTTTCTAATCACTATTTCACCCCCCCAAATTGTCCCATTTACGTAGCCAAGCCTGCTCTCTCCATATCTTTGTTTGACTACAATATAATATACAATGGAAATCTGCATTCTCTTCTCCACACAATGGACATTTATCTAGCTCCCTCTCTTGACCTATACCTTTCAAGTTTCTCACTCCTGTTCTCGCCCAAGCAAAACCTTCTCGCCCTAACTTACTACATATATCTATATATCCTTCCCTCCCCCAGGTTGTTTTTATTTCTCTATATAATCTCAGTGAGCTTTTGTCACTTGTATTGTCAAAAATGTCTTGTCTGTCAATATCTTCTAATCTTAGCTTAACTTCTTTCCAGAAGCCTCTATACCCATACTCTGAATTTATCCAAGAATGACCCATACCTATCTGCTTCAACAAGTCATACATTTTATGTGCCCAAGACCCATCCCAGTTACTTCTCTTTTGAATATGAAAACATTCTTTAATAATATTGCCATCTTCCAAGTTAGTGATTCTGTATAAGTATTTCATTGCCCTTGACAAGATTTTAATTTTAGTAGAATGCCTGCCTAGTTCTAATTGTGCTGCCCCATTAGGTGATGCTATTGGTAATCCCAATATGTATTTACAAAAGGATCTATGCACTCTATCAGTCTCTCTCCAAGCCTCATCTATTCCCCATACCTCTGATCCATGTAACATTCTATTTTCTACTACTGCCGTATAAATCCTCTCCAACCATTTGACATTTATATCTGGCAGTTTACTGTAGCATGATCTTATCACTCCCATGGCCATTTTACCTTTAGCCACAGACATCTTCTATTGTTCCTTCCAGCTGCCATCTGAACTCAACCTTGTAGTCAAATAATCAAATCTCCGTACTACCTCTATATCTCTTCTATTAACCTCCCATTTCTCATCCTTACGCAACCTGTATACTTTTTTGAAGACCATAATCTTTGTTTTGTTTTCATTCACTTTCAAACCCCATTTATTGCAATAAGAATTGGCTGCCTCGATTGCTCTTCTCAGCCCTCCACTTGATATGGACCCATTTTAACTAGTAAACATTAAGAGATGTATAAAAGGGTACTTCACGTACAAACGTAGCTTTCTTTAAGTGAAAACTTGTTGAAAAATACGTTTTCTACCGTTCTCTAATACCAGGCTCTTATACTAACAGGTAAGGTGTATTACGTCACCATTTTTTGCTCTTTTTTTTTTTTAAAAGAGAGTGGGCAGAAGGGTGGGAGGAAGGGAGGGAACCTATTTCTAACTTTTTTTTTACCTGTCTTACATAGAGGGGAATGATGTCGGAAAGTGATATAATATTGCCTATATCTCTTATACTTGCTGTATCCACGGTTTCAGTTTTCTTTTTTTTCTTCTTATTTTCTTTAACTGTATCATTGTTCGCTCGCTCGTCGTGCTGGCTGGCTGGCTGGCTGTATTTAGCCAGAAGGTTTCTGCTGCGTGCCCACCCGTTTTGGGTTTAACTGCAGGTAAGGTTTGTTCGGGATGTTGTAGAGTGACTTGTGGGTTTTTAGGTTGGAATTAATTTGTAAGGATACTGTGATTGTACCTTGGGAATGAAAGGATAGGTTGCAATGCCTAGCACCATGGTGTTTTGTTTTTGAAATTTAGGTTGATAATTTTGATGCCAAACCGCTTAGGATAATATGTGGAGCTCAGCTGTAGCTGCTGTTAGGATTAGCTCCTGGGTTATCTTGGGTGCCCACAAGCCATGCGGGGTACGCCGATGTGGGCTAGAGCGACGTCTACTGGGGTTATAATCTCCCAATGATCTGACAAGGGCGCTTCTATGGTTGGGTAAGTTGGCGTATAATTTTGATGCCCGGCGCCTAATCAGACAGGTGCGCTACCGACTAAGCTACCAGGCCAGCCATGTTCAGTTGCTTGCAGTGATGTGTAAAGAGTGTAGAACTTCAGGGCCAGTATAACCATTCGACTTTAAACATTTGAATATCGTTTCGGTTTTGTTCTATAACCCTTGTACCTACAACGAAACGTGTAATGAAGTTGTTTCTGTGCCCGCATCGGTAGCTTCCGTTATCCTGGAAGGACAATGTCGGGTAACTCTGGGATCATTTGAGCCTCATTTCACTCACTTTATTCATCGTCCGATATGATTTAACGTTGGAGTACGTAACATTTTTAAAATTTATTTCTGTGATGGTTCGTCTTGATTATCATGTGCATATACAAAAAAGGTCTTATATATTGAACTCGCATTGCTTTCTCTATCCTTGTACAAACTATTGTTACAAGCGCTTGTACGAGGGTAGGTCAACAAGTAATGCCTCCTTTTTTCTCCTTTAACTGCAAAGAAAATTGAATCCAATTTACATAGCTTGAAAACTACAACATTGACGACTAATTGGTCACTATTCCATATAATCTCCGTCCTTTGCCACAGTTTTGGTCCACCTTTTAACTAGGGCGTGTATTCCAGTGCGGTGAAACACACGGTCTTGCTTCCTAAGGCATTGGCGCACGAACGTTTTCACAGCCTCCTCATCTTCAAAATGAATTCCACGATGAGCTTTCTTTAGTGGCCCGAACAGATGGAAGTCTGATGGTGTCATGTCAGGTCTGTATGGGAGGTGAGGTTAGAATTGCCATCCCAATTTCTCAATTTTTGCAGTGGTGTAACGGCTGGTGTGTGGTCTTGCACTGTCATGTAAAAGAACATCTTCCATAGATTGTGTTGGGCGAACTCGGCGAAGACGTACTTTCAGCTTTTTGAGAGTTCTGACGTATTGTACAAAATGTATTGTGCTTCCCTGCTCCAAAAAGTCAATCATAAGCATACCTCTGCATCCTAAAACACCGTCGCCATAACTTTCCCTGCCGAACGCTGAGTTTTGAGTATTTTTTCCTTCGGTGACGTTGTATGATACCATTCTATTGACTGCCTCTTTTATTCAGCTTCAAAAAATGAACCCACGTTTGGTCTCCAGTAACAATTTCTTCCAGAAACTCCTCTCCCTCCAAATTGAAGCGCTGCAAGTGTTCGTAGGTTATTGTTTTCCTTGTTTATTTGTTTTGGGCGGTTGACATTCTTGGTAACCAACGTGAACAAACTTTTGAGTAACCCAGTTGTTGAATAGTCGCCATCACACTGCCTTTACTCAGGGAAGTAATGCGACACAATTCACTTGTTGTTATCCGGTGATCAACAGGAATGATGTCATCGACTCGCTGAATGTTGCATGGAGTCACTGCAGTTACCGCCCTGCCGCTTCGCTTTTCATCTGTCAATGGTGTTTGCCCTTCAGCTTCGTTTCAGCGACGAACCCATCGTCTAACAGTGCTGACATCCACCGTTGCATCACCATACACATTTTTTAGCCTTTCGTGAATGCGAATTGGCTTTTCACCTTCCACAGTCAAAAATTCAATCACAGAACGCTGTCTAATACGAATGTTGATATCAGTCATTTTGCTAGAGGATGCAGTGCTGCCACCTGTTGACTTAGGAGGTTACTACTGCAGGGGATTGGAGAAGAAGGTTTGAGAAATTGCGCCAAATTCAAAGTTTTCAGATATCTTGCTTATTTAAGGAAAAAAAATAGGAGGCATTACTTTTTGACTCACCCTCGTACGTTTGGTCTTATGTCTAATTGTTGATCCAGGTGACGCAGTTGGTTAGATGAAATCTCATGATTCTAGGCTCGGGGTTTCAAACAGATCAGTGTGTTTAAAAGCTACAGCTCTATGTTAGATTTTCTGACGTGTAAATGAAGTTCCGGCACACCGACTTCATTATCCTGACAGTTTCGTTAGCAAAGCAAATAATATATTTCGAACTACTATATGTGATTTGAGATAAACATTTGCGAAAATAGTGTTCTTTAAACGTCAGAAAAATCTTTAAGAGCTAGTGGCTATGTGACTTCCTGGAAATTCTGTTCGTTTTGAATGGTCAAGAGATAAAAATTGGAACAGCTTTCTATTTGAAAAATCATATAGTTTATGTATTTGAAAATTCAAACATAGCAATGAATATCTGGGAGATAGTTGACTAACAAAATAATTTATTGGACAAAAATGATGTCCCTTAAGGGGTTCTTAGTTTCTAAACAGTAAGTTTTTTATCAATAATAACCAAACACTAGTAACATAACTTCACTTATCTTATTTAAATCCTGGGACCGGTTTCAAAGCAAACATCTGCTTTATTCTCAGCCACTCAGCTTGACACTCACCCACTAACTGACTGACTGACTGACTGACTGACTGACCTTGACCACTACCGGAGTTTGAAGAATAGCTCCTTATCTAACTGACATCTACCGGGGACAACACAAACTTATTGATGATGTCTATTGGAGGGATATCAAAATTCATTACGCGCTCCTTATTTTTCAAAATAAACTGTCTGTCTTTATTTAATATTTCTGAAATGTTTTTCGCTCTGGTTTCTAAATTAGTTTCTGGTTTAGTTATTATTGATAAGCTAGTTTACCTCACAGTCAGCAGCTTCAGTTTTTTACATATTACAGTTTTTTTTCTATTTCTTACGGTTGCTAGCAAAGCAATGGTAACTGTGCTCAGAATAGAGACCGATATTTGCAGACAATTCAAGGTATACGAGGACTGTTCAATAAAGTTTGATCACAATATTTTTGACAACGTACCTTTAATCATCCTCATAATTTTGATAGCTTTTCTCAAAATAGTCTTCCCTGAAAGCGATGATGTACTTGTCCCAGCGTTTCTGCCAGTCTTTATAGACATGCTGGAAACCATTATTTGAGAGATCCTTCAAAATAGCCTCCGCAGCCTTCGCCACTGCTTCTGATGATGTATAATGCCTCCCACTAAGGCGTTTCTTGAAGTTAGGGAATAGAAAAAAGTCACATGGGGCTAAATCCGGGCTATAGGGTTGGTGAGGGATACACTTCACGTTGATTTTTGCAAGATATTCAGCAACAACATTGGCAATATGCGGCGGCGCATTATCGTGGTACAGCATCCAGGCTGCTTTATGGAAATTTGATCTTTTGCGCCTGATATGGACTTGCAATATGTTTAGGACATCCCTGTAGTATTGTACAGTTACTGATGTGTGTGCAGGTACAACATGCTGATAAACCATTCCATGAATATCAAAAAATGAGATGACCATAACTTTCCCAGCAGAAGCAACCACTTTTGCTTTTTTGGGCGTTGGTGATGAAGGAGATTTCCATACTGAGCTTTGCTGTTTGCTCTCAGGATCAAAATGATGTAGCCAAGTTTCATCAGCAGTAATTACGTTTGTAAGAAACTTCGAATCTTCCTCTAACATCAACTTTAACTGCATGTCACCTACATGCGGTAGGCGATAATGAATATATCTGAACTTTCCTGGTTCTCACAGGAGTACCAACAATGAAACTACTACGGCGTGTTTGTTTCACATTAAGCTAACAGAATACAATATGATTGAATTTTAATGCGAAAAATTGTGACCGTAAAAATATTATGATCATGCTTTGTTGAACTGCCCTCGTAGTTCTCATTTCTCATAAAAATATTGTAAACATTTTATAACTTAATTAAAAATAATAAACATGTTTGAAAAATGTTCCACCTAAAGGGTAGATTGCGATATCTTTAACTACCACGTCTGGTATAATTTTATGAGATATCTGAGTGAGTAATCTTTAATATGCAAAATGTAAACTACAAATAAAGTTATAAATGATCTCTTTCACTTTAAACATTTGGTTAGTAATTAAAACCACGTCTGGTGTTTAACCGATTTTCTCTTTTTGGTTATGGTGTTCAAAGACCATCCCATACCACTTTTGGATTATAGGAATCTCAAAATATGGACTTCTGGTCAAATTTGAAACCGTATTTTTAGATGAAATCATTACTTCATTTACTTACTGTAAATGGGTTGTAGAAAACTAATACTGTGTTGCAAATAGTAACTGGTAGAAGCTATATGAAAATAAAAAATAATGTGTAGATAAATTATGGGAATATGTGGCAGTGCCCTTCGTTTCTAACTTGTTATTTTTGTTTCAGCCTTTTCGTATTTGCTGCTGGGCATTTCTACCTCGCTGGTGTGACATCCAGGGAGATACACTCTCTGCAAGTGACAGGTATAGTCGTCATCAAAATGTTATTTGAAGTCTTGACATTAGAAATTGTGTTATATACGAATACAAAAATGTGCACTAAACCAAACGGAAGTGAAGCAATTAATGGCAAAGATGTACGTTGACTTGCACTTCATTTATTTTTGTAATTTACGTCCTCCAACGTTTAGTCATATCAGACGATGAATGGAATGGATGAAATGATGCTCATGTGAGTCCAGCGTCCATAGAGCATAGTTACCTGACATTCGTCTATCAGGATAAGGGAAAACCCCGGAAAAACCTTATCCAGGTAACTCACTCTAACCGGTATTCAAACCCGGGGCCTCTTGAACGTGAGGCACACACGCTAGCATTTACGCCATTGACACGCGGACACACTTTATTTAGTTTATATATTGACGCTGCTGTTGAGCAATGGCGGAGAAAGACAAAACGAAATTTTAATTTGGAGATATATTCTTACAAACAACTTCATTTCTTAAAGATTAAATCATTCACTGCACTGCAGAAGATGACCTTCAATGAGCAATATATAGGAAATAATACAAGAAACATTGGAAAACTATAATTTAAATATATAAATGCAAGATCATGGCGTTTGAAGGAAGGTTTCCAGTACCATCTAAAAGATTTATTAATAACGAAATAATGGAACAAATCATAAGTTTTAGTTATCCTGGATGCTGCATATCCTACAAAGCAAAGGAATACATCGATAAATAGCCTAACCTCTAAAAAGTGCGTGAAAAAAGTAAACATTGAGAAATAAAACTAGAAAGGAGGCAATTATGAAATGTTATATGGCAGTGAAAACTGGGTCCTCAATAGATCTTCCCAAGCCTCGTTAGAATAAATGCCAGCTTATCTGCTTCAAGTTCAAGAGCCCTCGAGTTCGAATTTCGGTCGGGATGAATTATCTGGATAAGGGTTTATTCTGGGCTTTTTCCTTATCCTAAAAGATGACTGGTAACTATAAACTTTATGGATCCTGGGCTTATTTGGGCATCTTTTCACTTATTTCATTCATCTTCCGATATAACAACGTTGAAGGACGTAAGTAAATATATAGATTACGCAGGTAGACAGGCAGTCAGGCAGTCAGTCAGGCAGTCAGGAAGGCAGTCAGGCAGTCAGGAAGGCAGTCAGGCAGTCAGTCAGGCAGACAGGCAGTCAGGCAGTCAGGAAGGCAGTCAGGCAGACAGGCATTCAGGCAGTCAGGCAGTCAGTCAGTCAGTCAGTCAGTCAGTCAGTCAGTCAGTCAGTCAGTCAGTCAGTCAGTCAGTCAGTCAGTCAGTCAGGCAGTCAATCAGTCAGGCAGTCAGGCAGTCAGGCAGTCAGTCAGGCAGACAGGCAGTCAGGCAGTCAGTCAGGCAGACAGGCAGTCAGGCAGTCAGTCAGGCAGACAGGCAGTCAGGCAGTCAGGCAGTCAGTCAGGCAGACAGGCAGTCAGGCAGTCAGGAAGGCAGTCAGGCAGTCAGGAAGGCAGTCAGGCAGTCAGGCAGTCAGGAAGGCAATCAAACAGTTAGGCAGATAGGCAGTCAGGCAGTTAGGCAGTCAGGCAGTTAGGCAGTCAGGAAGGCAGTCGGGAAGGCAGTCAGTCAGTTGTCAGTCAGGCAGTCAGTCAGTCAGTCAGTCAGGCAGACAGTCAGTCAGTCAGGCAGTCAGTCAGTCAGGCAATCAGGCAGTCAGGAAGGCAGTGAGGAAGGCAGTCAGGCAGTTAGGCAGTTAGGCAGTTAGGCTCTCAGGCAGTTAGGCAGTCAGGAAGGCAGTCAGTCAGTCAGGCAGTCAGTCAGTCAGGCAATCAGGCAGTCAGGCAGTTAGGCAGTCAGGCAGCCAGGGAGTCAGGCAGGCAGACAGTCAGGCAGTCAGTCAGGCAGGCAGTCAGTCAGGCAGTCAGTCAGCCAGCCAGTCAGGCAGTCAGGCAGGCAGGCAGGCAGGCAGTCAGTCAGTCAGACAGTCAGTCAGTCAGTCAGTCGGGCAGGAAGGCAGCAAGGCAGTAAGGCAGTCAGTCAGGCAGGCAGTCAGTCAGGCAGGCAGTCAGTCAGGCAGGCAGTCAGTCAGCCAGTCAGTCAGTCAGGCAGGCAGGAAGGCAGTAAGGCAGTCAGTCAGGCAGTCAGGCAGGAAGGCAGGCAGTCAGTCAGGCAGTCAATCAGTCAGGCAGGCAGTCAGTCAGGCAGGCAGGAAGGAAGGCAGACAGGAAGGCAGGCAGGCAGCCAGGCAGGCAGGAAGGCAGGCAGGCAGGCAGTCAGTCAGGCAGGCAATCAGGAAGGCAGGCAGGCAGGAAGGCAGGCAGGCAGGAAGGAAGGCAGACAGGAAGGCAGGCAGGTAGGCAGTCAGGTAGGCAGTCAGGCAGTCAGGCAGGCAGGCAGTCAGTCAGTCAGTCAGGCAGTCAGGCAGGAAGGCAGGCAGTCAGGCAGTCAGTCAGTCAGGCAATCAGGCAGTCAGGAAGGCTGTGAGGAAGGCAGTCAGGCAGCCAGGCAGTCAGGCAGTTAGGCAGTTAGGCTCTCAGGCAGTTAGGCAGTCAGGAAGGCAGTCAGTCAGTCAGTCAGGCAATCAGGCAGACAGGCAGTTAGGCAGTCAGGCAGGAAGGCAGTCAGGCAGTTAGGCAGTCAGGCAGTCAGTCAGGCAGGCAGACAGTCAGGCAGTCAGTCAGTCAGTCAGGCAGTCAGTCAGCCAGCCAGTCAGGCAGTCAGTCAGGCAGGCAGGCAGGCAGGAGGCAGTCAGTCAGTCAGTCAGTCAGACAGTCAGGCAGGCAGGAAGGCAGTAAGGCAGTCAGTCAGGCAGTCAGTCAGTCAGGCAATCAGGCAGTCAGGAAGGCAGTGAGGAAAGCAGTCAGGCAGTCAGGCAGTTAGGCAGTTAGGCAGTTAGGCTCTCAGGCAGTTAGGCAGTCAGGAAGGCAGTCAGTCAGTCTGGCAGTCAGTCAGTCAGGCAATCAGGCAGTCAGGCAGTTAGGCAGTCAGGCAGTTAGGCAGTCAGGCAGTCAGTCAGGCAGGCGGACAGTCAGGCAGTCAGTCAGCCAGCCAGTCAGTCAGTCAGGCAGTCAGTCAGTCAGGCAATCAGGCAGTCAGGAAGGCAGTGAGGAAGGCATTCAGGCAGTCAGGCAGTCAGGCAGTTAGGCAGTTAGGCTCTCAGGCAGTTAGGCAGTCAGGAAGGCAGTCAGTCAGTCAGGCAATCAGGCAGTCAGGCAGTTAGGCAGTCAGGCAGTCAGGCAGGCAGACAGTCAGGCAGTCAGTCAGTCAGTCAGGCAGGCAGTCAGTCAGTCAGGCAGTCAGTCAGCCAGCCTGTCAGGCAGTCAGTCAGGCAGGCAGGCAGGAGGCAGTCAGGCAGGCAGGAAGGCAGGAAGGCAGTAAGGAAGTCAGTCAGGCAGTCAGTCAGTCAGGCAATCAGGCAGTCAGGAAGGCAGTGAGGAAGGCAGTCAGGCAGTCAGGCAGTTAGGCAGTTAGGCTCTCAGGCAGTTAGGCAGTCAGGAAGGCAGTCAGTCAGGCAGTCAGTCAGTCAGTCAGACAATCAGGCAGTCAGGCAGTTAGGCAGTCAGGCAGTCAGTCAGGCAGGCAGACAGTCAGGCAGTCAGTCAGTCAGGCAGGCAGTCAGTTAGGCAGTCAGTCAGCCAGCCAGTCAGGCAGTCAGTCAGTCAGTCAGGCAGGCAGGCAGGCAGTCAGTCAGTCAGTCAGGCAGGCAGGAAGGCAGGAAGGCAGTAAGGCAGTCAGTCAGGCAGTCAGGCAGGAAGGCAGGCAGTCAGTTAGGCAGTCAATCAGTCAGGCAGGCAGTCAGTCAGACAGGCAGGCAGTCAGTCAGGCAGTCAGATAGCCAGCCAGTCAGGCAGTCAGTCAGGAGGCAGTCAGTCAGTCAGGCAGGCAGGAAGGCAGGAAGGCAGTAAGGCAGTCAGTCAGGCAGTCAGTCAGTCAGGCAATCAGGCAGTCAGGAAGGTAGTGAGGAAGGCAGTCAGGCAGTCAGGCAGTTAGGCAGTTAGGCTCTCAGGCAGTTAGGCAGTCAGGAAGGCAGTCAGTCAGGCAGGCAGTCAGTCAGGCAGTCAGTCAGTCAGGCAATCAGGCAGTCAGGCCTTTAGGCAGTCAGGCAGTTAGGCAGTCAGGCAGTCAGTCAGGCAGGCAGACAGTCAGGCAGTCAGTCAGTCAGGCAGGCAGTCAGTCAGGCAGTCAGTCAGCCAGCCAGTCAGGCTGTCAGTCAGTCAGCCAGTCAGGCAGTCAGTCAGGCAGGAAGGCAGTCAGTCAGTCAGTAAGTCAGTCAGGCAGGCAGGAAGGCGGTAAGGCAGTCAGTCAGGCAGTCAGGCAGGAAGGCAGGCAGTCAGTCAGGCAGTCAATCAGTCAGGCAGGCAGGCAGGAAGGAAGGCAGGCAGACAGGAAGGCAGTCAGGCAGGCAGGAAGGCAGGCAGGCAGGCAGGAAGGCGGTAAGGCAGTCAGTCAGGCAATCAGGCAGGCAGGCAGGAAGGCAGGCAGGCAGGCAGGAAGGAAGGCAGACAGGAAGGCAGTCAGGCAGGCAGGAAGGCAGGCAGGCGGGCAGGAAGGCGGTAAGGCAGTCAGTCAGTCAGGCAGTCAGGCAGGCAGGCAGGAAGGCAGGAAGGCAGGCAGGCAGGCAGGAAGGAAGGCAGACAGGAAGGCAGTCAGGCAGGAAGGCAGTAAGGCAGTCAGTCAGGCAGTCAGGCAGGAAGGCAGGCAGTCATTCAGGCAGTCAATCAGTCAGGCAGGCAGTCAGTCAGTCAGTCAGTCAGGCAGGCAGGCAGGCAGTCAGTCAGGCAGGCAGGCAGGAAGGCAGGCAGGCAGGCAGGAAGGAAGGCAGACAGGAAGGCAGTCAGGCAGGCAGGCAGGAAGGCAGGCAGGCAGGCAGGAAGTAAGGCAGACAGGAAGGCAGGCAGGCAGGCATGCAGGCAGGCAGGCAGGAAGGCAGGCAGGCAATAGTTATGGACAGATAGATGAATAAAATACATAAGAAAATGTTCCAAAAGCAGGTTAGAAACAGGTGAAATGCAATTCTTGAAATGAATATCGTATTTCATATTTAAGAGGACGACCAAAACCAGATTGAAAGATCTCCGTGCGTCTTTACGGGCTTTATAACCTAACCTTCATATGGAAGAAAAGAAGAAATGGTGCTTGCCTTTATTTGGTGCGTAATGATATGTGAGAATATGTATCTGCCCGATGTTGGTGGATAAATTATCTCTTTAGCTTTCTGCAAAGACAAGTCTAGACCCTGTTTGCTTTGCTTATATATAATTACACTGTGTGTTGTAATGTCTGTAATGAGTGTTATTTTACTCGTTTTATCAGAACAGTTTGAGTAGTCATGCAGGGATGTCCGTTCGTTATCGCTTTCATTTTACAGTTATATTTTTACAACTCTATATTTGTAACCCTATTTAGAAGTGTGGTTTACAAAGAAACTATCTGAAAGTCGTTAGCGTTTCTGTTTGAAGTTAATGGATGTTAAAGCAGAAAGCAATTTCATTGAACCAGGATCGGGAGTTTATCCAGAGTTGTGTGGATTGCGTTTAATATAGCGACCAAGTGTAACGAACTACGTATAATTTAATGACATTATACATAGTTGATAAACTTTCAAAGGATCCACATTCTGAATCATTTTAGACCTGATTAGGATTAACATATTTTGAATCGTGCAATGTTCTGTTAAATTGAAAATATTTGTGTACTGTAAAATTCCCTCCCCCCACAAAATTAAATGTGATTGTCCAGAGTTTACGAAAGAATTGTTTGAACCTGTTGATTAAAACTTGAGACTATAACTGCAATTCTTTCAAAAAAGGACATTGAACATATTTTGGAAACAATATGGGCACACCCATGAATTTCTCTATGCTTATAAAACATTTCCTCTCTGTGCATCGAGATAAATATTAATTGTGAACGCTAGATGCAAGGAAATATGAGAATACTGACAGAACAGAAAGTATTCGTACACCACTAAAACTGTAAGGAAAATTAATACGAGGGCTGTTCAATAAAGGATGATCACAATTTTTTTTTTTTGACAACGTACCTATACTCATCCTCATAATTTTGATGATCCTTCTCAAAATAGTCTCCCCTGAATGCGATGCACTTCTCCCAGCGTTTCTGTCAGTCTTCAAAGACATGCTGGAAACTACTTTTTGAGAAATCCTTTAAAATCGCCTCCACAGCCTTCACCACTGCTTGTGAAGATAGATAATGCTTCCCATAAAGGCGTTTCTTCAAGTTAGGGAATAGAAAAAAGTTACATGGGGCTAAATTCGGACTGTAGGGAGGGTGAGGGATGCACTTCACGTTGACGTTTGCAAGATACTCAGCAACAGCATTGGCAATATGCGGCCGCGCATTATCGTGGCGTAGCATCCAGCCTGCTTCACGGAAATGTGGTCTTTTGCGGCTGATATGAAATTGCAATGTTTTCAGGATATCTCTGTAGTATTGTCCAGTTACTGATGTGTGTGCAGGTACAACACGCTGATAAACCATTCCGTGAATATCAAAGAATGAGATAACCATAACTTTCCCAGTAGAAGCAACCACTTTTTCTTTTTTGTGGGGTTGGTGATGAAGGAGATTTCCACACTGAGCTTTGCTGTTTGCTCTTAGGATCAAAATGGTGTAACCAAGTTTCATCAGCAGTGATAACGTTTGAAATAAACTCCGGATCTTTCTCTAACATCAACTTTAACTGCATGTTACCTCCATTGCAGCAGTTGGCGATACTGCACATGTCTGAACTTGCCTGGTTCTCACAGGCGGAAGCCAGGAGTACCAACAATGAAACTACTACGGCGTGTTTATTTCACATAAAGCTAATAACATTGAAGTTTAGTCCTAAAAAGTATGACCGTAAAAAGTGATGACCATTCTTTATTGAACAGTCCACGTATTATGTTGAGTATTTAAATGATAAATTGAAGCTTACTAACTCATAGGAAGGCATTCTGAAGATAATTAAGTTTTGCACTAAAATAGCAACACTGTACAAACGACATGTCACTTATATAAAAATTAAATTAAATTGCAAATTTTTCGGGCGCAAGAAGTATTCGTACACACACAAAAGCAATACATAATACAACAACCATCCTGCTATTCAGTACTTCTTTGGGGACCTCTTAGCTTTAATTATATAGCCTCTTGTCTCCTTGTTAAGGGATGAACAAGTTTTTTAACCTCCGCCTTTGGTATTCGGTTCCATTCTTCCGAAAGAGCAGTTTACAATGCTTCTTTGTTTACCATTGCCATTTTTTCATGTGCCTTTTCTGACGATACTTCACACTTGTTCAATAGGATTAATATCTGGAGATTGGGGAGGGGTATGAAGCTGTTTTGGAACATTGTATAATATCCACAGTCGTGTATTAAGCGCAGTATGTTTTGGACCATTATCCTCCATAAGCATCCAGTCTTATTGCAGGGCCATTTATTCCACATATGCATGCAACTTTTGCTTAAGAATGCCCATTTGCTTCCTGTGATCCATTATTCTCTGGATAACATGCAGATTGCCGACACCTGATGCACTTATACAATCCCAAAAAACGGCGGATCCTCCGCCACGCTTTACTGTGGAAACAAGAATTTTGGCTCCAGTTCCACAATTGCTTTCCTCCATTCTTTGCACTCCGTCCATTTCTACAGCTTTGGTTCACCTTTTAACTGTGGCATGTATTCCAGTGTGGTAAAACACACGGTCTTGCTTCCTAAGCCATTGACCCACGGACGTTTTTACAGCCTCGTCATCTTCAAAATGAATCCCACGATGAGCTTCCTTGAGTGGTCCGAACAGATGGAAGTCTGATGGTGCCAGGTCAGTGAGGTAAGACTTGCCATCCCAATTTCTCAATTTCTGCAGTGGTGTAACAGCTGGTGTGTGGTCTTACATTGTCATGCAAAAGAAGAACATCCACCACAATTTTTGTTGGGCGAACTCGGCGAAGACGTGCGTTCAACTTTTTGAGAGTTCTAACGCATTGGACAGAATTTATTGTGCATTCCTGCTCCAAAAAATCAATCATAAACACACCTTCTGCATCCCAAAGCACTGTCGCCATAACTTTCCCTGCCGAACGCTGAGTTTTGAATGTTTTTTTCTTTGGTGACGTTGTGTGAAGCCATTCCATTGACTGCCTCTTTGATTCAGATTAAAACAAAAATGAACCCTCGTTTCGTCTTCAATAGCAATTTTTTCCAAAAACTGTTCTCCCTCCAAATTGAAACGCTGCAAGTCGGAGGCTGTTTTCCTTGTTTGTTTCTTTTGGGCGGTTAACATTCTTGGTACCCAACGTGAACAAACTTTCGAGTAACCCAGTTGTTAATTAATCGTCATCACACTGCCTTTACTGAGGGAGGTAATGCGATACAATTCACCAGTTATTACCCGGCGATCACCACGAATGATGTCATTGATTCGCTGAATGTTGCATGGAGTTACCGCAGTCACCGGCCTGCCGCTTCGCTTTTCATCTGCCAATGGTGTTTGCCCTTCAGCTTCGTTACAGTGACGAACCCAGCATCTAACAGTGCTGACCTCCACCGTTGCATCACCATACACATTTTTTAGCCTTTCGTGAATGCGAATTGGCGTTTCACATTCCGCAGTGAAAAATTCAGTCACAGAACGCTGTCTAATACGAATGTCGATGTCAGCCATCTTGCAAGAGGATGCAGTGCTGTCACCTGTTGACTTAGGAAGTTATTACTGCAAGGGATTGGAGAAGAGTGTTTTAGGAATTGCGCCAAATTCAAAGTTTTCACATAACTTATTTATTTAAGGAAAATAGGAGGAATTACTTTTGAGTTTCCCTGCATGTTTTTTTTTTTCGCGTACTTGGATGTCAAATTATATAAGTACAGTTTTCAGCAAACTTTTCACTTTTAAGCCCAGCTCGTCTTGGCTGGGTTTAAAGTCACCACTACCACGATCACGATTATGACAGCGACCGCGACCACCAGCCCGCCTCGGTAGCATAGAGATCCCGAGTTCGAATCTCGGTCAGGGTGAGGTAACTGGATAGAGTTACTTTCGGGGTTTTCCCTTATTCTTAAAGACGAATATCGGGTAACTCTAAACTCCATGAACCCCAGACTCCCCTGAGCATCTTTTCACCCTTTTCAATTAATGTCCGATATGACTTCACGTTGGAGAACGTAAATTGCAACAAGATAAAAGAAAGAAAAAAAGAAAAAGACGCCATCGCCACCCCCACCACCACCATCAGGGATTAGTAGATCAGTACCCAAACTAGTGAGATACCCAAACTGACTTGAACCTAAGGGATCTGTGCAAACGAAGCACAACTTTGCACTTAATTACACCGTCTCATTTGCTTTTTTTTCACTTCTGAAGAGATGGATGAGGGGAAAGACTCAAATGACCACTGATCCTTATGATGATCGCAAACATGGTGTGGTCTGTGTGTTTCTAGTTCGATAGTATCCGACGTCACTCCAGGCCTGCCTAAGTACTCTGTCAACGGCACCAGGGAAGAACCTCTGCAAAGTTTATGTACACGTCTAGCCGTAATCTGCCAAATACCGTGTGGTGTAGTTATAACCTGAAAAGGATGATAAAGAAGGACACAATGGGTACAGCAATTCATGAGGAAGGAAGTATTTGAAGAAGAAAAACCACGGCAACATTTGTCTACGAAACCGAGGAAACCGTTAAAAACCAATGGTGGGCCGTAGTCGAGGATCGAGCCGGAAACTTCCTGAATTTTAGTCGCAAACACAGCTCACTCCGTTGCAATTATTGCAGTTGACCTAGTAATAGTATGTGCAAAACTTAACCGTACATACTTTTCTGAAACACCACTCCACGAATTTTATTTAACACTTTCACTTCGTCTAGTTCAACTGTCACATTACTTAGTTCTACTAACAATTATACATTTGAACCTTGAGTCAGGCTTCATTAGCTTACATAAATACCTCAATAATGTAAAATACTTCAGAAGCCTATCACTTCAATTTCCTTGCGGCATGATGAAATACACAGCAGGACGTAGCATCTTTTCCCGGATGATTAATATGCTAATGGGTCGATTAGTGAAGTCTCGCAATAACATCATTCACTACAAGTCCCAAAATTCGTCACAAACTACCGAATCTGTAGTTCTCTCGAAAGTGTCCCCTAATTCACTTCTCTAAAGAGACTCAGTTTGCGAGAGCACTATCTTATATAATAATAAAATAAACCCTGGGGCGACAGCCCTAGGAAGGCCAAGGCGTACCAACCCGACTGATGGCCAAACGCTCACTTACAGTAGCTTATACAGTTCTGTAACTTTGTGGGTTCGTGAAATTAAAAGTCCAAATGCACCACTCCAAAAATGTTCTTTATCTCCACCGAATTACAGTTGGAACACTTGCCGATTACACAGAATTACGTAATGCACACAGTTACGATTCACCAGTTCGTCTATCACAGGTCCACGGCACGCAGTTACGTACACTTCTCTGATGCACGTTCACAGTCTTCCGATCCGTTAACTCACTCGACGCTCCTCACGCTGCTCGCCAAGAACTGAATTCACTAGCCAACTGCAGCCCCTTTTTATAGGGATATCGCTGTTTCTCGAAGTCTCGCGATTCGGTGAATCATCCTGCAAGTTCTAGACGTCGAGGAGGGGGGAAAGAGATGGCTAACGATGTTTTCCCAAGCATCCCCCTCGTTACTGCTACAAGACAGATGGGTGGGCGTGGTCGAATGTTTCCCGTCTGCTGCTGCTACCCTGCTGCCGGCTGGTTCTATCGGGAGTTCCAACATTCGGGTGACAGTTCTTAGAAATTTTCACAGACTTTGATAACGTTCGGGAGCTCAGGCCTTTATAGGGTTATGGTTATCTGTCAATAACGCCTCCACGTTTAACCGGGCGAGCGCGCTGTTTATATCTTTACTGTCCAACTGCCTGGTTTCGTCCTCGCGACAACCGTGGATTTCACATGTTCAAGAAGGTTTATTACAAATAAACTGTAAACTGAATTTTTTGTCTGCACATTGTGAACGACTTTTTCGAGTTAGACTTTTCCCTTTACAACTTGTGTGATCACGTCAGGAGCCTTGACTTCAGAAATAACTATTATGTGTTTCAAATGGGAACGTGTTCGTCCTTGAGGGCTACTAGGCGAGCAACCAATGGGACGCGTGCGGTGTTGTATTGCATTCCCGCTAAGTGGTGTGCGAGTAGCGCCAACCTAATAAATCTGTATGAAATACTTTTCGCGCTAAGACAAAAATTCAGATTTTGCCGAAACTGATCCATGTGGAAGGTAGAGAGTAATGTATCTAACATAACCATGAAAACCCCATATTTTTAGCTGAAATAGTTTTTCTAATACAAATAAATAAACCACCATTACTTAATAACAATAAATCGCGACGTAAGCGCTGTATGAATATCATTATTGGTTGGCATGTATGCGTGTACGTATATTTGTAATTACTCAGAACTGAAACGTAAATGTTTGACATGACGTGATAAAAGAATTACTTTGAATAAGCCAATTAGAGCGAGAGGACATTTCCCTGCTAACCTGGCAGAACGTGTCTGGTCATAGTATATCTTTTTTATAAATGGTTCGTAATCTCAGTTCCAGGTGGTTGTTGTGTATGTATGTACATATACTTTTCATTACTCAGAACTGAAATTTAAACTACTGACATGACGTGATAAAAGAATTACTGTGAATAAGCAAAGGTGTTAAATTCGAGAAAGAACAAACACTTCATTTCCTGTTAGCTTGGGGAATGCTGTATGCTTATGTTTATGAATAAATGTTGGATAAGAAGTGTTTATTTACTCTGGAGAGTTCAGATCAATATCATCCAGTTGCTCTTTACACAACAGTAGAGTAAGAGTTAAATAGTGCAATGACTTCTTGCGGTGAATTTAGTGGCGAGTCAAAAAGGCAATTATTGCTAAGTCAGGCTCGAAGTATTGTTTTTAAGGTGTACACGTTCTTCAAAAATTGGGTGATGAGGAATATAGAAATCAGCTCGATTTCAAAAATGCTCAACGGCTTACTGCTGAAGCGTGTGGTATAGGTAAAACAAGTGTATCCCGCATTTCGATTAAAAAAAACAGGTAATTCATAAACTATAGTTATAGTATTTAAAAATATACATAATTTGCGAAAATACTTTTTCCAATTTTGATTTTGGCAACTGCATCATTGTAAGAGTTTGTAAAATATAATTCCCCTACCCTTACATCTATCTCCAAGCAGAACTGCATGTTGTATGAGTGTGCTAGAGAGTGGGAAATACAAAAGGAGTGGGGTAGCAAGCTGGCAACGCTGAGTGTGATACGGCATCTGATTAGCTGGACACCAGAACCCCTCCCATTTGAAACACATAATAAATAATTCTTGACTGTATGTATTAGCTACTAGATTTCACTAATTATCTTTAGAAAACACATCTCAAATCCTAAATCTATACTTCCAGAATAACGTCTTTATAATTATTATATTACAAGAGATAAAGTGTTTATACAATGTCGCTTTGTGTACGTCCGTTTTCACTTTTTGCTGCCGTTAGTAGTGATTTTTAGTAGATGCTCTCTAAAACAACTTATTCACGGCCTGTTAACCCGCCGACAGTAGCACTTTGTCCTCCTAGGCTAAAGTCTCCATGAATAATTTTAAATAAGTAAAATGCAGATGGCAGTGAGGAAGCTTTCATCTTGCTTCGTTCGCAAAAGAATCACTTACCTACAATAGATCGGAGATTGTTAAAAAAGATGTCGTAAAGGATAATGTAGTAAAAACTGCCAATTTTAATCCTAGCTTTAAGCCAGAAAAAACGTTTTATAAGATCAATGCACAAAAAATTCCAAATAAATCTAATAAATCGGAAAATATTATAGCAACATGTTTATCAGCTGTAAACACAAATAAATCTATAACTTCTAAACAAAATAAATATAAAATAGCCCAAGTAAATAAATTTAAGGACAATATAAGAAGTTTCAATCATAATATGGCAAAGGAAGTAAATGAAAATAGAGAGAATTTCGCAAAAGTAAGAAGAGATGTATTTGGTGGATTAAATTTAGGAAGTAACTCATGGAGGAAAGCTTAAGAATTGCACAGATAAATGGGCAAAGAAGTAAATTGGTTATGGCGGAAATAAGAAAAATTGCAGAAGAATTAAAATTAGATATTATCTGTATTCAAGAACCGTATGTGGTAAATTCCAAAATTCCATATATGCCGTTAAGATCCCGACAAATCTTATCTCAGGAAAAGGCAATGGCAGCAATAGTAATTTTCAAGCAAGATTTGCAAATAGTAAACATAGCGCAATTTCTGGATACGCATGTTAATTGCATTGAAGTTATAACAAAGTATGGAAGTTTTATATTGGCAAATTATTATTTTCAATATAGTTTGGATATTAAACCCTTTCTATATAAATTACAAAATATTCATAATAAATTCAGAAATAAAGAAATCATGCATGTATGTGATTGTAATGCAAAATCAACTTGGTGGTTCAGTAAAAGACCAGATGAAAGAGGGGAGAAACTGGAAGAACATATCTCGGAATTAAATTTATATGTAATAAATAAAGATGGTAATCCACCAACTTTTCAAAATAGAGCAGGTGCTGAAGAAAATATAGATATTACTTTAGCGTCAGCAACAGCGGAGAAGAAGATTAGAAATTGGTGGGTCACACAGGGTCAGACCACAAGTGATCATAATTTGATTTATTTTGATTATATATTGAATGGGGAAGTAATTCAAGAAGAACATGAAATAGAATTACGTTATAATTATAAAAGAGCAAATTGGGATAAGATGAAGCAAGTATTTAAGGATTTAAATTTACAGTATACGGGAATATCAGTGGATTTGGATGCAATAAATTTAACACAAGCAATAAAAGTAGCAGTATCAAAATCCGTTCCAAAGATAACAATTTATAATAATAAGGATAAAATAAAATGGACAGATAGATTGCAGAAGCTGAGATCGTTAGCAAGGAAATTAAGAAGAATATATCAAAAATCAAACATACATACGGAAAGAGAAGAGAACTTAAAGAATTATAGGGAGGCCAAACAAAAGTATAAACAATTATTAGAAGACACCAGAAAACAGCATTGGGAACAGTTCGTTGAGAATAATTTAAAACAAGATGTCTGGGGACAACCGTATAAAATTATTATGGATAAAATTAAGAAGCCAGAAATCTTAACCACATTAGATAAGGGTAATGGAGAGATGACAGAAAGTGGGAAAGAATCGGTGGAATTGTTATTACATACGTTATTGCCAGATGATAAAGAGGAAGAAGATGATGATATTCATGTTGAAAAAAGAAACCAGATGATGTTGCAGTATACAGGAAATCCTGTTTATCCCTTTGATATTACAGAAATAAAATTAATTCTGCAGAAGTTAAAAAAGAAGAAGGCACCTGGTCCAGATGGTATTATAAATGAAGTCTTGTATAATCTACGAGAAGAAATTGTCTTGTTTTTGTGTTTCTTGTTTAATGATTGTTTGGCAAGAGGGAGATTTCCAAACTTGTGGAAGGAGGCAAAGGTTGTAATTTTGTGCAAAGGAGCAGATAAGGACAGAACGCAACCAAAATCTTTCAGACCAGTATGTTTATTAAATGCTATTGGCAAGATCTTTGAACAGTTAATATATAAAAGAATAATGGAAAATAGGTTGATGCTGGGTATGAATAATAAACAATTTGGTTTCAGAAAGGGATATTCAACTGAGGATGCAATATTAAAAATTCAAGAAACAGTGTCAAAAAGCCAAAAGAATTATGTAATTGGATTATTTGTGGACATATCGGGCGCTTTTGACAATTTATGGTGGCCGTATTTTTTCGGCATTTTAAAAGACAAGAAATATTCAAGTACTATTTATAATTTATTAAAGGATTATTGTTCCAATAGAGAAGTATTCATTGGTGGATCAAATTTTGAAACTAGGAAGAAGATAACCAAGGGTTGCCCTCAGGGTTCTATCTTGGGGCCCCTTTTTTGGGATATTTTATCAGAAGATCTATTAGAACTACTGGAAAGAGATCATAAGGTTTTGGATGTAATAGCGTATGCTGATGACATAGTCATAATGATGGATGGACAGAGCAGACTAGAGCTAGAAAATAAAGCAAGAGAAGTTACAAATACATTATCAAATTGGTGTTTCAGAACAAAACTAAAAATTGCACCAAACAAGTCAAATTATGTGCTTTTTAAGGGAAATTTAAAGCGGGATCCTACAGTGAAGATAAATAATCAGAACATTAAACGGGAAAAAGAGATGAGATATTTGGGTATCATGATAGATGAAAAATTTCATTTCAGAAAACACACGGAGTATATTAGGCAGAAAACAGAGAAAATAATGCTAAAGCTAGCAAGAATAACCAATTTAAATTTTGTACTTCCATTGCGTAACATACAGATATATCATAACACCATTTTTGCTTCAATTATGACGTATGCGGCAGCAGTTTGGGCAGAAAGGATGGATGATGTGCAAATAAGAAGATTGTTGAGAAGAACGCAAAGAAAAGTATTATTACGTCTGACAGGAGCTGTAAAAACAACACCAACTATGGCATTGCTAGTAACAACGGCCATTTGGCCGATTGATTTATTAATAAGATTGAAGGGCGCAAAATTTTGGGCGAAAAAAGGAAACTTAGAAAAAGTTTATAATATAACTGGAGTCAGAACAAACAAATCTTGGGTGATTAAAAATAGTTTAAAAGATAAATGGCAAAAAGAATGGACAGACAGTCTAGAAGGTAGAAGAGTGTTTGAAATTTTTCAGAACGTCAAAGAGAGACTAAAATTGAATTTTATTCAACCAACAAAGGGATTTATACATTATATAACAGGACACGGACCTTATAAGACCTATTGGAAGAAAATCAATAAAACTGAAAATGATATATGTGAATTATGTAACAAACAAGATAATCCTGAACATGTAGTATTTGAATGTGGAAGATATGCAATTCACCAACAAGAAGAGAGGCATGCGCTAGCAGGATATATCGTATATGACATAATTCGAGATCAACAATTAGTAAATAAATTACAAGTTTTGACTAACTTTGTAAGTAAGAAAGCATGGGAGGTAAAAATATTCAAAGGAGAAAGAGTTGATAATAGGCGAAGAATAGTACAAGATCCAAGAAGGAGTTCTAGAATACAAAATAGGATAAGACGGGAAGAATAATTGAATAATCAAACAATGGAGTTGACTGCATGGGCGGCGGAGGGAGAGAGTGATGGCGGAGGCCATGGTGGACTACAGAATTAGTAGATTTAGATATAGATTTAGGAAATAAGGATTTTGTAATTTTCATAGTTGTTTTCTTTTGTTTTTTGATTTTTTGTGTTTATTTCTGTTATTTTATTTCATTTTAGTTTTGTAGAGTAGTTTTCTGAGAGATTTGTATAATTATAACATTTGTAAAGATTTTATGGAAAAATAAAGAGAAAATTTGGATACATGCCCCGGTATAGTTGTCTAGGTGCCGGGGTAGAATATTCAGATTTTATTTATTTATTTATTTATTTATTTATTTATTTATTTATTTATTTATTTATTTATTTATTTATTTATTTATTTACTCACCTACATTTCACTGGTCGCTCTTGGCCGCTCTTGGGGCCGCTCTTCTGGGATATTCTATCAGAAACGTTGTTGGAGAAACTTGAAAATGATAATAATATATTAAATATAATTGCATATGCCGATGATATAATATTAATGCTGGAATGCCAAAGTGGAGATGAATTGGAAAGAAAGGCAAAAGAGATTACCATAATTTTGTCTGATTGGTGTCAACATAGTAAATTAAAAATTGCTCCGGATAAATCCAATTGTTTAATTTTCAAAGGAAGTTTAAAAAGAAATCCTGTTATAAAAATAAATAATCAAAGTATACAACGTAAGCAACAAATAAAATATCTGGGTTTAATGTTGGATGAGAAATTTAATTTTAGAAAACATGTAGATTACATAAGAGAGAAATCGGAAAAGATAATGTTAAAATTGGCAAGATTAACTAGTCTAAACATTTTAATCCCATTAAAAGTAATCCAAATTTATCATAACACCATCTCTGCCTCAATCATTACCTATGCAGCAGCTGATTAGGCAGAAAGGATGGATGACGTGGTAATCAGGAGATTATTGAGGAGAACACAGCGTAAAATTATTTTATGGCTCACTGGTGCAGTCAATACGACATCTACGATGGCTCTGCTGGTAACAACAGCAATATGGCCCATTGATTTGTTAATTTGGCTAAGGGGAGGGGGGCAAAGTATTGGATACGAAATGGAAATTTGGATAAAGTACATAAAATTTGTGTAATAAGAACCGATAAAGTATGGTAAGGAAAAAACTCTCTTATAAAAAGTGGCAAATGAAGTGGAATGAAATTCCAGAAGTAAGAAGAACTTTTAATTTGTTTCCAAGTACAAGAAAGATAAAGATTAAATTTCATCCAACCATCTAAAGGTTTCATTCTTTATATAACTGGTCATGGACCGTATAACACATATTGGCAAAAATTAATAAAACTGAAAATGATTTATGTAATTTATGTACTAAATTAGGTGATCCCGTGCATGTCATTTTTGAATGCGAAAAATATGGAATTTCGCAGTTATAGGAAAGGTATGTTTTAGGACGATTTTATATTTATGACATATTAAGGGATTCTGAATTAGTAAAAAAGTTACAATTTCTAAGCAATTATGTAAGTATAGAAGCTTGGGAGTCAGAAGTTATAGAAGTAAAAAGACCTGAAAGATTATCAATTGAAAGACAAGAATTAAGAAGATCAGATAGAGTAAAAGAAAGAATTATAAGAGAAAATTTTAGTGCAAATGGATCCTTAAACATAATAATAGAAGAAGAGGAAATCGAACAAATTGGACAAGATATAGAAGAGGAAGAGAATTTATTAGATGAGGAACGAGAGTAGTTAAATAGAAAATATTATGCGGTTTCGACCGGCAGATAAGAATGGGCAGAAAGAAGAAGAATTAGACCAAAGAAATAATTAGTGAAATTTTATATTATTTATAAGGATTTAGTGTATATCTGTAAAAATAAATATGAATTATTGTGTTTAGTTTCAGAATTTAGTAAAAAGTATCTTAATAGTTAATATTAAAATAATGTATTGTTTAAAATTATATTTAATCATCATCTAAATTAGAGATGTAATATATAAATTTCTTTTTGAATTATATGTTTAATTAAGGAATTTAAAATAAGAAAAGAAAAGAACAAATAAATTTATTATTCTTGTGGTTAATTTAAAAATAAATGCTGGTTACCAGTACTTCTAAATATATGTTATAAATAAAATAGATTTAGCTGAGATTTTTCCAGTTTAAGTTAGAATTGCTGGCTTCCAGCAATTTTCAGTAGCTTTTTGTAGTTTTGATAGTTTTCGTTATTTAAATTTATCTGTAATGTTTAGTTAAGTAGTTAAAAGAATATTAGTATTGTGTTCAGTAGAGATTTGCTGGTTACCAGTAAATTTTGTAGTATTATTGGTAGTAGTAGTCTTTTTTGTTTTGTGTTTTATCAATTTTGTTTTTGTAGTTTTTGTATTTGTATAAATCTGAAACAATTATATATTATTAATAATGTGATGTTTTGTTAAGAAATAATAAATGTAAAATTTGAATGTGTGCCCCGGTATAGTTTTAAGCAGCCGGGGTATGATATTCAGATTTTTTTTTGATTTTTTTATTTTTATTTCACTGGTCTTTAAATGCAATATCGGGTGTTAAATATTTTTATTAAGATAAATGAACACTATCTAGTCATCTACAATGTCATCTACTATGAAGTCATTAATGTACTTCATTTGTAGAATAATAATTTAAGTTTCGGGTAATATGTTTTTAGGTTGGTTAGCAACTATAAGTACGCGTCGCAAAAACCAAACTTTACTGTTAAGTGTATTCGAGAGTGCAGGACGGTTTGTCGTAAAGGATTAAAGCAGAGCGAGTAGTTCCGGTCCCGGTAAGAACTAAATGAGGAATCATTCATGGTTCTAACATACCCTAATGAGGTTACGAAAAGAGGCAAAAGAGAAGAACCAGTCTGCTAAATTAAGAAGACAGCCTGCAGAGCCAAGAACAGCACATATCGTCCGTGGTAAAGCAGACCCAATAATGCTGGCTCCAATTGCTTATGAATTCATTGCATAATTGCATTTTCTTGTAATTTAACTTAGATAAATGGTTCACTGATAATGTTATGAGCTTAAATAAAACAAAAACTAGTACTATACAATTTAAAACTGCTCCTAATGCTACTCTGAAACAAGATAATGTAGACAATAATAATAGTTCTACAATAAAGGGTTATAGTAAGATATTAGGAATGCACATAGATGAATGCTTAAAATTGAATATCCATATTGAACATATAACCAAAAAATTGAATTCGGCCTGTTATAACATGTTATGCCTGACAAATATGATGAATATAGAAACAAAACAAAATTGTATATTACAGCTATTTTCATTCGATCTTGGCCTATGGTATAATATTGTGGGGAAATGCATCGGGATGGGAAACTGTTTTTAAAATTCAAAAAAAGGTAATACATATAATGTTACATGCTAACTTTAAAGATTCATGCAAACCACTATTCAAAAAATTAAAAATTCTAACAATGTCCTCAGTATATATTTTAGAGTTATCCACCTATGTATATAAAAATTATGAGAAACTTATCCAAAAACGAAATCGTCATCATTACGGCACTCGGAAAGAGTCCAGCATAAAATACCCCATGCATAGATTAACATTATATGAAAAAAACACCCTATTATATGGGTATACAAATATATAATAAATTACCTCAACGACTCAAAGAAACAAAAACTCTGAAACTATTTAATAAAAGTGTAAAAGATCTGTTATTACATAAGACATATTACTCCATACAGGAATTCATGGATGACACAATATCGTAACTACTGCATTACTTGTAATTGATAATTTATGTACATATACATTAGAATTAGTTTTTCTTTTAAATTTCTTTTATGTATAACTTGACGACTTACCAGTTTACCAGCTAGGCTTACAATGTAAACGTTATGTGACAGTAAAGATTCTATTCTATTCTGTTCTATTCTATTCTATTCTATTCTAATTTTCATTCTGTGTATCGACACCCTACAATTTTAGAGAGACGAATGAAGTTTCAATGTGTTTAAATGCGTTTCTTACATTTACAATTAAGTTTTGTTTATTTATAATGAGCCAATAAGTTAGGTACTGAAGTGTGAAAAATTGAAGAAAGGCAGATTGTCTATAGTGAGAAAAGTTGTTCACTTTGATGCTCAGTTGTGATTGTGCCGAAAACGCCAAATAATACATTGCTATTTATATGTGCAAGAATTGTTAGAGGAAAAGAATACAACGGTTTAGCAAATAATCGATATATCTTTTTTTGCAAATTTTTGTGGACACAATTCCTGTTCAACAATTTGGTGAGATTCTCACCCTTTCTCACTCACAAACGTCGTTTAGAAATAAGGACTCAAAACAGGTACTTTTTTGTATGTTACGTCCTCCAACGTTTTGTCATATCGGACGATGAATAAAATGTGTGAAGTGATACTCAAATGAGTCCGGGGTCCGTGGAGCTTATGATTACCCGACATTCTTCTATCAGGATAAGGGAAACCCCGGAAAAAGCCTTATCCAGTTAACTCACCCTGACCGAGATTCGAACTCGGGACCTCTTGAACGTGAAGCAGACTTCTACCATCTATGCTATCGAGGCGGGCGCAAAGCAGGTACTGCTACGTGCAATGTTGTTGCGGCGAGGTCTCTCGCAAGTCCTGAGACTTCCCTTCCATATACCTGGAGCTCGTTCCAGTAGAGCATTGAGTCTAAGAGTCCCTCGTTACAGGTTAGAAGTGGACACGCGTGGAAATTACGCGCGTTAACCAATCCAAGAAGACTACCGATGAACCCGGTCGGGGCGTCGTTGATCTAGCACACCATGCTCCGTGCTCTGCAGGCAAGTACCTGGGACGTTTCAGACGACCCTCAATCCCGTCTACTGGCTAAGCCAGACAGTCCCCAATCTCTCATGACTATCGGGAACCACTGCCACACCGAAGCCTGCCCAAACGAACAACTTCTCGACGGCAGGGGCTTGATGTTGAAGACCCGTATACTACTAGTAACGTCAGAAGTTCCTCTAAGTACTGCTAAGGGTCCGCAGCGAACGCACTACGGCAGCTGAAGGGAAGGGATCTCCTCCCCTACTGCTACCTACGTCCACATTTTGTGTCGTTACCTAAGAGGCTGTGACGATGTCATTTTAGCACATCCACGATCGGGTTGTGCCTTGGAAGAGTTGAGCGGGAGTGGTGGTGGTGGTGGTGGTAATGATGGTGATGATGATCTGTGTTTAAAGGCGCTTAACTTCAAGGTCATAAGCGCCCTTTAAAATAGTTGTGGCAGAAAGCATATATTAACCTAGACACTACGTAAAAATATATCTATCAAAATAAACATTTAAAAGGAAATAAAAGAACAATAAAACACTTAAAAAGGAACTTAGGGCAACAATTGAGAAAACACAACAAAAATGTAAATATAAAACAAAGAAATATATCTATAACCAAAATTGGCAGAAGCCTGCGATAAGCTATGAAATAGAACCATACGTAAACTAACAGACTATAAAAACAAAAATGAGTAAATCCTAAAATCAACTCTAGCGATGTAACGTAGAACATTTTCCACCGCAGAGTATTGTCTGCCAGGATATCCGTCAAGCTGACCGACAGCTACAGAGACTCCCGGTGGTCTGCTAGGTGAATACACTCTAGCAGCAAACCCAGTTCCTTTAGGAGACCGAGCAAAGTGCAGTGCCCATAAGGAAAATCACAATTTTCTTGCAAATGTGCAACCAATTCGTCTAAGGTGGGCGCTCTCCCTTTTGCATAGAATCTATAAATTTCTCGACGAATTAAATCGCATGTCAATTATCTACTTTAGAGGAACGTTTCCTTCTGTTTCCACACTTGATCGGCGTCTTTGGTATTCCTTTCGTCACAATATTTCTTACTGTATTTCTGTAAATACCCAGAATTTATCATCAGGTTCATTGCACGACCCCTTACCAAGATTATTTGTCAGCGCATATTTATATGTGTTCAAAACAAGCGCTTGAATTTGCTTAGAAACAGTTCCCGTTATAACTTTGTTTTTTGAGGCTTTTCCAGTAATATAACTCGGCCCAGTTATTCACACTACTGTCATCATTTTGATTATTTTAACTTGACTGAAAGTAATCTACTACTTCATTTGCATTTACCACTGCATTTCCCTCCCACAGTCTCCACATGGTGACACACAACGAATTTCTGCACGTAATGAAACAGATCAACTGGAAGTTGGAACTTTGGCAACTGAGACTCCACGTGGAGTAAACATGCGACTGTCATTTCAAGAAAATCTGGGTTGCTATTGGTCCTTAACGACAGTGTTCCATTTCTGAAGTGTGGAGATAGATTTATGATGGTCATTAGTGGGTGGGAGGGTCAGGTTCCTTTGACTCCGAACTGCACATGCGTTAACTAAACAGCCTTTAAGAGGTGACTGTGTGAGAATTAGCAGTGCCCAATAGGCAACGGAGCCAAACTTACTTCCTCCCGACGGGATAAGCGACAGGATGTCAGCCATTTATCCTAAAGCTCTTTCACCCTTCTGAGCTTGTCATTACGCAGAACAGACCACTCATCACGCCAGTGTGACAGTGCCGCTCTACTCACAAGCCCTAAGTTTTCTGCGGTGACACTCTGTTCTATGCTTGCCACCTTTGCTGCCGAATCCGCCATTTCATTCCCATGCATGCCTACGTGACCATGAATCCATGCGCACATTACGGTAACGCCAGAGGCGTGTAAAACGTTGAGGGCGTCCTGTATACGCTGCTGAAGTGCGCTTAGGGAATCACTTAGTATAAGACAATCACCTAACTTTCTTCGGCGAACACGTATAATGGCGCGGTATATTGCATAGAGCTCTGCACTATAAATGGATGTACTGCCATGGAAACCGAATGTATAGGGTTTGGCTCCATGGACATAAGGACATCCAAAACCTGTCGGAGCGGGAGTAAAGGAATTGCACCACCCTTGTTGCTCATTGGAAGGAGGGGTAGAAGCTGCGCTAGCTAATGTGACGATGTTATGAAGTCGAAACGAACCGTGTTCTTACTATGCAAAATAATGTTCCAGATTCTCCTAATATGTAATTCCAGGTCTCTAATTCCAGAAGATTCTTGCCACTCCGTCATCACTAAGAACAGGGGCGAGGCCTAGAGTAGTCGTTGAGTGTTTGAGTTTTGAGAGTAAATCGAGCTTCGACTCTCAGTCGACGAGTTGGATCTGTAGTTGAGGATTTGGTGCAGCGAAGCGTTCACGAGTCAGTGAATAGAGTTATGTGAGTCGATAGAGCACTACAGGGAAGAGCGGTACATCCCGAGCTTAGTGAAGAGGAGTCAGCAGGCAGTGAAACCGTGCCATGAAGTAGTTCAGGAGAACAGTGAATCGAGGCTTTGCGGTGAGGAGTCGGTAGGCAGTTAAATGTGAGAGGGAATCCGTGGTGTACTTCAGAGAGATTATTAACAACAGTAAACAAATTACAGGAGAAAAATGTGAGATAAGAAATGGGACAGTGTAAGTAAAGGGATAGTGGTGTTACGTATGTTAAGGGGGGTGGGTGAAAAGAACAATAGATGTAGGAGAATTGTTATATAAGTTAAGAGAAAAGTGGATTAGGGTAAAAGAAGCGAAGATTAAGAAGAAATGACAAGCTGAAGAACTTACAGTCCTAAGCCACTACTAGGAACGTAGGCACTCCCTGATCTTGAAGAGATCAGAGGTGCAATTGTTATATAAATTATAACCTTTGGTTCAGGGTTGCGTGGATGTCTGAACTAACTGCTATATGAAGGATGCAGTCCAAAGTTGATCGTCTTCTTGTTTCGGGTTGAACACACAGCAACAGATTTCAGACCTGACAGACTTAAGCCATTGAATTACTAACAATCATCTAATCCATCATCATCCCGCGTACCAACTTATATCATTTAAATAGGGATCCACCTTAATGGTCACCAATTCATAAGCCAGTGTTTCCCCTAATAGTGAGATCATGTCGGTTGTTCCCATGCCAAATTCATACTTTCTGCTTGGTCCTAACCTCTGTTTCATATAACCTTCCCCACTGATATGTATCACTCCGCGTGCAACTACCTTCCCCCTCATCCTAATTGGCTAATGCTTTCGCATCTTAGGCCATAAGCGGTGCCTTCCCGTCACAGTTAAACCTGCAGTAAACGCCATAATAATTGCGAGGAAGATAGATAAAATCATAAAAATAAGAATATGAAGGCATGCAAAAATAATGAAGGTTATAATGAAACTGAGCAAGTTCGAAACTGAATGAATAAGCAATGAAACTGAAACAAGTTTATAATGAAAGGCCTTCGGCCTTTTTCACTGGGAGTCTTTAAAACCAGCACAAATTCCTTGCAAAAATTCTTGTCTTTCAGTCTTAAAAGTTGTGTCACGCCATACTTGTCGTGTGTCCTTCATTCACCCAAGTTTCGTCAAGGTAGTATATTTTGTGACTTGACAGTCTGATTGTCCTTAAAAAACGTCTTCGCCACACAGCAATATCGCCCCTGGTGTGGTAAGTTCTCCTGTTGTCTCAATTTCATGTCGTGATGTTCCTACGCATCTAAAACACCTGTAAGTTCAGAGCACAGCTGTTAGACTTCTCTCACTGACAAAGACGGATTCTTGTCTGTGAGTGCATTAAACACATGCAACACAATTCTTTTTTCGCCGCTTTGTAAAGGTTTTCCCTTGCGATGCTTCAGCGAAAAACTGGCGGTAAACTCTGCCATTATACATATAATAAGTACATGCGCAATAAACGATCAATAAAATAATTAGCTCTCGCACTCGGTACAACACACCTTCGAATGGCGATATATGACTAATGCAGTTCAAAACAAGGTCAGTGATAAAAGTCATATAAACAAATATGTCATCACTACCGCTAAATCACGTGCTATCGTGTCATGTGCTTGAGAGCAAAGGAACCCCCTGTTTACTTCGTTTAAGAATTAACATGCATTTCAGATAAATCAACTCTGTTGCGTAATATATTTAAATCAAACAATTACGAAAATATTAATTTCACAATTATCTTCCAACATATAAACATATATCACCATGTTAAATAAGAACTAATTTTTTACCGCACAACAGTCTATACTACAATAGCAGCCAATGAGAGGGGACTAGGTCACGTGACCGTTAAGTGATACGGAGCAAGCTTATGTGAAACAAGGATTGGATACTTCTAACTTCTAGGTATTGCCCCAGCTTGTGCAATCATTGTTTACATGAGTTGTCTCAATTTTCCTTTGTTTTGTTGACAAAGCAGGAAGTATCCAACAGTTCAATGACTATATCTCTTCACCATCTGATTGACACAGACGTCTTCAAAATTGCAATACAGGAAATGAAATGTTAAATTCCAGTAATTAGAAATCTATCCAAAATTTGTTCAGACCTTATACGGAACAATATCAAATATACTTAACTACAGAAGCAGATGAGTGCAAAATAAACATTAAAGGAACTTTTTGAAGCTGCGTATTTATGTTGAAGGGAAAGTGATTAAACGTTAGAACTGGTGACGAATAAACAAGTTTGAGGTGAACCGTGTCTCGTCTTTGTCACACTATTTACGCAGTAGGTATATTCTTTTTTATTTTGATATAATTTAGAAAGCCTCTACTAAAACTATCGCGTGTATCACGTAAAAGGTTTGGCGTAGTTGATACATAAATAGAATGTCTTCTATTGTAAATAATAATTATTTTAAGATGGTTCTTTTCTTTGCTGAACCAAGGAAATATTCTGTTAAAACAATATCAACAATTGAGGAACAATGTAAGGAATGAGAAGCGCGCAACATGTTATAATGTAACCTCTGGTACCAGGATATAATAAAAAGGAAAATGCGATATCCCAGAGCAGATTATAATCCTCCACTTGTACACGACCTCCCTTCCTACTCTGGCTGTGCGTGTAAGTGGCTTTGTCCTGTGAAGGACGCCGCCCCGGCTAATGACATTGCTGGCTTAACCGCAGTGCGTACATAGGACTTCGTTTCCACCGAGGGATAAATTAACTGAGTCCTTTGGTTACGGGAGAAACAGCCCATGTAACCTCGAAGCCTTGGGTTCCTCTGCTACTACAATTGCCATTTCTCTTGGTGGAACTCTCCCAGGGAAACGATCACATTTGTTCCAGCGAGCCTGCGGGACCACTTAAGGCATTATGTGGCTCCAAGGTCTTGGCAGCCAGAAAGGTCGTGTGGAAGAAAAGAAACGTCTGCTATCTTTGAGAAGGACGTACCATATTTGCAATAACGTGCAGACTTGTAATCCGCATTACTAATATGTAAATTAGCTTGCTTGCGTATGTGCTTATTTGCTTGCTTTCCTTTATTTTCTGTATCTCTACTTGCAGGTAGTAATCTTGCATTCCAACCAAAGATACAATACTTAAATTTTGATGAAAATAGATACTTTGAGGAGCATAAATAAAAAAGAAGCCTTTTAACTTTATTTGACACTTTCATAACAATTACAGTACGCGCAAGATAAGGAGAGCGCTGGATTTACGTGGTAGTGTGGGTAAGGGGAAGGAAAGAAGAAAAGAGAGCTAAGGCTCTTTTGTTTCTGCAGTGTGGTCAACCTTGAAAAACACAGTTCAGCAAAATAGTGTGTAAGATAAGCGAAGATATGCGCCGCAAGTGTGAGATCTGTGGACAAACATTAAATTGAACTCGATCCTATAAGCTGTATATTTATATACTTACTATTTATGAAACACATAAAAACAGTAAACAAATATGACAGCCATAAATACTCATTCGCTTTGTAATTCTTTGATTTCTGAGTGAATTGCATCAATTTTATCGCTAGTATCCTCTGATCTGTTGATAATTTCTTCAATAGCATTTTCTATTACACCATTATTTCTCCAATATTTCATTTCCAGTTTTAACACAAATAATAAAACTGCATCTCCCATTACAGTTACTGTATGAGTTAAGAACTGCCTTAATTTGTGACAAGCGAAAATTATTTACCTAATTCTTAGCATATTTTGACATGGCTATACAATAAAAACACGTGTTGGGTGAAGATTTAAATCCAATTGTCTAAATCTGCCATTTTGTATTCCAATGTTATTGTCAACTGATGCATGGGATAGGTTGTGTTTAAAGGTTTGTGTGAATGTACGCTAGTGAATAAAAGTTTGTGAACTCTCTAAAATTATTACTGCAGCTTTCTTATCTGGCTATGATGGTTTTGGAATTGACATACCTAGTGATTGCCTTTTGTTCCATACAACACTTATGCACTGAGTTATCTACCCATCCTCTATAAACTGTTCTGCAAATCATCTAATAGAAGACATTCAAGAAAGGCATAAATCACATACGTTGCTTAGCAAGTTGCATAAATTCAAAAGTAAATAGGGGCAGGTGACTCACCTGGTATATTCAGAAAATCTATAAAACTCACATATGTTTAAGTATGTTCCGCTATATACGTGGCACGGTTTTTAAAGTGAGTACCGTTTTGAAATTAAAAAAGACGTGCATCGATATCGTAATAATCTTACTTTTACATGAAAGCCTGTACGTTAATCTACTTTTCTACATAATTTCCGTGAATATTGAGACACTTGTCTTAGCGTGGCACCAGTTTTGGAATACGCTCCTCATAATATTCTGCCTCCTGACGTGTTAACCACTGTATCACAACTGTTTTGACTTCGTTATCGTCTTGAAGACGCTGACCGCCCGGATGTTTCTTCAAGTGCAGGAACAAATGTTAGTCGCTGGGCGCCAGATCAGGGCTGTATGGAGGATGATCTAGAGTTTCCCATTGAAAAGATTTGATGAGATCTTTAGTCCGATTAGCCACATGTGGACGGGTATTGTCATGCAGCAAAACGATACCCTTACTCAATTTGTCACGTCTTTTGTTCTGGATTGCACGGCGCAGATTGTTCAATGCATTGATCGTCTCATTACGAGGCAGAAACTCCACTAACAATACTCGTTTTCTGTCCCAAAAAATTGTGCACATGATTTTCCGCGCAGAATTTGTTTGCTTAAACTTCACTTTTGTAGATGATGATGAATATCGCCATTCCATGGATTGTTGTTTCAATTCTGGCGTGACGTAGGCCACCCATGTTTCGTCACCACTAACAATTTGGTCTAAAAACTCTTCACCTTCATTGTGGTACCGCTCAAGGAAAGTCAATGCACTGCCTAAACGTTGGGGCTTGTTCAAATCCGTCAACATTTTCGGAAATCAACGTGAACACAATTTCCGGTACTTCAAGTTCTCGGTCACAATGCGATACAAAACACTACGAGAATATTGAGGAAAATAGTCGCACAATGATGAAATTGTAAAGCGTCTGTTTTCTCTCACCTTTTCGTCCACTTTCTGCACCAAATCTTCAGAAACGACCGAAGGACGCCGTCTCCGTTCTTCATCATGCACGTTTGTGCGGCCATATTTAAATGCCCTCAACCATTCCATCACTCATGAGGTTTTGTCCGTAAACTTCACAGATCTCACGATGAATATCGATCGATTTTACGCCTTTAGCACTAAGAAATCGAATAACAGCCCGTACTTCACAATCGGCGGGACTCAGGATTGTCGGAGACATCTTAAACACTCAGTAACCAACGCATACAATGAAGAATCAGACTGTAATGGCGTCAGTGCGTAGACAAGAGATGTAGGTAACCATCACGCATGCGCGGAACGCCGACCGTAGCGCTGCGGTGGCGGAATCGCAAAACGGTACTGACTTAAAAACATGCCTCGTATTTTGAAAATGTCTAGTAGTACAAAAAGCAGTGTGTATTTTAGTTTAATATGTTGAGTTTTGTCTGTCTCCTATGGACAGTTCATTAATTGTAAATCTATACAAATTCAGTAAGAATGGAATGTTATCATAGGATACTTAGATACCAGTAATACTCACCACCGAGTGTTACTTAGTAGTTTTAGTCTTACTTTAATTGTTTACTTTAAGATTTCAACATCTGTCACTATGGAGATGTGGTTTTATTATACAAAGGTCTCATGGAACCGTCATTTATCAGTGACCTACATTTTCAAATGCTTCCGAATTAAGGCTGCATACAGTCGACGTTTCCCGAATTCATGCTTTGGAAATAATTTCGTTTAAGGAACACTGCAATCAAATATATGTAACCGCTTTTATATTTCAAGACGTACCAACTTTCATCAGTGGTTACTTGTAATCTCATTGTCTTTTATTCTCTATCTTTCACATAATATAATCTAATTCCCTACATACCATTTCTTCTTAATATTACCCCTTCAGTTAGTCGTCCCTTTTTTCTATGACCTTCTGGATGATGATGATGATGATGATGATGATGACGATTGGGTTTAAGGGCGCTAAACTACAAGGTTATCAGCGCCGTAAGACCTTCTGGAGACCGGATGTGTAGCAGTTCGGCGCATTAGCAATTGGGCACACAGGTAATTATCTAGGTTTCAGGGGGGGGGGAGGGAGTTGTTTTTCCGGTTTAATTGTGAAGGTCATTTTTAGAGGGGGTGATTGATTGTTTTTCCGCGTTCATTGCGGAGGACACTTTCAGTTTGTAACTCAGAAAGGTAAGTTTGCTGACATGGAACTCACAGAAACAGAGAAGGGTAAACCTTGTGCACTTTACAATGGGTATCGATACAGAGTAGGACGAGTTAACAAGGAAAACATTACTTTTTGGAGTTGTGTAAACAGTGCCAAGTTTAAGTACTGTGGAAGAATAATTAGCAGTAATAACGGTGTTTTGAAGGAAGTGCCACATATCGCATGTTGTGTGTCGGACGTTGTGGCCACTGAAGTTCAGAAGCGCATATGTAATTCAACAAAGAGAGCAAGAGAAGAAATTACTTCGATATCTGCGATTTATACGGCAGAAATAAGTCCGTTATTTAACCGCGGATATGAACTGGTGACTGAAATGCCTTCTCATAATGTGTGTAAGATTAACCTACACCGAACTAGAAGAAAATCACAAGGTTTGCAGAAAGAGCCGGTTTACCACCTGAACTGTTAAAGATGAACGATGGTGGCACGTTTCTTTTAGCAGACGATTTATCTGCGCCACAACGAAGGATTCTGGTATTTGCAAGCACTAAAGGAGTAATTGCACTAAAAGAAAGGCACACCTTTTTAATGGACGGTACATTCAAAAACTGTAGCAAACAATATAGCGAAATATACACCATCCACGCTGATCTTGGAAGTACGAGTCATGAAACCAATGTCATGCCGGTGGTATACGCTCTTCTTCCAAATAAGAAAAAAGGAGACTTACAGCAGGCTGTTCAACACAATTAAAGAGAAGATTCCAGACTTGAACCTCAAAGAAGTAATTGAAGATTTTGAACCAGGCGCTATTCAAGCTTTGAAGTCTGTGTTTCCAAATGTACAAATTTCTAGTTGCAACTATCATTTCAATCAGTGTATTTGGAGAAAGGTGCAAGAATTAGGACTGGCACGTGACTACATTTAAAATGAGGAAATTAGACTTCATATAAGGATGTGTTTTGCATTGGCTCATTTTCCGCTTAATAAAATAGACGATGGTGGACTCATTATACAAGAAAACTCGCCAGAAAATGAGCAATTAAGTTTGTTCTACGACTACTTTGTGGAACAGTGGCTGGATAATCTTTCAATACCAACAGATTTATGGAACTGTCATGGAAAATGTCACAGAACCAACAATGCTGTCGAAGGTTCAACAAAATCGTGCAAAGACCACACCCTAACATACTCGCGCTAGTTAAGGCCTTGAAGGATGATACAGAATACCAGGGATATCTTTTTAACAGAAAAGAACTCAAGTTGGAGGGTAAAAAACGAAGAAAGCCTTCAATTACACTCGACAATAGGATTGCCAATAGTCTGAAAGATCTTGAGGAAACGAGAGATTTAAGAACATGTCTGAAAACTCTTGCCTATGTGCATAAATTAAATTAATGACTAATTCTGTTTTATACGAATGAACTTAAATAATGAAGAACTGTAACGAATTCTTTCTGAATGAACTTGTAAATAAATGTAAGTTAAATTATGGAACAAGAAAACACAAAACCCATTGACGAGTTCTAGCAGAACGAAGACAGAAATATAGTTATAATAATAAAAATAGACAATTTTGGGGTGCGATAAGAGATCACCTCCACGTGGTGTGCCCCGGAAACAGTATGCTTTAAGTAGGCATAGATGGCTAAGAATCTCTTAAAACAGAGTTTTCAACAAAATAATAAAAATGACCATTATCAATTAACTCTTTTGTGCCTCTCTTAATCCCCAGTACCTGAAACATGTTTTGCTGGTTGATCCGTGTGCCCAATTGCTATTGTTTTTGCCTTCTGCCCAATTGCTAATGTGCCCAATTGCTACAGGTTATGGAGACCAACTTAATATTATCTTGAGCCATCTATACTTCACATTCACTGAATGTTGGTGTGGGGTTCTTTTCGGTTCGTTGTCCTTTTGAGTGCTTGGTTAGGGATGATGTATGAAGGATTTGACGGTGAGATGGAAAGGTTGGTGTGTTGTCTAATTGTCGGTGAGCTGGGATTTCTTTCTCAGGGTTCGGTTATGAAAAGTCGTGCTGACCGTCTCTCAATTCCTTTATTTTTCTTTAACCTGGCTCTCTCTACTCTCTTGCTAACACTTTCGTTGTCTTCCTAATTTTCCTTTCCCCTTTACGATGTTTTTACGTTGCTTTGCGAACTCCCTTTTATTCCCTATATTTGCACTGTCTTCAAAACCATAACTCTAATTCGGACTGCAACATCGGATCCTACTTCTCTCCCAATAACACGTCTTCTTCCCGTCGTATTAAGTACCAGAGTGACGCTCTTTCCCCCGTCGTATTCTCAGCTTCTATTCTAGCTTTTTTCACCTATCACCGCCCATTTTCTATTCCTTTACTATTTTGCGCCTATCACGTGGTTTACTCTACATTTTATTGGCAGGGTTTATTTCTTTAATTTTCTCTTATTGGTCACCTCCGTCTGTCTTTCCTATGCGGCAGTAATATTTTCCACCCCTTTGGGTTGTATGACCTCTCAGCGTCAAAACGGTATTCTATCATGCTTGGCTGAATTTCCCTTATGCTTCGCATACCTTACTGGCGTCTCGATGTCGAGTAACCTTCGAGGGTTTTTGTTCTATTGTTCTGTTTCCTGCTTTGTCTCTGTGCTCAGAAGCAACTCCTGTCCGATTTTTCCTTCATTTACACTATATTGCTATTTCGAATATTCTTTTTAACTTTATTTCTTATATCAGTTGTTCCCTTTTTATTCCCATTATGCTTATTTATGATCTCTACCGTTGTATTAATTTCTAGTTATCTTTTCCCTCTTGGAACCTGAGGTTTCTGCTTCAATGTGATATCCAGCTTCTAGGTCATCTACTCGTACGATGTTCTGAACTTTCATTTTCTCTGTAATCGTGTCAGTCTGAACTCATTCAGTTTGGAAGTCTCGTAATGTTCTCGAAGGCCATGCATTTCTACGGCTTTAATTCGGTCCTATCTTACAGTTAACGTCCAACCTTCCGCCCCATATCCCAAGATGCTTTCAACGATGGTCTCATAACTTCTAATTTGATATCTCAACTCCAACATATTTTATACTGTGTTGCCTTCTTTGTACGAGAGACTCTCTTATTTACTTCCATTTCAGGGTTATAATGTAATATAGCCGAAATGTTGAAATTGTACCACTGTTTAATGTGGCATGCAATTTTGCTAATTCATTTTATTTTGAGAACATCTGATCTATACAATAGAGCCTAAATAATTTAGTTGTCCGGCTGTTTATTTTTGTGTGTACTCAATACTTCTTTTCTAACCACTAAATGCCTGCTTAATCCTTTAAAAGTTAATTTTGAGTTTTCTCTTATTATATACTTCCAGTATTCTTGCAATCCTGAATTCTAATTCATCACCAGACATCGGATCCTGTACACCTTAGCAATCAGACGCGAAAAGGTACTATACAAGGTCAAGGGAGACATCAACAAACGTCCGATGTCAACAAGTACACAGAAGTGCTGTGCGTACACTCCGGTACAAATACAAAGTGTAAGCTATGCTACAATATTCCATCCTCCTCATTGCTTTCGTTGCGGGAATTACAGTGAACAACCATGTTCATTCGTAAATTGTGGAATGTGAATTTTCTGCGTCTCTCACTGAAACAATATAAAAATAATGGGAGAAAGTTCGTTCAATGTCACATGAGGTTAATTGTGCATATGAGTAGTAGAGTTAGGTTGCGTCCGTAAAAACCCTGGCATAATGCATTGCTTACCTTAGGAGCTACTCTCACCACCGATGGGCGTGGCTTAGACGTGAGGTGATTGGGGAAGTTCCTCGATGCCGTCCAGCATGTCGTCTGCACATCCCTCGAAAACGTACCTCTCGGCTCTGCTGCTGCACTCATATTCAGACGTTGCTGAGTAATCACTTTCCGAATCACTGCTGCTATTGTCGTCATTAACAGTGATCGTTAGCTTTTCCACCTCTGTTTCTAGGAGACCCTCAGTTTTTATATATTTCTCTTCCACTTGGTGAACATGCCGGCAAACTGGACCCCATTCTGCTTCTCCTATTTCACCAAATCGCTGTTCGCACAAACGCCACACGTCTCCCGTGTTGAAGCTCACATTGCAAAGCGCAACCCATTCTTTTACATTTGCCCAAATTTTTTTCTATGGCATTCAGGTCGGGATGGTACGGTTGTAAGCGGAGAACTACGTGCCCATCTTCTTCTGAAATTGCATCCACAATATATTTCTTATGCTTTGGCTTATGCAACTTTATAATATAATATAGTTCCGCTTTCAGCATATGGCTTCCGAACAGAATCCTATGCTTAACCAACCAGTCTTGCATATCCTGCTTTTTTGTGTTCGCTGTGGGGCATTTTTCTCTGGTCACATTTTGATATGAAGCGTTGTCTATCACAAGAACAAACTTTTCTGGAAGATTGGGCTTTAGTTTTTCTTTAACTGCATTCTAACTGATAAGTTTCACAAATTTAGTGTTCCCAACAAGGCACGTGATAACCAAGTTCACTCGTCTAGAGGAGGATACACACTGACCGTTGCGCATACAGGTTGACGCATACGGCTGGGAGGGAGGGAGAGATGGAGGAACTGGCATACATGAGGCACCAAGCGGATATTGAAAACTGGCTCGCCCGCTGAACACCCAGGGCTTTTATGGGAATACGGCTGCTCTACAGATTATTATTATATGTTTGTCCGAGAGTTAATTTATTTCTTATATTACGTAGAATTGAAAATTCGGTATTTTTGTGTAGAATACTGCACAATTCATTTATTGTTCCTTTGGTAGGTGGTGCATTCGGTATTTTGTTAATTTTTGCAGACAGCTCCTCGACTGCATTTAGGCAGCTTGAAACCACATATTTCAAGCTGCTTAGTGGCTGTTGATAATACCCAAAGCTTTTGATTTATAAAATGGAGATTGTCCAATAATTGTCGTGCAAGTAATGCTATTGACACAATATATCCAAAACCTTGCACTCCCTGAAAAGCAGATCTACCTGCATGGCGAGCAGTAGTTGTAATGAAACTAAAGCTACGCATTGCGAACCGGACTATCCCTGCATGTTGTCCTCGGGACTGACGTCAGCAATAATATATTGTGTGACTTGTAAACTTCTTAACCCTTTAAAGGTGTACGGGCCCCGATGTCTGTTCATCACAGTCTGAACTGCAGCTATGTCACTTTCCGCATGCGCGGAACGCAGATCATAGCGTTGCGGCGGCGGAATCGCAAAACGGTTCTGACTTAAAAAAGATGCCTCGTACCTCAACTGTTTAGTGCGTGATTTAGCTTAACAAATTCACGATGTTATTTTTAAGGATATAAATGTAATGTTATATTACCTTTATACAATAAAACACAAGCATTTTAGTGCTTAATATTTTAAAATGTTTAGCTCTTTTCAATAAAACTACATAAATATTTTTAAAGAATCAGAAACATAATATAAATACAACTACAATCAAAAGTAACCACATGCTATACACCAGTTATTTGACTTGGGCCTTCCCCCTCCCTCTACTGCAGTGACGTAACACTGTGAATTATTGAGTTTTAACGCCTCTTCTCTCCATAACGCTCAATTTTTTAAGTTTTCCTATGTAGGATTAGAGAAAGAATGACAGGTATCAGAAGGTTAACTGATCTCCATTATATGACAAGCATTTAAAAACAATTAGATTGATTCATTCTCTGGTCTGGGGGCTTAGCAACGCTAACTTTCTATAGTTATGTACAAAACTGAAGCTGCTGACAGTGAAGTAAACTAGATTAATAATAACTAAACACTAGTAACACATGTTCACTATTTACTTATATTATTTAAATCCTGCGACCGGTTTCAAAGCAAAACAGCTGTTTCATCCTCAACCACTCAGCTTGACACTCACCAACTAACTGACTGACTGACTGACTGACTGACTGACTGACTGACTGACCTCGACCAGTACCGGAGTTTGAAGAATAGCTCCTTATCTAACTTCCATCTATCGGAGACAACACAAACTTATTGATGACATCTATTGGAGGGATATCAAAATTCATTACGCGATCCTTATTTTTCAAAACAAATATCTTCTCCCAAACCATTAAATCTCTCGGTTCTTTCAATTGTTACAATAATTTAACTTCTGGATTTACTTCATGATGATATGACCAAAAAATGATCAGCCACTGCCGATTTCTCTGCCTGTCTATATTTAATATTTCTAAAATTTTTCCTTCGCTCTGGTTTCTAAATTACCCTTGGTTCTACCAATATAGATCTTATCGCATTCTAAACAGTTAACTTGATAAATACCAGATTTTTTGCTGTCTGAAATTTTGTCTTTTTTAGAAAGCTCTAGCAAATTCTTTATACTGTAATTATTATGAGGTGATAGTGTTATACCCACTTCTTTGAAACATTTTTGGAACTTCTTATTTGTCCATGGATGATAAGTAAATTTTTTGAAAATATAATGCTTTTTTACTTTTTTAAGAATGGAAACATCAGTAACATTTTTTTTTTTTTTGATATTTAAATTTTTCTACTCTTCTGATTATAAAATCTTAATTAAAGCCGTTAATTAAAGCAGTGTTTATAATATGTTTATATTCCGCAGTAATTTCCTCTTCGTTTAGAGGTATGTTTATCAATCTGTAAATCAAACTATTAAAAACAGCAAATTTGTGTGACATACGGTTAAAAATGTTATTTTTTATATAATTATCCGTGTGAGTTGACTTTCTATTGATGCCAAAATTTAATTTATTGTTATTTTTTATTATCTTTAGATCTAGAAAGGAGATGTAACCATTGTTTTATATTTCTATTGTGAACTTGATAGCTTTATCCTGTGAATTTAGAATATTTAAAGCATCATCTATAAATCTCTGAGGAACTATGGCAAAAATGTCATCTACGTATCTATACCACATTTTAAAAATTAAGGAAAAGCTTTAGTGACTTCTATTTCAAAAAACTGATAAATAGATCAGCAATAAAGGGTGAAAGTGGACTACCTATAGCTACTCCTGAAGTTTGTTGAGAAATGTTTTCATTGAAACTAAAGAAATTTTGATCTAAACACAGATTTGTAAGTTTCATAAAATCCTCTATTGACTCCTTATCCAAATCATTAGAACTCAACCATTTTCTTAAAAACGTTAGAAGTTTTTCCCTGGGAATACTGGGAAATAGGGCCGTTACATCAAAGGAAACAAGCCTATCATTTATTGACAGTAAATAGTGAAGTTGTGTTACTAGTGTTTAGTTATTATTAATAACGTAACCTTCTACACCGAGGCCGAGTTCCATTCCCGAATGCAGGATAGTAAATTTTCTTTTGCAGATATTCTTATCATAAAACCCGTACATATGCAAAGCGCCAGTGCAACCCGAATAAGACAACTGTACTAGTTGTATGAAGAGAGAAATTTTCTAGCGTTACGTATCAGCGAACCGATACGTTTTGATAGAGGTAACATAGTTTTACTTGAGTTCCCACACAGTGGTTTGTTTTTCTCTCCAAACTTGATGGCCTGGAAGTGTTAAATTTAGATCTTCAATAGTTTAATCTCCTTTTCGACACCAAGGAGAAATTACAACGTTTTAACCTTCCACGTACTGTAATTACCTTATAATGCACCCATCCTTTACGATCGATGACTGTGCCAAGCCAAAAGTATTTGCAACATTTGCAGATCATGGACTTTTGGGTGAAGTTAAGGAAGCCAGATATTTTGCCAATGTTTCATATCACATTGTTCTTATATTGGATTCCTTTAATCCGTTGCGGATTGGCCGGGTCAGTATAAAATTACGGTCATTCAGATTAAAGGAGAGAATTCATCATACAAATGTTATAGATTGTCACACAATAATTTCATAAAATATGGAGAGGTACTTTTGAGTCATTTTAGAATTTTAAAAGCTAATTGCCTAAGTCACTTAGTGCTTTATTTGTTAAGCAGAAGCAGGGCCACACTGTCATATAAATATGCGTAGCTGGCATTCTTAATTTTTAATAGTACTCACTCAGACTGTTCGATGTTTACCTTTCCTCCAAAAGCACTTTTCTATCCAAGTTCGGGTCATCTTCAGTGAAGTCTGCTACAACTACCGCATGTGAACGTTCGTCTTCCTCTCCTTTATACTAGAGAAATTCAGAACATCTTAAAATGTTTACCTTCCTCTTATGTTAGAGGCATGTTCTTTAAGTCAGTGCCGTTTTTTGATTCCGCCGCCGCAGCGCTATGGTCGGCGTTCCGTGCATGCGCGCTGGTTACCTATATCTCTTGTCTACGCACTGACACCATCACAGTCTGATTATTCATTGTATTCCTTGGTTACTGAGTGTTTAAGATGCCTCCGACAATCGTGAGTCCCGCCGATTGTGAAGTACGGGCTGTTATACGATTTCTTAGTGCTAAAGGCGTAAAACCGATCGTGAGATCTGTGAAGTTTACGGACAAAACATAATGAAATGATGGAATGGTAAGGAAATGGGGTGAGAGCATTTAAATATGGTAGCACAAATGTGCATGATGAAGAACGGAGTGGGCGTCCATCGGTCGTTACTGAAGATTTGGTGCAGAAAGTGGACAAAAGGAGAGAGAAGAAACATCTGCACTTGAAGAAACATCTGGGCGGTCAGCGTCTTCAAGACGATAACGAAGTCAAAACAGTTGTGATACAGTGGATAATTCGTCAGGCGGCAGAATTTTATGAGGAGGGTATTCAAAAACTGGTGCCACGTTATGACAATTGCCTCAGTATTCCTTGACTAACAGCAAGGACTTTGTGGACTGCCAAATGTCAGGTTGTGGTATATAGTCATGGGTAATCTTACTACTTCTATGGAAGTCTTATAAGTGTGTTTAGATACTCTTGTTCGTATCAAAAATGGACAGTGGTCTTTTACGTTTATTGTATTCGGTTTCGTATGTGCCCAGATGCTGTATCAACGCGTTACCGTTTTTATTTTTGCGCTTATATACGTTAAAGCTGCGTCTTTTGATAAACTCCTCAGTTGAGTGTAGTTTTTGTTCATTGTGCAACAGATTGACCGGTGCTACTGACGGTTGCTTTGTAATTATTCTGATTATTCTGTTTTGTAGCGTTTGTAATTTGTGTAAGTGAGGTTTCGCACTATATCCCCACACGGGGGCTGCATACGTGATGATTTTCTACCGGGATGAAGTCCCCTTTACTGCTCTGGCTAGGCAAACCTTTGGCATCCGTGATATCCGGGGTAAACCAACTTCTACTAAAAGCGGTTTGAGGGGGCTACATATTAATATGTGAGAAACACTGTCAACCCAAAGGATTTGTTATGTTATGCTACCGCTACTGTTCCTCTACTTGATTCGAAAGTGGGTAAATCCATGTTTGTGCGAT